>OX336378.1:5000-492500 GCA_946902895.1 Fragum fragum
GGGTTAACACTTTTTACCAACTGGATTATCGAAGTGGGTAATGGTGAGTAAAGGGTTCAGGGTTAACACTTTTTACCAACTGGATTATCGAAGTGGGTTATGGTGAGTAAAGGGTTCAGGGTTAACACTTCTTACCAACTGGATTATCGAAGTGGGTAATGGTGAGTAAAGGGTTCAGGGTTAACACTTCTTACCAACTGGATTATCGAAGAGGGTTATGGTGAGTAAAGGGTTCAGGGTAAACACTTCTTATCAACTGGATTATCGACGTGGGTTAGGGTGAGTAAAGGGTTCAGGGTTAACACTTTTTACCAACTGGATTATCGAAGTGGGTTATGGTGAGTAAAGGGTTCAGGGTTAACACTTCTTACCAACTGGATTATCGACGTGGGTTATGGTGAGTTAGGGGTTCAGGGTTAACACTTCTTACCAACTGGATTATCGAAGAGGGTTATGGTGAGTAAAGGGTTCAGGGTTAACACTTCTTACCAACTGGATTATCGAAGAGGGTTATGGTGAGTAAAGGGTTCAGGGTTAACACTTCTTACCAACTGGATTATCGACGTGGGTTATGGTGAGTTAGGGGTTCAGGGTTAACACTTTTTACCAACTGGATTATCGTAGTGGGTTATGGTGAGTAAAGGGTTCAGGGTTAACACTTTTTACCAACTGGATTATCGAAGTGGGTAATGGTGAGTAAAGGGTTCAGGGTTAACACTTCTTACCAACTGGATTATCGACGTGGGTTATGGTGAGTTAGGGGTTCAGGGTTAACACTTTTTACCAACTGGATTATCGAAGTGGGTAATGGTGAGTAAAGGGTTCAGGGTTAACCCTTTTTACCAACTGGATTATCGAAGTGGGTAATGGTGAGTAAAGGGTTCAGGGTTAACCCTTTTTGGTCAGGGTACACGAACTCAATTCTATTTTTAGTATCATTGGTTACTCACCTTAACCCTTTCTTGCTACAGACTATTTAAGATTAATTTTAAGTCCCGGTAGGGTTAACACTTCTTACCAGCTGGATTATCGAAGTGGGTTATGGTGAGTTAGGGGTTCAGGGTTAACCCTTTTTGGTCAGGGTAAACGAACTCAATTCTATTTTTAGTATCATTGGTTACTCAACTTAACCCCTTTTTCATTGCTTTGGTCATATTGCAGCGACTGGAACACTTAACCATGAATTCCCGGCTTTTTCCACCGGTTTTACTACTATAATTGTCTGAAATACTTCAGGGAAAAGGGATGGCGATTGTGCCTAGCCCTAATCGTAAACATTGGCTCCATCATTGGATTAGGTAGAAGCATGTAATGATCATTGACTTAAACTATTTAATTACCAGAAAATTCACTCATCTCGATTTTGTAATATTCAATAATTTCCTAAAAAATATCCATATAAAACAATAAGAATACGTCCACTGATCAACTAAACTGATTCAACTCGAAGCGCAGGAAACCACTGTCATTGGCATCTGGCTAAATAATGTGGACCATGATCAGAGTGTCTTTAGTAAGCCTGATCTGGATCTATGTCGTCATCATTTGCCGTACGGACAATGGATAGGTCAAATGCTCAAACGGGTCAAATTTGGAACATGAAGAAAAAACATGTACACAATATTTCAATCAACGTACTTTATTTCCAATGATAAAAAATAATTCAAACTTTGAATTTAATTCACAAGATTCAAATTAAAATGAAAAAAAATCAATAAAAAAAACACCCGAGTTTAAGTCTATTCCTTCAAAACACATTAGTTGAAATGATTCACAATGGTCTCTATTAATAGACAGCCTCCATGGTCACGTGGTCAAAGAAGCTATGGTCACCTGGTCGGTCACCTGGTCGGTCACCTGACATATCATGTGATCTGAAAGGCTCATCTGCGTCAATGAGCCCCTACCCTAACCCTAACCCTAACCCTAACCCTAACCCTAACCCTAACCCTAACCCAAACCCTAACCCTAACCCTAACCCTAACCCTAACCCTAACCCTAACACTTTTTACCAACTGGGTTATCGAAGTGGGTAATGGTGAGTAAAGGGTTCAGGGTTAACACTTTTTACCAACTGGATTATCGAAGTGGGTAATGGTGAGTAAAGGGTTCAGGGTTAACACTTTTTACCAACTGGATTATCGAAGTGGGTTATGGTGAGTAAAGGGTTCAGGGTTAACACTTCTTACCAACTGGATTATCGAAGTGGGTAATGGTGAGTAAAGGGTTCAGGGTTAACACTTCTTACCAACTGGATTATCGAAGAGGGTTATGGTGAGTAAAGGGTTCAGGGTAAACACTTCTTATCAACTGGATTATCGACGTGGGTTAGGGTGAGTAAAGGGTTCAGGGTTAACACTTTTTACCAACTGGATTATCGAAGTGGGTTATGGTGAGTAAAGGGTTCAGGGTTAACACTTCTTACCAACTGGATTATCGACGTGGGTTATGGTGAGTTAGGGGTTCAGGGTTAACACTTCTTACCAACTGGATTATCGAAGAGGGTTATGGTGAGTAAAGGGTTCAGGGTTAACACTTCTTACCAACTGGATTATCGAAGAGGGTTATGGTGAGTAAAGGGTTCAGGGTTAACACTTCTTACCAACTGGATTATCGACGTGGGTTATGGTGAGTTAGGGGTTCAGGGTTAACACTTTTTACCAACTGGATTATCGTAGTGGGTTATGGTGAGTAAAGGGTTCAGGGTTAACACTTTTTACCAACTGGATTATCGAAGTGGGTAATGGTGAGTAAAGGGTTCAGGGTTAACACTTCTTACCAACTGGATTATCGACGTGGGTTATGGTGAGTTAGGGGTTCAGGGTTAACACTTTTTACCAACTGGATTATCGAAGTGGGTAATGGTGAGTAAAGGGTTCAGGGTTAACCCTTTTTACCAACTGGATTATCGAAGTGGGTAATGGTGAGTAAAGGGTTCAGGGTTAACCCTTTTTGGTCAGGGTACACGAACTCAATTCTATTTTTAGTATCATTGGTTACTCACCTTAACCCTTTCTTGCTACAGACTATTTAAGATTAATTTTAAGTCCCGGTAGGGTTAACACTTCTTACCAGCTGGATTATCGAAGTGGGTTATGGTGAGTTAGGGGTTCAGGGTTAACCCTTTTTGGTCAGGGTAAACGAACTCAATTCTATTTTTAGTATCATTGGTTACTCAACTTAACCCCTTTTTCATTGCTTTGGTCATATTGCAGCGACTGGAACACTTAACCATGAATTCCCGGCTTTTTCCACCGGTTTTACTACTATAATTGTCTGAAATACTTCAGGGAAAAGGGATGGCGATTGTGCCTAGCCCTAATCGTAAACATTGGCTCCATCATTGGATTAGGTAGAAGCATGTAATGATCATTGACTTAAACTATTTAATTACCAGAAAATTCACTCATCTCGATTTTGTAATATTCAATAATTTCCTAAAAAATATCCATATAAAACAATAAGAATACGTCCACTGATCAACTAAACTGATTCAACTCGAAGCGCAGGAAACCACTGTCATTGGCATCTGGCTAAATAATGTGGACCATGATCAGAGTGTCTTTAGTAAGCCTGATCTGGATCTATGTCGTCATCATTTGCCGTACGGACAATGGATAGGTCAAATGCTCAAACGGGTCAAATTTGGAACATGAAGAAAAAACATGTACACAATATTTCAATCAACGTACTTTATTTCCAATGATAAAAAATAATTCAAACTTTGAATTTAATTCACAAGATTCAAATTAAAATGAAAAAAAATCAATAAAAAAAACACCCGAGTTTAAGTCTATTCCTTCAAAACACATTAGTTGAAATGATTCACAATGGTCTCTATTAATAGACAGCCTCCATGGTCACGTGGTCAAAGAAGCTATGGTCACCTGGTCGGTCACCTGGTCGGTCACCTGACATATCATGTGATCTGAAAGGCTCATCTGCGTCAATGAGCCCCTACCCTAACCCTAACCCTAACCCTAACCCTAACCCTAACCCTAACCCTAACCCTAACCCTAACCCTAACCCTAACCCTAACCCTAACCCTAACCCTAACCCTAACCCTAACCCTAGGGTAAGGCCTGAACTATCGCAAAGACTCCATACCCTAACCCTAACCCTAAAAAATAGGAAACTCAAATAGAAAATTAACAAACACATCAAATTACAATTATTGATTACTTAGCTATATTCTTCGGGGAAAAATAACAGCCGAAATATATGGAAGTATAAATTTGAAAAGTGGGTCAGAGATGAGGTCTTCTGACCGGGTAAGGCCTGAACTATCGCAAAGACTCCATACCCTAACCCTAACCCTAACCCTAACCCTAACCCTAACCCTAACCCTAACCCTAACCTAAACCCTAACCCTAACCCTAACCCTAACCCTAACCCTAACCCTAACCCTAACCCTAGGGTTCAGGGTTAACACTTTTTACCAACTGGATTATCGAAGTGGGTAATGGTGAGTAAAGGGTTCAGGGTTAACACTTTTTACCAACTGGATTATCGAAGTGGGTTATGGTGAGTAAAGGGTTCAGGGTTAACACTTCTTACCAACTGGATTATCGAAGTGGGTAATGGTGAGTAAAGGGTTCAGGGTTAACACTTCTTACCAACTGGATTATCGAAGAGGGTTATGGTGAGTAAAGGGTTCAGGGTAAACACTTCTTATCAACTGGATTATCGACGTGGGTTAGGGTGAGTAAAGGGTTCAGGGTTAACACTTTTTACCAACTGGATTATCGAAGTGGGTTATGGTGAGTAAAGGGTTCAGGGTTAACACTTCTTACCAACTGGATTATCGACGTGGGTTATGGTGAGTTAGGGGTTCAGGGTTAACACTTCTTACCAACTGGATTATCGAAGAGGGTTATGGTGAGTAAAGGGTTCAGGGTTAACACTTCTTACCAACTGGATTATCGAAGAGGGTTATGGTGAGTAAAGGGTTCAGGGTTAACACTTCTTACCAACTGGATTATCGACGTGGGTTATGGTGAGTTAGGGGTTCAGGGTTAACACTTTTTACCAACTGGATTATCGTAGTGGGTTATGGTGAGTAAAGGGTTCAGGGTTAACACTTTTTACCAACTGGATTATCGAAGTGGGTAATGGTGAGTAAAGGGTTCAGGGTTAACACTTCTTACCAACTGGATTATCGACGTGGGTTATGGTGAGTTAGGGGTTCAGGGTTAACACTTTTTACCAACTGGATTATCGAAGTGGGTAATGGTGAGTAAAGGGTTCAGGGTTAACCCTTTTTACCAACTGGATTATCGAAGTGGGTAATGGTGAGTAAAGGGTTCAGGGTTAACCCTTTTTGGTCAGGGTACACGAACTCAATTCTATTTTTAGTATCATTGGTTACTCACCTTAACCCTTTCTTGCTACAGACTATTTAAGATTAATTTTAAGTCCCGGTAGGGTTAACACTTCTTACCAGCTGGATTATCGAAGTGGGTTATGGTGAGTTAGGGGTTCAGGGTTAACCCTTTTTGGTCAGGGTAAACGAACTCAATTCTATTTTTAGTATCATTGGTTACTCAACTTAACCCCTTTTTCATTGCTTTGGTCATATTGCAGCGACTGGAACACTTAACCATGAATTCCCGGCTTTTTCCACCGGTTTTACTACTATAATTGTCTGAAATACTTCAGGGAAAAGGGATGGCGATTGTGCCTAGCCCTAATCGTAAACATTGGCTCCATCATTGGATTAGGTAGAAGCATGTAATGATCATTGACTTAAACTATTTAATTACCAGAAAATTCACTCATCTCGATTTTGTAATATTCAATAATTTCCTAAAAAATATCCATATAAAACAATAAGAATACGTCCACTGATCAACTAAACTGATTCAACTCGAAGCGCAGGAAACCACTGTCATTGGCATCTGGCTAAATAATGTGGACCATGATCAGAGTGTCTTTAGTAAGCCTGATCTGGATCTATGTCGTCATCATTTGCCGTACGGACAATGGATAGGTCAAATGCTCAAACGGGTCAAATTTGGAACATGAAGAAAAAACATGTACACAATATTTCAATCAACGTACTTTATTTCCAATGATAAAAAATAATTCAAACTTTGAATTTAATTCACAAGATTCAAATTAAAATGAAAAAAAATCAATAAAAAAAACACCCGAGTTTAAGTCTATTCCTTCAAAACACATTAGTTGAAATGATTCACAATGGTCTCTATTAATAGACAGCCTCCATGGTCACGTGGTCAAAGAAGCTATGGTCACCTGGTCGGTCACCTGGTCGGTCACCTGACATATCATGTGATCTGAAAGGCTCATCTGCGTCAATGAGCCCCTACCCTAACCCTAACCCTAACCCTAACCCTAACCCTAACCCTAACCCTAACCCAAACCCTAACCCTAAACCCTAACCCTAACCCTAACCCTAACCCTAAACCCTAACCCTAACCCTAAACCCTAACCCTAACCCTAACCCTAACCCTAACCCTAACCCTAACCTAACCCTAACCCTAACCCTAACCCTAACCCTAACCCTAACCCTAAACCCTAACCCTAACCCTAAACCCTAACCCTAACCCTAACCCTAACCCTAACCCTAACCCTAAACCCTAACCCTAACCCTAACCCTAACCCTAAACCCTAACCCTAACCCTAACCCTAACCCTAACCCTAACCCTACCAACTGGATTATCGAAGAGGGTTATGGTGAGTAAAGGGTTCAGGGTTAACACTTTTTACCAACTGGATTATCGAAGAGGGTTATGGTGAGTAAAGGGTTCAGGGTAAACACTTTTAACCAACTGGATTATCGAAGAGGGTTATGGTGAGTAAAGGGTTCAGGGTTAACACTTCTTACCAACTGGATTATCGAAGAGGGTTATGGTGAGTAAAGGGTTCAGGGTTAACACTTCTTACCAACTGGATTATCGACGAGGGTTATGGTGAGTTAGGGGTTCAGGGTTAACACTTCTTACCAACTGGATTATCGAAGAGGGTTATGGTGAGTAAAGGGTTCAGGGTTAACACTTCTTACCAACTGGATTATCGAAGAGGGTTATGGTGAGTAAAGGGTTCAGGGTTAACACTTCTTATCAACTGGATTATCGACGTGGGTTATGGTGAGTAAAGGGTTTAGGGTTAACACTTTTTACCAACTGGATTATCGAAGTGGGTTATGGTGAGTAAAGGGTTCAGGGTTAACACTTCTTACCAACTGGATTATCGACGTGGGTTATGGTGAGTTAGGGGTTCAGGGTTAACACTTCTTACCAACTGGATTATCGAAGAGGGTTATGGTGAGTAAAGGGTTCAGGGTTAACACTTCTTACCAACTGCATTATCGAAGAGGGTTATGGTGAGTAAAGGGTTCAGGGTTAACACTTCTTATCAACTGGATTATCGACGTGGGTTATGGTGAGTAAAGGGTTCAGGGTTAACACTTTTTACCAACTGGATTATCGAAGTGGGTAATGGTGAGTAAAGGGTTCAGGGTTAACCCTTTTTGGTCAGGGTACACGAACTCAATTCTATTTTTAGTATCATTGGTTACTCACCTTAACCCCTTTCTTGCTACAGACTATTTAAGATTAATTTTAAGTGCCGGTAGGGTTAACACTCCTACCAGCTGGATTATCGAAGTGGGTTAGGGTGAGTTAGGGGTTCAGGGTTAACCCTTTTTGGTCAGGGTAAACGAACTCAATTCTATTTTTAGTATCATTGGTTACTCAACTTAACCCCTTTTTTAATTGCTTTGGTCATATTGCAGCGACTGGAACACTTAACCATGAATTCCCGGCTTTTTCCACCGGTTTTACTACTATAATTGTCTGAAATACTTCAGGGAAAAGGGATGGCGATTGTGCCTAGCCCTAATCGTAAACATTGGCTCCATCATTGGATTAGGTAGAAGCATGTAATGATCATTGACTTAAACTATTTAATTACCAGAAAATTCACTCATCTCGATTTTGTAATATCCAATAATTTCCTAAAAAATATCCATATAAAACAATAAGAAACTGATCAACTAAACTGATTCAACTCGAAGCGCAGGAAACCACTGTCACCTGGCTAAATAATGTGGACCATGATCAGAGTGTCTTTAGTAAGCCTGATCTGGATCTATGTCGTCATCATTTGCCGTACGGGCAATAGATAGGTCAAATGCTCAAACGGGTCAAATTTGGAACATGAAGAAAAAACATGTACACAATATTTAAATCAACGTACTTTATTTCCAATGATAAAAAATAATTCAAACTTTGAATTTAATTCACAAGATTCAAATTAAAATGAAAAAAAAAAATCAATATAAAAAACAACCGAGTTTAAGTCTATTCCTTTAAAACACATTAGTTGAAATGATTCACAATGTTCTCTATTAATAGACAGCCTCCATGGTCACGTGGTCAAAGAAGCAATGGTCACCTGGTCGATCACCTGGTCGGTCACCTGACATATCATGTGATCTGAAAGGCTCATCTGCGTCAATGAGCCCCTACCCTAACCCTAACCCTAACCCTAAACCCTAACCCTAACCCTAACCCTAACCCTAACCCTAACCCTACCAACTGGATTATCGAAGAGGGTTATGGTGAGTAAAGGGTTCAGGGTTAACACTTTTTACCAACTGGATTATCGAAGAGGGTTATGGTGAGTAAAGGGTTCAGGGTAAACACTTTTAACCAACTGGATTATCGAAGAGGGTTATGGTGAGTAAAGGGTTCAGGGTTAACACTTCTTACCAACTGGATTATCGAAGAGGGTTATGGTGAGTAAAGGGTTCAGGGTTAACACTTCTTACCAACTGGATTATCGACGAGGGTTATGGTGAGTTAGGGGTTCAGGGTTAACACTTCTTACCAACTGGATTATCGAAGAGGGTTATGGTGAGTAAAGGGTTCAGGGTTAACACTTCTTACCAACTGGATTATCGAAGAGGGTTATGGTGAGTAAAGGGTTCAGGGTTAACACTTCTTATCAACTGGATTATCGACGTGGGTTATGGTGAGTAAAGGGTTTAGGGTTAACACTTTTTACCAACTGGATTATCGAAGTGGGTTATGGTGAGTAAAGGGTTCAGGGTTAACACTTCTTACCAACTGGATTATCGACGTGGGTTATGGTGAGTTAGGGGTTCAGGGTTAACACTTCTTACCAACTGGATTATCGAAGAGGGTTATGGTGAGTAAAGGGTTCAGGGTTAACACTTCTTACCAACTGCATTATCGAAGAGGGTTATGGTGAGTAAAGGGTTCAGGGTTAACACTTCTTATCAACTGGATTATCGACGTGGGTTATGGTGAGTAAAGGGTTCAGGGTTAACACTTTTTACCAACTGGATTATCGAAGTGGGTAATGGTGAGTAAAGGGTTCAGGGTTAACCCTTTTTGGTCAGGGTACACGAACTCAATTCTATTTTTAGTATCATTGGTTACTCACCTTAACCCCTTTCTTGCTACAGACTATTTAAGATTAATTTTAAGTGCCGGTAGGGTTAACACTCCTACCAGCTGGATTATCGAAGTGGGTTAGGGTGAGTTAGGGGTTCAGGGTTAACCCTTTTTGGTCAGGGTAAACGAACTCAATTCTATTTTTAGTATCATTGGTTACTCAACTTAACCCCTTTTTTAATTGCTTTGGTCATATTGCAGCGACTGGAACACTTAACCATGAATTCCCGGCTTTTTCCACCGGTTTTACTACTATAATTGTCTGAAATACTTCAGGGAAAAGGGATGGCGATTGTGCCTAGCCCTAATCGTAAACATTGGCTCCATCATTGGATTAGGTAGAAGCATGTAATGATCATTGACTTAAACTATTTAATTACCAGAAAATTCACTCATCTCGATTTTGTAATATCCAATAATTTCCTAAAAAATATCCATATAAAACAATAAGAAACTGATCAACTAAACTGATTCAACTCGAAGCGCAGGAAACCACTGTCACCTGGCTAAATAATGTGGACCATGATCAGAGTGTCTTTAGTAAGCCTGATCTGGATCTATGTCGTCATCATTTGCCGTACGGGCAATAGATAGGTCAAATGCTCAAACGGGTCAAATTTGGAACATGAAGAAAAAACATGTACACAATATTTAAATCAACGTACTTTATTTCCAATGATAAAAAATAATTCAAACTTTGAATTTAATTCACAAGATTCAAATTAAAATGAAAAAAAAAAAATCAATATAAAAAACAACCGAGTTTAAGTCTATTCCTTTAAAACACATTAGTTGAAATGATTCACAATGTTCTCTATTAATAGACAGCCTCCATGGTCACGTGGTCAAAGAAGCAATGGTCACCTGGTCGATCACCTGGTCGGTCACCTGACATATCATGTGATCTGAAAGGCTCATCTGCGTCAATGAGCCCCTACCCTAACCCTAACCCTAACCCTAACCCTAACCCTAACCCTAACCCTAACCCTAACCCTAACCCTAACCCTAACCCTAACCCTAACCCTAACCCTAACCCTAACCCTAACCCTAACCCTAACCCTAACCCTAAACCCTAACCCTAACCCTAACCCTAACCCTAAACCCTAACCCTAACCCTAACCCTAACCCTAAACCCTAACCCTAACCCTAACCCTAACCCTAACCCTAAACCCTAACCCTATGGTGAGTAAAGGGTTCAGGGTTAACACTTTTTACCAACTGGATTATCGAAGTGGGTAATGGTGAGTAAAGGGTTCAGGGTTAACACTTTTTACCAACTGGATTATCGAAGTGGGTTATGGTGAGTAAAGGGTTCAGGGTTAACACTTCTTACCAACTGGATTATCGAAGTGGGTAATGGTGAGTAAAGGGTTCAGGGTTAACACTTCTTACCAACTGGATTATCGAAGAGGGTTATGGTGAGTAAAGGGTTCAGGGTAAACACTTCTTATCAACTGGATTATCGACGTGGGTTAGGGTGAGTAAAGGGTTCAGGGTTAACACTTTTTACCAACTGGATTATCGAAGTGGGTTATGGTGAGTAAAGGGTTCAGGGTTAACACTTCTTACCAACTGGATTATCGACGTGGGTTATGGTGAGTTAGGGGTTCAGGGTTAACACTTCTTACCAACTGGATTATCGAAGAGGGTTATGGTGAGTAAAGGGTTCAGGGTTAACACTTCTTACCAACTGGATTATCGAAGAGGGTTATGGTGAGTAAAGGGTTCAGGGTTAACACTTCTTACCAACTGGATTATCGACGTGGGTTATGGTGAGTTAGGGGTTCAGGGTTAACACTTTTTACCAACTGGATTATCGTAGTGGGTTATGGTGAGTAAAGGGTTCAGGGTTAACACTTTTTACCAACTGGATTATCGAAGTGGGTAATGGTGAGTAAAGGGTTCAGGGTTAACACTTCTTACCAACTGGATTATCGACGTGGGTTATGGTGAGTTAGGGGTTCAGGGTTAACACTTTTTACCAACTGGATTATCGAAGTGGGTAATGGTGAGTAAAGGGTTCAGGGTTAACCCTTTTTACCAACTGGATTATCGAAGTGGGTAATGGTGAGTAAAGGGTTCAGGGTTAACCCTTTTTGGTCAGGGTACACGAACTCAATTCTATTTTTAGTATCATTGGTTACTCACCTTAACCCTTTCTTGCTACAGACTATTTAAGATTAATTTTAAGTCCCGGTAGGGTTAACACTTCTTACCAGCTGGATTATCGAAGTGGGTTATGGTGAGTTAGGGGTTCAGGGTTAACCCTTTTTGGTCAGGGTAAACGAACTCAATTCTATTTTTAGTATCATTGGTTACTCAACTTAACCCCTTTTTCATTGCTTTGGTCATATTGCAGCGACTGGAACACTTAACCATGAATTCCCGGCTTTTTCCACCGGTTTTACTACTATAATTGTCTGAAATACTTCAGGGAAAAGGGATGGCGATTGTGCCTAGCCCTAATCGTAAACATTGGCTCCATCATTGGATTAGGTAGAAGCATGTAATGATCATTGACTTAAACTATTTAATTACCAGAAAATTCACTCATCTCGATTTTGTAATATTCAATAATTTCCTAAAAAATATCCATATAAAACAATAAGAATACGTCCACTGATCAACTAAACTGATTCAACTCGAAGCGCAGGAAACCACTGTCATTGGCATCTGGCTAAATAATGTGGACCATGATCAGAGTGTCTTTAGTAAGCCTGATCTGGATCTATGTCGTCATCATTTGCCGTACGGACAATGGATAGGTCAAATGCTCAAACGGGTCAAATTTGGAACATGAAGAAAAAACATGTACACAATATTTCAATCAACGTACTTTATTTCCAATGATAAAAAATAATTCAAACTTTGAATTTAATTCACAAGATTCAAATTAAAATGAAAAAAAATCAATAAAAAAAACACCCGAGTTTAAGTCTATTCCTTCAAAACACATTAGTTGAAATGATTCACAATGGTCTCTATTAATAGACAGCCTCCATGGTCACGTGGTCAAAGAAGCTATGGTCACCTGGTCGGTCACCTGGTCGGTCACCTGACATATCATGTGATCTGAAAGGCTCATCTGCGTCAATGAGCCCCTACCCTAACCCTAACCCTAACCCTAACCCTAACCCTAACCTAAACCCTAACCCTAACCCTAACCCTAACCCTAACCCTAACCCTAACCCTAACCCTAGGGTTCAGGGTTAACACTTTTTACCAACTGGATTATCGAAGTGGGTAATGGTGAGTAAAGGGTTCAGGGTTAACACTTTTTACCAACTGGATTATCGAAGTGGGTTATGGTGAGTAAAGGGTTCAGGGTTAACACTTCTTACCAACTGGATTATCGAAGTGGGTAATGGTGAGTAAAGGGTTCAGGGTTAACACTTCTTACCAACTGGATTATCGAAGAGGGTTATGGTGAGTAAAGGGTTCAGGGTAAACACTTCTTATCAACTGGATTATCGACGTGGGTTAGGGTGAGTAAAGGGTTCAGGGTTAACACTTTTTACCAACTGGATTATCGAAGTGGGTTATGGTGAGTAAAGGGTTCAGGGTTAACACTTCTTACCAACTGGATTATCGACGTGGGTTATGGTGAGTTAGGGGTTCAGGGTTAACACTTCTTACCAACTGGATTATCGAAGAGGGTTATGGTGAGTAAAGGGTTCAGGGTTAACACTTCTTACCAACTGGATTATCGAAGAGGGTTATGGTGAGTAAAGGGTTCAGGGTTAACACTTCTTACCAACTGGATTATCGACGTGGGTTATGGTGAGTTAGGGGTTCAGGGTTAACACTTTTTACCAACTGGATTATCGTAGTGGGTTATGGTGAGTAAAGGGTTCAGGGTTAACACTTTTTACCAACTGGATTATCGAAGTGGGTAATGGTGAGTAAAGGGTTCAGGGTTAACACTTCTTACCAACTGGATTATCGACGTGGGTTATGGTGAGTTAGGGGTTCAGGGTTAACACTTTTTACCAACTGGATTATCGAAGTGGGTAATGGTGAGTAAAGGGTTCAGGGTTAACCCTTTTTACCAACTGGATTATCGAAGTGGGTAATGGTGAGTAAAGGGTTCAGGGTTAACCCTTTTTGGTCAGGGTACACGAACTCAATTCTATTTTTAGTATCATTGGTTACTCACCTTAACCCTTTCTTGCTACAGACTATTTAAGATTAATTTTAAGTCCCGGTAGGGTTAACACTTCTTACCAGCTGGATTATCGAAGTGGGTTATGGTGAGTTAGGGGTTCAGGGTTAACCCTTTTTGGTCAGGGTAAACGAACTCAATTCTATTTTTAGTATCATTGGTTACTCAACTTAACCCCTTTTTCATTGCTTTGGTCATATTGCAGCGACTGGAACACTTAACCATGAATTCCCGGCTTTTTCCACCGGTTTTACTACTATAATTGTCTGAAATACTTCAGGGAAAAGGGATGGCGATTGTGCCTAGCCCTAATCGTAAACATTGGCTCCATCATTGGATTAGGTAGAAGCATGTAATGATCATTGACTTAAACTATTTAATTACCAGAAAATTCACTCATCTCGATTTTGTAATATTCAATAATTTCCTAAAAAATATCCATATAAAACAATAAGAATACGTCCACTGATCAACTAAACTGATTCAACTCGAAGCGCAGGAAACCACTGTCATTGGCATCTGGCTAAATAATGTGGACCATGATCAGAGTGTCTTTAGTAAGCCTGATCTGGATCTATGTCGTCATCATTTGCCGTACGGACAATGGATAGGTCAAATGCTCAAACGGGTCAAATTTGGAACATGAAGAAAAAACATGTACACAATATTTCAATCAACGTACTTTATTTCCAATGATAAAAAATAATTCAAACTTTGAATTTAATTCACAAGATTCAAATTAAAATGAAAAAAAATCAATAAAAAAAACACCCGAGTTTAAGTCTATTCCTTCAAAACACATTAGTTGAAATGATTCACAATGGTCTCTATTAATAGACAGCCTCCATGGTCACGTGGTCAAAGAAGCTATGGTCACCTGGTCGGTCACCTGGTCGGTCACCTGACATATCATGTGATCTGAAAGGCTCATCTGCGTCAATGAGCCCCTACCCTAACCCTAACCCTAACCCTAACCCTAACCCTAACCCTAACCCTAACCCAAACCCTAACCCTAAACCCTAACCCTAACCCTAACCCTAACCCTAAACCCTAACCCTAACCCTAAACCCTAACCCTAACCCTAACCCTAACCCTAACCCTAACCCTAACCTAACCCTAACCCTAACCCTAACCCTAACCCTAACCCTAACCCTAACCCTAACCCTAAACCCTAACCCTAACCCTAACCCTAACCCTAACCCTAACCCTAAACCCTAACCCTAACCCTAACCCTAACCCTAAACCCTAACCCTAACCCTAACCCTAACCCTAACCCTAACCCTACCAACTGGATTATCGAAGAGGGTTATGGTGAGTAAAGGGTTCAGGGTTAACACTTTTTACCAACTGGATTATCGAAGAGGGTTATGGTGAGTAAAGGGTTCAGGGTAAACACTTTTAACCAACTGGATTATCGAAGAGGGTTATGGTGAGTAAAGGGTTCAGGGTTAACACTTCTTACCAACTGGATTATCGAAGAGGGTTATGGTGAGTAAAGGGTTCAGGGTTAACACTTCTTACCAACTGGATTATCGACGAGGGTTATGGTGAGTTAGGGGTTCAGGGTTAACACTTCTTACCAACTGGATTATCGAAGAGGGTTATGGTGAGTAAAGGGTTCAGGGTTAACACTTCTTACCAACTGGATTATCGAAGAGGGTTATGGTGAGTAAAGGGTTCAGGGTTAACACTTCTTATCAACTGGATTATCGACGTGGGTTATGGTGAGTAAAGGGTTTAGGGTTAACACTTTTTACCAACTGGATTATCGAAGTGGGTTATGGTGAGTAAAGGGTTCAGGGTTAACACTTCTTACCAACTGGATTATCGACGTGGGTTATGGTGAGTTAGGGGTTCAGGGTTAACACTTCTTACCAACTGGATTATCGAAGAGGGTTATGGTGAGTAAAGGGTTCAGGGTTAACACTTCTTACCAACTGCATTATCGAAGAGGGTTATGGTGAGTAAAGGGTTCAGGGTTAACACTTCTTATCAACTGGATTATCGACGTGGGTTATGGTGAGTAAAGGGTTCAGGGTTAACACTTTTTACCAACTGGATTATCGAAGTGGGTAATGGTGAGTAAAGGGTTCAGGGTTAACCCTTTTTGGTCAGGGTACACGAACTCAATTCTATTTTTAGTATCATTGGTTACTCACCTTAACCCCTTTCTTGCTACAGACTATTTAAGATTAATTTTAAGTGCCGGTAGGGTTAACACTCCTACCAGCTGGATTATCGAAGTGGGTTAGGGTGAGTTAGGGGTTCAGGGTTAACCCTTTTTGGTCAGGGTAAACGAACTCAATTCTATTTTTAGTATCATTGGTTACTCAACTTAACCCCTTTTTTAATTGCTTTGGTCATATTGCAGCGACTGGAACACTTAACCATGAATTCCCGGCTTTTTCCACCGGTTTTACTACTATAATTGTCTGAAATACTTCAGGGAAAAGGGATGGCGATTGTGCCTAGCCCTAATCGTAAACATTGGCTCCATCATTGGATTAGGTAGAAGCATGTAATGATCATTGACTTAAACTATTTAATTACCAGAAAATTCACTCATCTCGATTTTGTAATATCCAATAATTTCCTAAAAAATATCCATATAAAACAATAAGAAACTGATCAACTAAACTGATTCAACTCGAAGCGCAGGAAACCACTGTCACCTGGCTAAATAATGTGGACCATGATCAGAGTGTCTTTAGTAAGCCTGATCTGGATCTATGTCGTCATCATTTGCCGTACGGGCAATAGATAGGTCAAATGCTCAAACGGGTCAAATTTGGAACATGAAGAAAAAACATGTACACAATATTTAAATCAACGTACTTTATTTCCAATGATAAAAAATAATTCAAACTTTGAATTTAATTCACAAGATTCAAATTAAAATGAAAAAAAAAAATCAATATAAAAAACAACCGAGTTTAAGTCTATTCCTTTAAAACACATTAGTTGAAATGATTCACAATGTTCTCTATTAATAGACAGCCTCCATGGTCACGTGGTCAAAGAAGCAATGGTCACCTGGTCGATCACCTGGTCGGTCACCTGACATATCATGTGATCTGAAAGGCTCATCTGCGTCAATGAGCCCCTACCCTAACCCTAACCCTAACCCTAAACCCTAACCCTAACCCTAACCCTAACCCTAACCCTAACCCTACCAACTGGATTATCGAAGAGGGTTATGGTGAGTAAAGGGTTCAGGGTTAACACTTTTTACCAACTGGATTATCGAAGAGGGTTATGGTGAGTAAAGGGTTCAGGGTAAACACTTTTAACCAACTGGATTATCGAAGAGGGTTATGGTGAGTAAAGGGTTCAGGGTTAACACTTCTTACCAACTGGATTATCGAAGAGGGTTATGGTGAGTAAAGGGTTCAGGGTTAACACTTCTTACCAACTGGATTATCGACGAGGGTTATGGTGAGTTAGGGGTTCAGGGTTAACACTTCTTACCAACTGGATTATCGAAGAGGGTTATGGTGAGTAAAGGGTTCAGGGTTAACACTTCTTACCAACTGGATTATCGAAGAGGGTTATGGTGAGTAAAGGGTTCAGGGTTAACACTTCTTATCAACTGGATTATCGACGTGGGTTATGGTGAGTAAAGGGTTTAGGGTTAACACTTTTTACCAACTGGATTATCGAAGTGGGTTATGGTGAGTAAAGGGTTCAGGGTTAACACTTCTTACCAACTGGATTATCGACGTGGGTTATGGTGAGTTAGGGGTTCAGGGTTAACACTTCTTACCAACTGGATTATCGAAGAGGGTTATGGTGAGTAAAGGGTTCAGGGTTAACACTTCTTACCAACTGCATTATCGAAGAGGGTTATGGTGAGTAAAGGGTTCAGGGTTAACACTTCTTATCAACTGGATTATCGACGTGGGTTATGGTGAGTAAAGGGTTCAGGGTTAACACTTTTTACCAACTGGATTATCGAAGTGGGTAATGGTGAGTAAAGGGTTCAGGGTTAACCCTTTTTGGTCAGGGTACACGAACTCAATTCTATTTTTAGTATCATTGGTTACTCACCTTAACCCCTTTCTTGCTACAGACTATTTAAGATTAATTTTAAGTGCCGGTAGGGTTAACACTCCTACCAGCTGGATTATCGAAGTGGGTTAGGGTGAGTTAGGGGTTCAGGGTTAACCCTTTTTGGTCAGGGTAAACGAACTCAATTCTATTTTTAGTATCATTGGTTACTCAACTTAACCCCTTTTTTAATTGCTTTGGTCATATTGCAGCGACTGGAACACTTAACCATGAATTCCCGGCTTTTTCCACCGGTTTTACTACTATAATTGTCTGAAATACTTCAGGGAAAAGGGATGGCGATTGTGCCTAGCCCTAATCGTAAACATTGGCTCCATCATTGGATTAGGTAGAAGCATGTAATGATCATTGACTTAAACTATTTAATTACCAGAAAATTCACTCATCTCGATTTTGTAATATCCAATAATTTCCTAAAAAATATCCATATAAAACAATAAGAAACTGATCAACTAAACTGATTCAACTCGAAGCGCAGGAAACCACTGTCACCTGGCTAAATAATGTGGACCATGATCAGAGTGTCTTTAGTAAGCCTGATCTGGATCTATGTCGTCATCATTTGCCGTACGGGCAATAGATAGGTCAAATGCTCAAACGGGTCAAATTTGGAACATGAAGAAAAAACATGTACACAATATTTAAATCAACGTACTTTATTTCCAATGATAAAAAATAATTCAAACTTTGAATTTAATTCACAAGATTCAAATTAAAATGAAAAAAAAAAAATCAATATAAAAAACAACCGAGTTTAAGTCTATTCCTTTAAAACACATTAGTTGAAATGATTCACAATGTTCTCTATTAATAGACAGCCTCCATGGTCACGTGGTCAAAGAAGCAATGGTCACCTGGTCGATCACCTGGTCGGTCACCTGACATATCATGTGATCTGAAAGGCTCATCTGCGTCAATGAGCCCCTACCCTAACCCTAACCCTAACCCTAACCCAAACCCTAACCCTAACCCTAACCCTAAACCCTAACCCTAACCCTAACCCTAACCCTAACCCTAACCCTAACCCTAAACCCTAACCCTAACCCTAACCCTAACCCTAAACCCTAACCCTAACCCTAACCCTAACCCTAACCCTAACCCTACCAACTGGATTATCGAAGAGGGTTATGGTGAGTAAAGGGTTCAGGGTTAACACTTTTTACCAACTGGATTATCGAAGAGGGTTATGGTGAGTAAAGGGTTCAGGGTAAACACTTTTAACCAACTGGATTATCGAAGAGGGTTATGGTGAGTAAAGGGTTCAGGGTTAACACTTCTTACCAACTGGATTATCGAAGAGGGTTATGGTGAGTAAAGGGTTCAGGGTTAACACTTCTTACCAACTGGATTATCGACGAGGGTTATGGTGAGTTAGGGGTTCAGGGTTAACACTTCTTACCAACTGGATTATCGAAGAGGGTTATGGTGAGTAAAGGGTTCAGGGTTAACACTTCTTACCAACTGGATTATCGAAGAGGGTTATGGTGAGTAAAGGGTTCAGGGTTAACACTTCTTATCAACTGGATTATCGACGTGGGTTATGGTGAGTAAAGGGTTTAGGGTTAACACTTTTTACCAACTGGATTATCGAAGTGGGTTATGGTGAGTAAAGGGTTCAGGGTTAACACTTCTTACCAACTGGATTATCGACGTGGGTTATGGTGAGTTAGGGGTTCAGGGTTAACACTTCTTACCAACTGGATTATCGAAGAGGGTTATGGTGAGTAAAGGGTTCAGGGTTAACACTTCTTACCAACTGCATTATCGAAGAGGGTTATGGTGAGTAAAGGGTTCAGGGTTAACACTTCTTATCAACTGGATTATCGACGTGGGTTATGGTGAGTAAAGGGTTCAGGGTTAACACTTTTTACCAACTGGATTATCGAAGTGGGTAATGGTGAGTAAAGGGTTCAGGGTTAACCCTTTTTGGTCAGGGTACACGAACTCAATTCTATTTTTAGTATCATTGGTTACTCACCTTAACCCCTTTCTTGCTACAGACTATTTAAGATTAATTTTAAGTGCCGGTAGGGTTAACACTCCTACCAGCTGGATTATCGAAGTGGGTTAGGGTGAGTTAGGGGTTCAGGGTTAACCCTTTTTGGTCAGGGTAAACGAACTCAATTCTATTTTTAGTATCATTGGTTACTCAACTTAACCCCTTTTTTAATTGCTTTGGTCATATTGCAGCGACTGGAACACTTAACCATGAATTCCCGGCTTTTTCCACCGGTTTTACTACTATAATTGTCTGAAATACTTCAGGGAAAAGGGATGGCGATTGTGCCTAGCCCTAATCGTAAACATTGGCTCCATCATTGGATTAGGTAGAAGCATGTAATGATCATTGACTTAAACTATTTAATTACCAGAAAATTCACTCATCTCGATTTTGTAATATCCAATAATTTCCTAAAAAATATCCATATAAAACAATAAGAAACTGATCAACTAAACTGATTCAACTCGAAGCGCAGGAAACCACTGTCACCTGGCTAAATAATGTGGACCATGATCAGAGTGTCTTTAGTAAGCCTGATCTGGATCTATGTCGTCATCATTTGCCGTACGGGCAATAGATAGGTCAAATGCTCAAACGGGTCAAATTTGGAACATGAAGAAAAAACATGTACACAATATTTAAATCAACGTACTTTATTTCCAATGATAAAAAATAATTCAAACTTTGAATTTAATTCACAAGATTCAAATTAAAATGAAAAAAAAAAATCAATATAAAAAACAACCGAGTTTAAGTCTATTCCTTTAAAACACATTAGTTGAAATGATTCACAATGTTCTCTATTAATAGACAGCCTCCATGGTCACGTGGTCAAAGAAGCAATGGTCACCTGGTCGATCACCTGGTCGGTCACCTGACATATCATGTGATCTGAAAGGCTCATCTGCGTCAATGAGCCCCTACCCTAACCCTAACCCTAACCCTAAACCCTAACCCTAACCCTAACCCTAACCCTAACCCTAACCCTACCAACTGGATTATCGAAGAGGGTTATGGTGAGTAAAGGGTTCAGGGTTAACACTTTTTACCAACTGGATTATCGAAGAGGGTTATGGTGAGTAAAGGGTTCAGGGTAAACACTTTTAACCAACTGGATTATCGAAGAGGGTTATGGTGAGTAAAGGGTTCAGGGTTAACACTTCTTACCAACTGGATTATCGAAGAGGGTTATGGTGAGTAAAGGGTTCAGGGTTAACACTTCTTACCAACTGGATTATCGACGAGGGTTATGGTGAGTTAGGGGTTCAGGGTTAACACTTCTTACCAACTGGATTATCGAAGAGGGTTATGGTGAGTAAAGGGTTCAGGGTTAACACTTCTTACCAACTGGATTATCGAAGAGGGTTATGGTGAGTAAAGGGTTCAGGGTTAACACTTCTTATCAACTGGATTATCGACGTGGGTTATGGTGAGTAAAGGGTTTAGGGTTAACACTTTTTACCAACTGGATTATCGAAGTGGGTTATGGTGAGTAAAGGGTTCAGGGTTAACACTTCTTACCAACTGGATTATCGACGTGGGTTATGGTGAGTTAGGGGTTCAGGGTTAACACTTCTTACCAACTGGATTATCGAAGAGGGTTATGGTGAGTAAAGGGTTCAGGGTTAACACTTCTTACCAACTGCATTATCGAAGAGGGTTATGGTGAGTAAAGGGTTCAGGGTTAACACTTCTTATCAACTGGATTATCGACGTGGGTTATGGTGAGTAAAGGGTTCAGGGTTAACACTTTTTACCAACTGGATTATCGAAGTGGGTAATGGTGAGTAAAGGGTTCAGGGTTAACCCTTTTTGGTCAGGGTACACGAACTCAATTCTATTTTTAGTATCATTGGTTACTCACCTTAACCCCTTTCTTGCTACAGACTATTTAAGATTAATTTTAAGTGCCGGTAGGGTTAACACTCCTACCAGCTGGATTATCGAAGTGGGTTAGGGTGAGTTAGGGGTTCAGGGTTAACCCTTTTTGGTCAGGGTAAACGAACTCAATTCTATTTTTAGTATCATTGGTTACTCAACTTAACCCCTTTTTTAATTGCTTTGGTCATATTGCAGCGACTGGAACACTTAACCATGAATTCCCGGCTTTTTCCACCGGTTTTACTACTATAATTGTCTGAAATACTTCAGGGAAAAGGGATGGCGATTGTGCCTAGCCCTAATCGTAAACATTGGCTCCATCATTGGATTAGGTAGAAGCATGTAATGATCATTGACTTAAACTATTTAATTACCAGAAAATTCACTCATCTCGATTTTGTAATATCCAATAATTTCCTAAAAAATATCCATATAAAACAATAAGAAACTGATCAACTAAACTGATTCAACTCGAAGCGCAGGAAACCACTGTCACCTGGCTAAATAATGTGGACCATGATCAGAGTGTCTTTAGTAAGCCTGATCTGGATCTATGTCGTCATCATTTGCCGTACGGGCAATAGATAGGTCAAATGCTCAAACGGGTCAAATTTGGAACATGAAGAAAAAACATGTACACAATATTTAAATCAACGTACTTTATTTCCAATGATAAAAAATAATTCAAACTTTGAATTTAATTCACAAGATTCAAATTAAAATGAAAAAAAAAAATCAATATAAAAAACAACCGAGTTTAAGTCTATTCCTTTAAAACACATTAGTTGAAATGATTCACAATGTTCTCTATTAATAGACAGCCTCCATGGTCACGTGGTCAAAGAAGCAATGGTCACCTGGTCGATCACCTGGTCGGTCACCTGACATATCATGTGATCTGAAAGGCTCATCTGCGTCAATGAGCCCCTACCCTAACCTAAACCCTAACCCTAACCCTAACCCTAACCCTAACCCAAACCTAACCCTAACCCTAACCCTAACCCTAACCCTAACCCTAACCCTAACCCTAATCAATTTATTGCTCTAAAATACAAAAGTAAGTTACCAAAGTGAGTTACCGAACTGAGTGACCCTGCGTTAAGGGTTCAGTGTTACCAAAGCATGGAATTATCATACTGAGTTACCAAAGTGAGTTATCAAAGTGAGTTACCAAAGTGAGTCATTGGACAGGGCTACCCTGAGTAAAGGGTTCAGGGTTACCAAATAACGGATTTATTGTTTTGATTTTACAGAGTTATTTACCAAAGTGAGTCACCGGACAGGGCTACCCTGAGTAAAGGGTTCAGGGTTACCAAATAACGTATTTATTGTTCTGATTTTACAGAGCTACTTATAAAAGTGATTTACCAAACAGGGCTACCCTGAGTAAAGGGTTCAGGGTAACCAAAGACCCAATTTACTGAACTGAGTTACCAAAATGAGTTATCATACAGGGTGACCTTGAGTAAAGGGTTCAGTGTAAACAAAGAATCAATTTATTGCTATAATATACAAAAGTAAGTTACCAAAATGAGTTACCGAACTGAGTGACCCTGCGTTATGGGTTCAGTGTTACCAAAGCATGGAATTATCATACTCTGTTACCATAGTGAGTAATCAAAATGTGTTACCAAAATGAGTGACCGGACAGGGCTACCCTGAGTAAAGGGTTCAGGGTTACCAGAGACTCAATTTACTGAACTGAGTTACCGAAGTGAGTTATCATACAGGGTGACCCTGAGTAAAGGGTTCAGAGCTACCAAATAAGGGATTTATTGTTTTGAAATTACAGAGTTAGTTACGAAAGTGAGTGACCAAACAGGGCTACCCTGAGTAAAGGGTTCAGGGTTACGAAAGACTCAATTTACTGTACTGATTTACCAAAGTGAGTGACCGGACAGAGTTACCCTGAGTAAAGGGTTCAGGGCTACCAAATAAGGGATTTATTGTTTTGAAATTACAGAGTTAGTTACCAAAGTGAGTGACCAAACAGGACTACCCTGAGTAAAGGGTTCAGGGTTACCAAAGACAGTTAACCTTCTACTTATCATGATGCTTCGTATTTAAAACAAAGGAATCTATTTTTAGTAACAAGCTTAACTCAACACAACCCCCGCTTTAATCCATACGTGCATAGATATTTGCTTCAAACTATTTCAACGTGGAATAATGAAAATACCATCATGAAAATTATTGGTATCAGCTTGTTTTTTTGTGGTTTTTTTTTTGTTTTTTGGATTTAGTTTAATTTAAAAAAAGTATCAGTATAATCGCGACAGGGGGAGCACCTAACCATTTTTCCGTAAATATTATCACAACGTTTCTGGCCTTTCTTTTTCTTTTCTTGTTCAAATGTCCTTAATGGATTTCAATCTAGCTTGTCATTTAATCAAACACTGCTTCATTTAGTAAACTCGTTCTTGGTCGGCTTGGAAAATGTAAATTCATTTTTTTCCCCAAAATAAGGATTTCATTTATTTACCATTAGTAATAACATTCTTTGTGACATTATCGATCATAATAAACAAAAAATGAATTATATCACATAAAAACATTTCTTTCATAAGTACTTTCCGGCATAATTGGTTTGGTAGAGCTACCTTTAAGGGGTTATCAAAAAGGTTACCTAGACTTCAGTTTGCGAGGTTCTCACTTTTCTAACAAAGGAATCTATTTTTAGTAACATACTTAACTCTGCTTAACCTTTTTGTTGAAACATGGCGACAAGTATTTATTATTCCTTTTCAAGATTTGTTTATCATTATTTGTTGTGGTTTAAGACAATAAGGATATTACAATAAAGAAAAACAAGCTTATTCAAATATTAGAAGCAAGGTTGCTCTGGCTGTGCCAAAGACAGCATTGACTTTTGCAGTAAAGATGTGGTCATTTTTTTATTTACTTTTAGCTTTCATATTCCTTGAAGGTATTCGGATAAATATATTTTAAAACCATTTAAAACATTCGTTGGAACTTGAGTCCTATACTGTGCTAATGCGATCATTTGCTTAATCTATTAAGATCTGAACTAACACCGAGCTAATTGTTCACTGAATAAAAAACACAAATTATTTTCCAAAATATTATAAAAACATCAATTATTGTTAAATAAAGATTACCCTTACCATTAGTTAAACTTTTTTTAAACACAAGAAAAATAATTATCGAACGTCAGGCTACTTCTCCAATCGAATGCTCAAACACAGATTTCAAACCAAGCATGGCTTTATAAATGGCAGAAACTGTCAGATGAATTCAACAGCCAATCATCATTAAGATAAATCATTTGTGGGCGGTGTCCCTCATCTCGTCATCCCTCATTTCGCCATTTGTCCCGTACCCTAACCCTAACCATAACCCTTAACCCTAAACCCTAACCCTTACCCTAACCCTAACCCTAACCCAAACCCAAACCCTAACCCTAATCCTTGTCAAAAAGTAAAAGGATCAGCCTGGTTCAGCCCAGCTCAGCTTTGTCCGACAGCATTCAGTCTCAACGAAGGGAAAATCTTATACGTATTGAAGGTCACCTGCATAGGCAGAGGCCGGAAATGAGCATTTGCTCCATCATTGGGCTAGGTACAGGCTGACAATGACCATTACCTCAAAAATGACTAATTACTCTGATATACACTAACCTCGATTATGTTACATACAATAATTTCCAAAGGATAATCCAACAA
Source organism: Fragum fragum (assembly GCA_946902895.1). Lineage (NCBI taxonomy): Eukaryota > Metazoa > Mollusca > Bivalvia > Cardiida > Cardiidae > Fragum > Fragum fragum. The sequence goes on from OX336378.1 coordinate 30,240, forward strand.
AATAAATCACATTCACGTCTACACACACAAATTCTAATCACCTCACAAATCTTCCTTCCACTTCTACAAAAATAATCCTTCCAAATGAATTTTATAAACGTCCGGTCACGTCAGTACACACTGAGCAACTGAACTGACTGAACATCATGTTCAGGAAACCACGTGACTACTTTGTCCAATGATTTTAAACTAGACACAACTTTTTTAATTCGTTTTTAATTTTTCATCACTAAAAGAATATAACTCTTAATTATTTACAAAATCATGTTTTACATTCGAAATGACTGTTTAAAAATCTTTTTGTAAAAATATTTTTCCTCAGTACAAACATTAAAGTCATTCTATGATAGACGTCATGTTTATAAATAGAAACATACCACACCACGTGATATCTATTTTTAAAAGTCACTCACTCACTTCGTCATTTTCGCCTAACCCTAACCCTAACCCTAACCCTAAACCCAAACCCTAACCCTAACCCTAACCCTAAACCCTAACCCTAACCCTAACCCTAACATAATCTGATATATGGTACTGAATTCAATCAAAGTTTTAATTGGTGCCATTTTTCAAGGTTCGAGATTCTATTTAGATAATCGGTAAAAATATCAAAAGATTCCTTTGGTACACGAAACCCATGACAATGATCTAAAAGTGGGTTAACCTAACTCTACCTACGAAGATGTGAGTGTTTTCTTACTTTTTCGGGGATAATTTAAACATCTGTCGATAGTAAATGCACACATAAAATTTCATGGGTCTGCATAGTCAGGTTGAAGAACTAACTATTTTTTTCAAAAGTCGGAATTTCCAAATATTAGCATAATCTGTTTTTGTATTTTATTCTATCAAAGTTTTGATTAGACTGTAATATTTGCGTTTATAATCTTTAAGAATGTCATATTGCACTTCAAAAATGCATCCAAGCTAATCAAATAATAATAAATAACTGCTCTCCATTATTCTGTACATAGATAAATATTTATGAAATAAAGAACGAAAAACAGGAAACTCAAATAGAAAATTAACAAACACATCAAAATATAAGTACAGATTACTGAGCTATATTCTTCGGGGAAAAATAACAGCCAAAAAATATGGAAGTATAAATTTGAAAAGTGGGTTAGAGATGGGGTCTTCTAACCGGGTAAGAACGCAACTCTCGTAAAGTCCCTATACCCTAACCCTAACCCAAAAGTGGGTTAGAGATGGGGTCTTCTAACCGGGTAAGGACAGAACTATCACAAAGAACCTATACCCTAACCCTTACTTCCACCCTTTCTCTCTCAAACTCATATCCAATCCCTTGAACCTCTTTCTCCCGACGAACCCTCATTTTAGAGTTCCTAAATCCGGCCCAACCCTCATTTTGAGTTCCTTTTTCTGCAATACTGCTTTCTTGGTGATTTTATTGCCCTTTTTGCATACAGCTTGGTCATTTGACAGAAAGTAAGGGTCAGTTGGCGTTTTCCAACCATTTCTTTCCTTTGTACAGGGACTTCGTTTTTTGAGAAACCTACTCCCTGCGAACACCATTTTCGGACACTCTCCTTCTGATCTTATATACATTTCATAACTCGGATTGGTCCTACCTCCATATGACCTTGAACCTCTGTCTCTGTGTCTATTCAAAGACTGTTTCCAAAATGTACATTGATTGACACGTGACGAGGATTTTGGGGCGGAGTCAGGATCTCGAAGTACTGTCCGTCAAACTGTTCAACTAGACTTATATCAACTACTCGCCAATGATACACTTTGAAGCAGCCATAGATTACCGCAGACAGGTCACATGATGGCCATCTCGGGTTGGCCATCTTTCGTTTTACCTTATACTCTACCTTCCAGAAACCTTACTCCCACCCTTTACTCCCTCAAACTAATATCTTAACCCTTGAACCCTTACTCCCGACGAACCCTCATTTTAAAGTTCCTAACTCAAGTCGAACCCTCATTTTGGAGTTCCTTACTCCCGCCGAACTCCTTTTCTGCAATACTGCTTTATTGGTGATTTATTTACCCTTTTTGCATACAGCTCGGTCATTTGACAGAAAGTAATGGTCAGTTGGCGTTTTCCAACCATTTCTTTCCTTTGTACAGGGACTCCGTTTTTTGAGAAACCTACTTCCGGCGAACTCCTTTTTCAGCCGACGACTCTCCTTCTGATCTTATATGCATTTCATAACTCGGATTGGTCATACCTCTTTATTACCTTGAACCTCTGTCTCTGTGTCTATTCAAAGACTGTTTTCAAAAAGTACATTAATGGACATGTGACAAGGATTTTGGGATGGAGTCCGGATCAGGAAGTACTGTCCGTCCAACTTTTTAACTAGACTTATATCCACTACTCGCCATTGAAACACTGTGAAACAGCCATAGATTTCCGCAGACAGGTGACATGATGGCCATCTCGGGTGTGCCAACTTTCGTTTTTACCTTATACTCTACCTTCAAGAACCCTTACTCCCATCCGTAACCCCCTCAAACTCATATAGCCAAACCCTTGAACCGCTATCCCGACGAACCCTCATTTTAGAGTTCCTAACTCCCGTCGAACCCTCATTTGGGAGTTCCTTACTCCCGCCGAAATCCTATTTCTGCAATACTGCTTTTTTGGTGATTTATTGCCCTTATAGCAAACAGCTCGGTCATTTGACAGAAAGTAATGGTCAGTTGGCGTTTTCCAACCATTTCTTTCCATTGTACAGGGACTCCGTTTTTTGAGTAACCTTCTCCCGGCGAACTCCTTGTTCGGACAGGCGACTCTCCTTCTTTTCTTATATGCATTTCATAACTCGGATTGGTCATTACTCCTTATGACCTTGAACCTCTGTCTCTGGGTCTATTTAAAGACTGTTTCCAAAAAGTACATTGATGGACACGTGACAAGGATTTGGGGGCGGAGTAAGGATCACGAGGTACTGTCTGTCCCACTTTTTTAACTAGAATTATATCCACTACTCGCCAATGATACACTTTGAAGCAGCCATAGATTACCGCAGACAGGTCCCGTGATGGTCATCTCGGGTTGGCCATCTTTCGTTTTTACCTTATACTCTACCTTCAAGAACCCTTACTCCCGACCTTTACTGCCTCAAACTTATAACCAAACCCTTGAACCGCTTGCGTCCGACGAACCCACATTTTAAAGTTCCTTACTCCAGCCGAACCCTCATTTTGGAGTTCCTTACTCCAGCCGAACTTCTTATTCTGCAATACTGCTATTTTGGTGATTTAATTGCCCTTTTCGCATACAGCTCGGTCATTTGACTGAAAGTAATGGTCAGTTGGAGTTTTCCAACCATTTCTTTCCTTTGTACAGGGACTCCGTTTTTTGAGAAACCTACTCCCGGCGAACTCCTTTTTCGGACAGACGACTATCCTTCTGATCTTATATGCATTTCATAACTCGGATTGGTCATACCTCTTTATTACCTTGAACCTCTGTCTCTGTGTCTATTTATAGACTGTTTCCAAAAAGGACATTGATGGACACGTGACTAGGTTTGGGGGGGTCAGGATCAGGAATTACTATCCGTCCAACTTTTCAACTTAGACTTATATCCACTACTCGAAAATGTCGCACTGTGAAACAGCCATAGATTGCCGCAGACAGGTCACGTGATGGCCATCTCAGGTTGGCCATTTTTCGTTTCGTTTTTTCCTTATACCCTTACCCTAAACCCTAACCCTGACCCTAACCCTACAAATTACTAATAACATTCTAAGACTTGAAGTAAGATAAACTAGAAAAGGGTTATGTACCTTATTGAAATATAATACTCTTTCCTCGGTATCTATTTGACTTGTTTTTTACATAGACCATTTTTAATACATATACCTCAGTCAAAGTCAAAGGATGACTGGACTTAATAAATGAAAATATCTTCAAGAAACAGAACCTTGTGTCACCGGTTCTCCATGTGTCTTCAAGTTCATGTACTGCCGAGTGTTACACTGAGCAACCGTAAGCAATACACTCAAATTATCTTAATGGGAAATTTATCATCATTGGAAAAACAAAAAAAATGCACACAATTTCGATTCTCTTATTCACAGTAATCTAGTCTCGTCATGGAATGAACGAATTTTATTAGAGTGATTTGCACACAACGCGAACAAACTCGAGGCAAAATTCAATTCTATCACATTGAAATTAATCTTCATCTTGACTATTTCGATATTATTTCACTTGAATAACATACTGAAGTATTTTAGTTAAAATAAATGAAAGATATGACAATCCATAAGCTGCAAGCCATATTTTATATAGCACAATATCCGACATCTTCATCATCCGCCATTTTGATCGAGACTAATTCGAAAGTAAAAATTGTTTAAAGACAGGGTGTTTCCGCGCTTGTTTATAGCCGCCATCTTGATCATCCGCCATCTTGATCACACATCGTAACTTGCCCGGTCCCTAACCTAACCCTAACACTAACCCCTAACCCTAAGGTAAAAGGTAAAGGGGTAGAAGGGTGAAAGGGTAAAGGGTTGAATGGTCGGATGCAATAAGGGTGGAAGGGTAACAGGGTAAAAGTTTGGGAGGGTAGATGGGTAGAAGGATGGGATGTAAAAGGTTGTAAGGATGGAAGGGTAGAAGGATGGAAGGGAACACGGGTAAACGGATGAAATGAGGAAGGGTAAAAGGTAAAAGAGTGGAAGGGTAATAGGGTAGAAGGATAAGAGGATAGAAGGTGGAAGGGTGAAAGGATAAAAGGGTGGAAGGGTGAATGTGCAAAGGGGAAGAAGATGGAAGGGTAAAAGGGTAAAAGGGTGGGAGGGTGATTCTTAATTAGACGAAAACATACTACAAATGGCCACTGGCTTAAAAACTGGTGCCATTAAATGGTGACATGTTATGCCCATTTTTTAAAAAAATTTATATGTCGCATTTGAACGCTACGTGACATTCAAAGAGGCCAGTTTTCGGCCAAAAACTCAAGAAAATAAAACATTCAAAGAAAGTCTTACCTTTCGATTCCTTCATCCAATTTAATATCCAAAAATCACATAAACACACAAACAAACAACTTTTCACCACAAAAATCAAATGATAGAATAAACTGTCACAGTTATTGTTCGCACATAGAATAACACAACTTAGCGCTTTAACGACTGCAAAAAACACTACTGCACTCCATAAATTCCAATGAGAGAGTGATTTCCAACAATGCTTGTTCGCATCTTAAATAGCACAGCCTAATGCTTAGAGTAGAAGGGTAGAGGGTCAGAAGTTTAGAGGGCCAGAAGGTTAGAATGGTATAGGGTAGAATGGTAGACGGGTAAAAGGTTAGAAGGGTTTAAGAGTATTAGGGGTAGAAGGATAGTGGGATAGAAGAGTTGACCTGATCGTGGGTGAAAGGGTGAAGGGGTAACGGTATGAATTAGGACTACGGGCTAGGGTGATCCTTACCAGGTGGAGGGTCACGATCCTTGTACAGGTACGGGTCAAGGCACAATTACAGGTATCAAACAGGTCAAAAGTAAGGTTAAGGGCCAATGTACAGGCTTAGCCCTACCCTTGTTGCCTTTGGCACCTAGTCCCCCGAGTGTTTCAACTCGTATTATCTACGTTTCTGTAGGGGTATCATCGGGCGCCACCCGACTCATTGTTGCTAGGTTCAGGCAATTGCTTTAACATCTCAGCATGAAAGAGTTCAATTCTCTAGATATTCACTATTCTTCACAGTCTTGGTGCCAATGGGTTAAAAGACTCCTGTTCCATCCTTTCATATAGTTAATTTTCATGGTCAAATGAACATTAACATTGATACATTCTTTGTGCCTTCATGGTTAGAGGCAACATATCACTGGAACAATTTGAGTGATTTTCCAATCAGAGGCACATTTTCGAGAACCTGAGGTTTTTTGTGTTTGGAAGGAGTTTTCATTAACATTTACATCATTTTCTTGCCGATGCATCTGCTGTTTAGACAATCATGTTTATAATCCCCCTAGGGTTAAGGTTACAATCCCCCTTGTACTTTTCATTTTGTGCCTTAGCTGTACCAAGTTTCATTGATTTCAGAGTATGCAATATCTCAATTTCAACCCCATCCCATTTCCGCTTTATTCCATGCACTTGTGGTAAACATGATGGTACCCTCCTCTGTACCTGACAAGTTTGTAATTTTGTTTCTTGCGGGATTCTATTCATTCCTGAGTCATGTATAAACACTTCTTGATCTTCTCCTACTGCTATATCTCTCTCTTTCATCTTCTTCTCTTCCTTTTTAGAATCAGGCTTTTTCTCGGCCAAACTATGATTCATTGTTTGATGGAGACGATAGATCCTGAATTTGTTCATTTTGTCTGAAAGCAAAAGATTGCTTAGTATTTCCACTTGTTGCAATAAGTCCCTTATGATCTAGCTGTAGGCATTCCAGCTTTGCAAGACTTTTAGAGATCCATGGAAGTGTACGACTATTCAAAGTTCGCAATCGACTCCCGTAAATTAGCTTTCGCATCTCAATTTGCAGGATAACTGAACCTGAGAGGACCGGTGGAGACTTTTGAATGGCCTCTTCATCTTCTTCTATTTTCCACAACCCAGTACGCCAGTTCCAGGTCAGCGTCTTGTTCCCGTAATGGTCAAAGCACTGGATTGCAGGAAAATGTTTCACTCTTACCTCCTTCAACCCTGCTGTGAGAATGATGTCCAATGGATAGGTTGACTCTTCCACCAGTTGACACAACGCGCGATATACCATCGCAGGCCCAACTCCCAATTTTTGGGACAACATATTTACTATTTGTTTCTTTGTCACTGCACTTTGTAATCTGAAATGACCTGGTCTGTCAGAATACATATCTCTTTTGAAATCTTCCATTTTAACCAATACCTTCGGATTAACATACAAGTCGTCCAGTAAGGCATGCACCAGTCTTCGCCCTAACACTCTAGGTCCCCTTTGAATTACTTCATGTACACCGACAGTTCTTTTGATTTTTTCCATCATCATGACTGATTCTGTCCATACCCGACACGACGGAATACTGCACTCTGAGGACATACAGGCACTCCATCGCTCAAAAGCTAAGAATCCTAAGGTATCAGTTAGACTTCTGCTTGATAGTAATTTACCGGGTTCTAGATAAACTGAATACTGATGAGTTTGAAAACAAAGGGGGAATCCCCAAAGTAATCTTTCAGCACCTAATTCCATTTGAAAAGCTTTCCACAAAGCTTCCACATTTCCCTTCCTTAAAAATTTACAAAACACATTTTTAAACTTTCAGTCATCCATAGACCTATGCCCCGAATCAACTTTGATGTTCCAAATGGACAAGGAACTAACATTGGCTGTTTTCCAATCAGCTCTTGTAACCTTTTCAGCGAGATATAGTCTAGCGGTTGCACATATTCAGCGGTATCCTCATCTTCACATACAAACTTAAATTCTACAAGTCAGCTTATCCATCAGTGTAAAATTACTTTCCAGTGTGGATATATACTGCTTTGCATATTTTCAAAATGCCTCGGTGGTTTTTGATGGAAGACCATACCGCCTGCAGTGCTTCAAGATACAGGATTATATCGAGTTTTTGTCAGCTTATGTGGGTAGTCAACATACAGTTGCACAAATCGCATCTTTTCTGGACGTACACATATCCTATGCAAATCATTTGACACATCCATATTCTTTCCATCTACATTGTTTTGGAAACAAGCACAATCCTTAAATGACAAACATGTGTTCAAGACACCACGATTTCCAATAACACTTTGTATTCCTGCAACTGACCACATCAATTCCATTATGTCGGATGAAATATCGACTGCACAATGTACAGTTGCTCTAACGATACTATCTCTTTCAAACATAGATAAATTTACTCCGTCTCTTGTCTTTTCACCAAATCGAAAAGAAAAATTTATTAACGTGAACTTAGAGGATTCTATTTCTATTTCATCTACAGCTTCCTGTAAACATTTCAGTACCATTTGGCAATCGTCCGGAAAACAAGCATTTTGCTTATTTCATTCAAATCATTCTTTGAAAGTGTTCGTATTAAGTCCTTTCTTTTCTGCATCAGCTTCTGTTGAAAACACTTTTGACCGCACCAAAATATTTCACACACATAATGTCATATAATTCCTTTCGCATCTCCACTTGAGGCTTTGTAATTTTTGGAATAATGCCTATCCAGCCTTACCAACCACATTCGTAAAAAAAAATAAATTTCCAACACTGTAGAGGGTTATAAGAAAATTGAATGAGAAGTTGGAAGGAAGAGGGTGTAAGGGTATAGGGTAGGAGATCGGGATAGAAGGGTATACGGTAGTAGGATGTAGTAGGGTGGAGATTGAAGGGTATAGGAGGAAAGAAATTGAGGGTAAAGGGAAAGAAGGGTGGAGGGGTAAATTGGTGGAAGGGGTGAATGGGAAGATGGGTAGAAGGGTGTAGGGTAGATTGCATAAGGACGTAGTGTGTAGGAGTGAAGAGTGAGGGGAAGAGGGGATGAAGGGTAGAGGGGTAGAGGTTTGACTGTAGAATGGTATAGGGAAGATGGATGGAAGGGTAGGATGGTGGAGTGGTGGATGGCAGAGGGTGGAAGAAAATGGGGTAGGAGGTTGGGAGGTTAGTAGGGTAGAGGGGTGGATGTTAAGGGTACAAGGGTAGTCAGGTTGAGGGTAAAGGATAGAAGGTTGGACTGGTTGATGGGTAGACAGGGTAGTGTGTAGATTGAATGAGGACGTAGTGTGTAGAAGAGAAGAAAGGGGGTTAGAGGGATGAAGGGTAGAGGTTCGACTGTAGAATGGTATAGGGAAGGTGGATGGAAGGGTAGGCTGGTGGAATGGTGGATGGCAGAGGTTGGAAGGAAATGGGGTAGGAGGTTGGGAGGTTAGAAGGGTGGATGTTAATGGTAAAAGGGTTGTCAGGTTTAGGGTAAAGGTTGGACGGGTTGATGAGTAGACAGGGTAGTGTGTTGATTGAATGATGACGTAGTGTGTAGAAGTGAAGAGTGAGGGTTAGGGGGAAGAAGGGTAGAGGGAAAGAGGGTTGACTGTAGAATGGTATAGGGAAGGTGGATGGAAGGGTAGGATGGTAGAGTGGTGGACGGCAGAGGGTGGAAGGGTAAAGGGTAGGAGGTTGGGAGGTAAGAAGGTAGAGGGGTGGATGTTAAGGGTACAAGGGTATTCAGGTTGAGGGTAAGGTAAGAGGTTTGGACGGGTTGATGGGTAGACATGGTAGATTGAATGAGGATTGAGGGTTGTGGGGTGAACGATAGAGTGTACAGGGGTGAAGGATAGAGGGGTAGAATGGATGGAGGTGTAAACGGGTGGAGTGTATAAGGGTTAAAACTAAGTTCCAATGATTGCTAGTGACCGTATTCTAACGTAATAGGTATCTGTGTCTAGCCAAAATGAGCTGGCAACGAGTACAATTCTGAAATGTTGTAGAGTTATACTCTATCATAAATTTCTACCTGGGCACAAGCATTGGAAACAATACAATGAATTTTCTTATAAAACTCGACATACTCTTCCGTCCTCCTCCTTATCCTTACGGTCACTTTACACAGTCAGTAAAACACAGGCTGAATGTCCCACAATGAAAATGATATAATAGATCTAGGTCTTAAATACAATACATGTTTGATGATTAACGGTTACAATAGTAAAGCCGAATACTCGACGATGCAAGTGACAATTTTGCGTGCTTTTACTTGATGGATTATGGTTGATGAGTAGAGGGAAAAGTTTGAAAAATTATACACTTTGATAACTTTCTGCTCGGGCATAAGCAATGGAAACAAGACGACGAATTTTCATATAAAAATCGACTTTCTTTTCCGTCTTCCTCTTTATCCTCACGGTCACTAAAATGTCACTTTAAACAGTCACTTATACACAGCCTAATTGTCCGACAATAAACATTGATACAATATATCTAGATCTTGACCATAACCCATGTTAACTCATCAACAGTTACAATAGTAATGCCGAATACTCGGCGATGCACGTGACAATATTGCGTGGTTTTATGGGTAACAAGTAGGGGGAAAGTGGGAAAAGTGATGGTTGAGGTCGATGCGTGTTTGGTGAAGGGTAGAGGTGGGGGTTGGAGGATTTAAGGCAATGGGCGATTGGTGTAGGTTAGCAATGCCGAATACTCAGCGATGCATGTGACAATATTGCGTTGTTTTATGGGTGACGAGTATGGGGAGAATTGGGAAAAAGATTAATGGGTATCGGAGGAGAGAGATTGAGGGTAAAAGGATAGAAGCTGGAGGGGTAAAGTGGAAGGGGTGAATGTGAAGATGGGTAGAAGGGTGGAGGATATATTGCATAAGGACGTAGCGTGTAGGAGTGAAGAGTGAGGGGTAGAGGGATGAGGATAGAGGGGTAGAGAGTTGATTTTAGTATGGTAAAGGGAAGGTGGATGAAAGGGTAGGATGGTAGTGGAGGATGGCAGAGGGTGCAAGTGTATAGGGTACCAGGTTGTGAGGTTAGAAGGGTAGAGGGGTGGGTGATAAGGGTACAAGGGTAGTCAGGTTGAGGGTAAAGGGTAGAAGGATGGACGAGTTGATGGGTAGACAGTAGGGGAAAAAGTTGGAAAAGTGAATGGTTGAGGTCGACGTGTTTTTGGTGAAGGGTAGATATTGGGGTGGAGGATTTAAGGCAAAGGGCGATTTGTGCAGGTAAGGGATGGAGGGATGGTTAAGAATGATTAGTGGAGAGTCAACGTATGCGGGGCTATGGTTTAGGGCTAATGCTGGGGAGAACAGTGAAGGGCGGAGGGGTGATGCGTGGAAGGGAAAGTGAACACCGAAAGGGGTTTAGGGAGACAAGTAAAGATGATGAATAATGTATGGAGGTCATGTTGAAACCTTTGGTTGGGGTAATAGGTGTAGGGTAGAAGGTCGAGGATGAGGGATATAGGTGAATCGTGAATGATGGATGGGTAATGGGTTGAGGCTCCCTGGTCAGGGTTAGAGGTTTAGGGTGAGCAGTGGAGGGAGATGCAGGAGACCGATGAAGGGTGATGAAAGATGTGTGAGGGGTCATTTTTGAAGCCTAAGGTTGGAATGATTGGTGTAGGGTAGCGGGTCAAGGATAAGGGCTATGGGTAAACAGGGAATGGTGGAGGGGTGCTTGTTGAGGGTCTTGAGTGATGATGAGTGGTGGAAGGTGAACAGTGAGGGGTCGAAGGAGACAGGTGAAGGATCAAGAGTCGTGTACGAGGGGAACTTGGGGTGATGGGTGAATGGTAGAGGGTAACGGATGAAAGCTTAAACTAAGCCCTAAGGCCGTGGGTTTGAATCCCGATAGTGTCAACTAATTGCCTGTAATATTTCACGTCTCAACTCTCTCTCAAATAAGAAAGCAGACAATTGCTTGGAAAGAAGTAGTGTACTGGTATAGATAAGCCAGGAAAACACTGGTAGGTGCATTGACTGCCGTGATATCACCACAACTGATGAAAACGTCTTTATTTATTTCTGTATTTTTTCATTTATTTATTTATTTTTTTCTTTTTATTTATTTATTTATTCAATTTCAAGGTTTTTGGTTATTTTTCAAATTTCTCCTTAGTGCCACATTGTTCGGCGAACCTTAACATGATTGGGAACGTTCCTTCATTTAATGTACAGCACTGCATCATAGAACGGAGGATAGGCGTAAAAACCGTACCCCACCAGTCCACAGATCTCCAGTTCCACCACATCTAACCCAACATTCGTTGCATATGCATCTAGTATTGGGAAATAGACGTGTGGGACTAAAAGTATGAACCTAGGCTGCATTTCCATGTTTCAATTGAGCCTTTCAAGAACAAAGACAAAATTAAATAGGTTGGTATAGTGTCAGCCTTTATATACTGATAATCTGTTGAGAATCTTTGACAAACCGTATACAAGGGGGAGAGTAGAAGGATAAAAGATATGAAGGGTACATGGCGTAGAATGGTTAAACTGTATAAGGGTAGATTGGTGGAATAGGTAAAGGGTAGATGGGTATATGGTTGGATGCGTCAAAGGGTGGAAGGGTAAAAGACTGGAAGGATAGAAGAGTAGAAGGATGGAAGGGAACACAGGTAAAAGGATGAAATGAGGGAAGGGCAAAAGGTAAAAGGTTGGATGGGTAAAAGGGCAGAGGGGTAAATGGGCCGACTGATGGAAGAGTAAGAGGGCAGAAGGAAAGGGTTGGAGGAATGGAAGGGAACACAGATAAACGGATGAAATGATTGAAGGGTAAAGGTAAAAGGGCAGAAGGGTTAAAGGGCAGAGGGGAAAAAAGGATGGAAGGGTAAATGGTTGCATGCGTCAAAGGCTAGAAGGGTAACAGGGTAAAATGTTTGAAGGATGGAAGGGTAGAAGGTAAAAGGGTGGAAGGGTAATAGGGCAGAAGGGTAAAAGGGCAGGAGGGTAAAAGGGCAGAAGGTGGAAGGGTGAAAGGGCAAAAGGGTGGAAGGCGAACGTGCAAAAGGGTAGAATGATGGAAGGGTAAAAATTCCCGTGAGAGAATGCTTTCCAACAATGTTTGTTCGCGTCTTAAATAGCAAAGCCTAATGCTTAGGGTAGAAGGGTAGAGGGTCAGAAGGTTAGAGGTCCAGAAGTTTAGAATTGTATAGGGTAGAATGGTAGACGGGTAAAAGGGCAGAAGGGTATAAGAGTATTGGGGGTAGAAGGATAGAGGGGTAGAAGAGTACAGGGACACTTGGATGGAGGGTTAGTACGGCAGAGGGGTAAAAGGGTAGAAGGATATAAAGGTATTAGGAATATAAGGGTAGAGGAGGTAGAAGTGTTGGGGGTTCGTGGAAGAAAGGGTAAAGGGGTATAAGGGTAGAATTAGACCTAAGGGCTAGGGGATGCTTACCAGGTGGAGGGTCACGATCCTTGTACAGGTACGGGTCAACGCACAATTACAGGTATCAAACAGGTCAGAAGTAAGGTAAAGGGCCAATTTACAGGCTTAGCCCTACCCTTGTTGCCTTTGGCACCTAATCCCCCGAGTGTTTCAACTCGTGTTATCTATTTTTCTGTAGGGGTATCATTGGGCGCCACCCGACTCATTGTTGCTAGGTTCAGGCAATTTCTTTAGATAAGCCAGGAAAACACTGGTACGTGCATTGACTGTCGTGATTTTACCGCAACTGATGAAAACGTCGCAAAACCCCATTCAATCAATAAAAAACTATAGGATGCTCATGGTTCTTTATTATAAGTCTTTTGTACGGTACGAAAATGTGCCTTGTCAAAGGCTTTTCTGCCATCGTCAGTGCTGGCAGGATACAAAATCTGTCCCTCTTGGTAAGAGCCCGTTGATATACACATCAAAGGACGAAAAATGGGAACGACAAAATAAAGTACCATATCATTAAATAACAGAAGTATGAATGTTAACCAATTTAAAGCTCATACATACCTCAGGCCCGATATCATCCAGAAAGACTATCAACTTGAATCAAAAACTGATTACAAATAATTTCCAAAAGTAAAAATGCAAAAATTCAACACAAAAGAACAAAAGATTAATGCAAAGTCTATTTAGTAACTGCCTCTGCACAATATTGTTAACATATGAAACATCAACCAATCAGTCACGATGGGAAATATAACGTGAGCAAAAGTGGGCGGTCTTCCCCATCTTTCCCCATTCGAACTTTCCCCATCCCGTTTTTTTTATCTTCTACCCTAACCCTAAACCCTAAACCCTAACCCTAAAGTCAGGGACAGGGAAGGGTAGGGTCAGAATAGTGATTGATCGGGGACAGAATGGTGACAGATCGGGGACAGGATCGGATCAGGTCAGGGAAGGGTCATAATGGTGACAGATCGGGGACAGAATGATGACAGATCGGGGACAGAAACTGAAACTGAAACATGGTTTTCAAGCCCTTTTTAAAAAAATCAACGGTTTTGGATTGTCGTAGGTCCTGTGGGAGCCTGTTCCATAGTTTTGGGCCTGCTGTTTTAAAACCCCTGTCACCAAATGTTTTGCGTTTGTTGAATGGTATACCGTAACAACCTGAAGATGAGCTAGTGGATCTCAAATTTCATTGTGCCGGCAGTTGTTCTGTAAACAACTCGATCAAATAAGCCGGAGCGCGTCCCTTGGAACAGTTGAACATGACAGTTAGAATTTTGAATTCGATCCTTGCTTTGATAGGGAGCCAATGTAGGTCATAGAGTGCTTGTTTACTACTGTCATATTTGTTCCGCCTTAAAACGAGCTTTGCACACATGTTTTGAATCCTTTGCATTTTTCGTATGACGGTTTTAGAAGCACCATAGAGAAACCCATTACCATAGTCCAAGTGAGAGATCACAAGCGATAGAACGAGATTTCTGTAGCATCTTCCGTAACATATTTTCCTATGTTTTTATTCTTAGATAGTTGAACATTGCAGTTTAGCATTTTTTCTTAACATGTTCGCTGAAGATTAGATTTTCGTCTAGGAACGCACCAAGATATCTTATGCACTTAACAGATTTGACATGGTCACCAGCAATATTGATTTCATTTGTTATACACTTTTGTAGTTGTTGTTTACTTCCGAAAGTTATGAATTCAGTTTTTGAAGTATTCATTTATTGTTTATTTTGTTTCATCCAGTCATTAATTGTCACAGCACAACTTTCTAATTCTTCTATGGCTATTCTCTCGCTGTCTGCAGACGGTTTGAGTGATTTTTTCGCAATATGGTCGTCCGCGAAACCGTAAACTGATATAGATTTGGGGATGACGTCAAACAAAGTTCCTGCGTACGTAAGATATAATCATGGACCTAAACAGCTTCCCTGAGGAACACTACATTTAGATTGCGTGGAGTTGAAATGCCCGATTCTACATTAATACTACAGCTCCGAGGCCTTAGATACGAGTCAATCCAGTCAATTGCTTTTCCACAGATTCGACATTGAGATTGCAGCACTTAGATAAAAATGTCGTGATCTACGGTATCAAATGCAGCACTAAGGTCAAGCGCTAAAAGCGCACTGACCTGTTGATTTTCCATGCAATCTTAAAGATCGCTAACCAACCTTAGAAGTGCTGTCTCGCATGAATGACAGTGTCTATACGCAGATTGATTCTTTGGGAGAAGTTCGTGCTCACCCACATGCTCATTGAGTCTGAGAAGAGCTGAGTTTTCAATTAGCTTTGAAAGAAATGAGAGATAGCTCACAGGACGATAGTTTGAAAGCACAAGTTAAAGTCCAACTTTTTTCAGCAGGGGTCTCACTACCGCGTGTTTCCAGTTTTTGGGGAAGATTCCCTGGCTAAGCGATAGGTTCACTAACTTCGAAATGGACGGTAACAGTTCGTCTATGTGATTTTTTAGTATTTTTGTGGGAAGTTTGTCAAGTTCGCATAATTTTGTTTTCAGTTCACAAATGAGTTTCTTAACTTCGTCGCATGTAAGATGGCGGAAGGAACCGACAGCAGGACATTTCTTGTTGTTCGGTGTATAGCTTGCGTAGTCTTTGAGAGATTCTCGTTAGTGTTTTTTGATTAGGTAAAATAGCCCCTCTGGGCATATGTCTACAACCTACTAACTGTTCCCTACTGTATTGTATCACGATAGGGTGTGAATACTCCATTGATTGTAATTTTCTATCCACATGAAATATAGAGTTCAATCGAGTCAAACTCAGATCTTTCTCAAATTTAAATTATTTTTCATCAAAATAAATGAATGAGTATTCCAATTACAATTCCATAAGGACAGGGTAGGGTCAGGTCAGGGTAAGGACAGAATGGTTACAGATCTGGGACAGAATGATGACAGATCGGGGACAGGGTAGGGTCAGGTCAGGGAAAGGTCAGAATGGTGACAGATCGGGCGCAGGGTACGGTCTAAGTTGAGGTCAAACATCATCATCATCACCATCGGTGTCACGGTAGGATCAGGGTAAGTTCAGGGTACGACATCATCATCATCATCATTGGTGTCAGGGTAGGGCCAGTGTACGGTCAGGGTCAAACAACATCATCAATAATCACAACAATATCTATCATCAAAGTCATTCATCATCTTCATCAAGAGCAACAACTTTTGTCATCATCAAAATTATTTATCATCATCATGTTTTATATGTTCTGCAAAAACAACTTTCATTATCAGTTTCTTCACAAAAAGCATTAATAAAATTGCTTCAAGTATATCTTCTGTTTCATTATCAAGCATTCATCATCATCATCATCATCATCATCATATTCTTCTTCATCACATATATATAGATTATAACTTATGATTATCAGTTTCATCATCAAGTCATTAGATCCGATCAGAATTGTTCTCATCACCAATGGTCATTTAATAAATATATGTTACATTTATAGATTTTGAGTGCACCCTTGGGGTACACTTCGTACAAACCTCATATCCTAACCCTAGGGTTTCCGTGCTCCGACGCACTTGTCTAATAAATATGTTGATTGAGTCGGACATTTTCAACATTTTCCACAACTGAACCATCGCAGGATTCAGAACACAGAATGATATAACCAAACTCGACAGGTCTCACTCACAGCAGTCAGACTGTGAGATCAAAGTGAGTCAAACCTGGCACATGTGTACTAAAGGTATTTAAGGAGGCGGTTGTTATCAATATAATAATTTGATTTTTGCTATCGATTAAAAGATCAATGGACCAATCAAATTATTCATTTTTACCGACAGTGAACTTTGAGCTCCAACATTGGCTGGCATTTATCAGAAGCGTTTTTGTTGTTTTGGCGACTTAAACGTTGTAACTACATTTTTTTCACGCAGTACTTACAATGCATGAAGTTTAGGTCGCTATCCAAATACTTCACTTTTTTGTTACAAGATACTAACAAAATATCGCTGTTTAATATCGAAGAAGATCTTCCTGTCGAAGTCAGCGTGTGTGACCGGAAGTGTCAGTGGACATGGCTAGCGATCCGTTAATCTTTAGACCAAATTGAAAGGAATTTCCGACACCTTATTAAGTTAATATACACCATTAATAACTGTCAATTTCCCTTTTAAAAACGATTGTCAAAACTGAGATAAAATTGCTTGTCATTTTTACATTTTTTTCCAGATTCTCAAGATAACTCCGATTTTAATGTAAATTGTCTTAGGTTACACTTCTGATTTGCATAGAAAAAATCTTACCTTGGTGATTTAGAGTTATGACAAAGGTAGAAAATATTGCTGATTTCAATGAGGAATAAAATCTAAACCCTAAAACACTTTTCGGATTTTATACACTTAGGTTCCCTTTTTCTTGCATCAAGCACGGGGGTTTTCCATTAATTCAAAACAGCGGAAACCTGTTTATTGCAACAACAATTTGCCAAAGTTTCTTTGCAATTTACAAGAAGTTGCTGTTAAAAGGAACTATTTGTACTATAAATCTAATGTTTGTGCAAAATGTGAATTGCATTTAAGTAGTGAAAATCAGAGTTGCGATTAAGAAGATTCAACTGAAAGAGTCTAATAAAGAGTCACCTAAGGACGTTTCTGTAAAATTTTGTTGAAATCTATCGACTGGTTTCTGAGAGGAAGATTTTGATTTTTTTACCATATTTGGAGATAAGCCCCGTCCATTTAAGCCATTTTTTCATCTTATTAAAATTCTTTGAATCTGATAAAGGGTTACCCAAGGATCCTTTATGAGAAATTTTGTTAAATTCAGTTCAGTACTTTCTGAGTAGATTTGTTTAAAAGTTAAAGTTAACTGTAGACGAACGGACGGACGGTCGACCAGATGGACGGGTGCACGAAGAACACCATGCAATGACTATGGCACCATGGCTAAAACACACTTTATTATTATTATTATTTGTGTGGTTTTGTTTTTTTTGTTTTTTTTTTCTTATATATTTCTAATCACTGTCCCCAGTTGTTCGGGTGCACTATACATGAACTCATTTTTTTCTATTTTCCCAAGATAGATTCTAAAACTCTCACTCTAAAGAACGCACCTTGATTATGATAAGTATATATTCATTTTAGACAGAACGCACCTTGATTATGATAAGTATATATTCATTTTAGACAGAACGCACCTTGATTATGATAAGTATATATTCATTTTAGACAGAACGCACCTTGATTATGATAAGTATATATTCATTTTAGACAGAACGCACCTTGATTATGATAAGTATATATTCATTTTAGACAGAACGCACCTTGATTATGATAAGTATATATTCATTTTAGACAGAACGCACCTTGATTATGTTAAGTATATATTCATTTTAGACAGAACGCACCTTGATTATGATAAGTATATATTCATTTTAGACAGAACGCACCTTGATTATGATAAGTATATATTAATTTTAGACAGAACGCACCTTGATTATGATAAGTATATATTCATTTTAGACAGAACGCACCTTGATTATGATAAGTATATATTCATTTTAGACAGAATCATTTTGTACGGAATAAACAAAGTTTAGAATTAGGAGGTACAGACGCGGTAAGTCTTGAAATTACTAACAAGATCATTTTTTGTTACACCGTACATTAGTTTTTGAACCACACATTAAACCAATAATACAAAAGAACGCTTTTTGATAATCTGGAGAAACATGATCAAGAAAAAATATTGTGAGAATTGGATAAGCAATCGCTCCTTTTATCCCGATGGTTTCTACTTTTTTACCCATTTTTAGCGCAATTTAAGATGGCGCCTACAACTTCTTTGAATTTTGGCCAGTCCAACTTTGTGTCATCTGGTAATGATTTAAAATATAGTCCGATATTTTAACTAGAATAAAGGTTGTAGGGTTAGCAAAGGAGAAATCGCTTATTTTCACAAATTGTTTTTGTATAGCTTATACCTTGTCAACATAGACATTTTGATTTGCTTAAAGTAACCTTCCATAATTTGGATCAGTCCAAATTCACGTTTTGTTAAGATTTAATCTTTTAGCCGTTGACATAATATTACACTTGTACAAAATGGTTTAGCAAGTTGAGAAATGATGAAGTCCATTACTGTATAATTATGTTTTAGACATGTCCAAATTCAAAGGTTTTGCAGATGACAATTTTAAGTCGAATTCATCTGAAAAAAAATATTCATCCAGTAGAGTAGACAACATATTGGAGAATAAATAAATTAATTGTTTCTTCTTTTTCCACACTTTTCCTCTTGTGTAAAAACACTTTGACATAAAAAAGAAGGATTGAACAAGAAAGGGTTAAGAGACGTTAGTGGTGTACGGGCGAAAAACGTTGATTTCATTGATTTAGTTTATTTGACTTTCACGAATCAGTAGATAAGCACTCCCAAATCATTTGTCGGGGATGAATAAAGGAACAAAACGACAAAACAAACAACTATAATTATTATTTAGTTTTGTCATTCAAGATTCAAGACCTTTTGAGTAGCTGATTTTCCCCATACTTCCGTAAACAAAATTTTGCACACACAACTATTTTATATGCTTGCGCGCAAAGTAGATCCATAAATTTGTATTCAAACCTTGTAAAATATTTTATTTGTTTTCCTTGGTGGCGTTAAGCAATAAGAAATGAAGATAACGTTCTTCGTTAAAACCTAAAAACCTAATCATACTGATATTTGGATCAATCTCAATTACAAAAACAACCACCACACTTTTTAGATCACCCATGGTTTTTAGGACAGATTTGATATCTAAAAGTAAAGTATTGGGAATTTACCATTTACCACCTATAACCCTAGGCATCTGGACAGAAATACTGTTAAATTGGAGTTAAAACCCCGATCAATCAATCAATGTTTTGCATCTAAGAACGGGTTTAATACTACAAATGAACTTAGACTCTATACTATAGATTTTTTTCCATATTAATCGATTTAATAATGTCAATTGAGGATTAAAACTTTACTTGAAAAACTTCGGGTGGTGTCAAACAATAAAAGAAAGACTTATTGTACATGTATGCTTACCGGGATATATTTTTATTTGTAATTCCCCCAATAATTGCATAAAAAACTATAATTATATAACTCAGGAAATTACGCCAAAATGGATCTTAAAAATGTAATTACCATCGACCATGGTTAGATCGTACGGCTGATACCACGTATGGTATCCGATCTATTTTTTTTTTTTTTTTCAAAATTTGTTTTACGAAGTTCTCTGATAGTCCGACTTCACGTGGCGGGTCACAACCTCTACATCTACTTGATGGTTTATTTAACCTTAATGGGTCGGAAAATGACTCAGAACAATGTAGATAAGATCACGGTCTCAAAAGTTAAGTAGTGTTAAAAGATGCGATAGCACGACCTTTATTTCGTGTATTAAATACACTGTTGTTCAGGAAAACACAGACAATACGGCTGTCAACACACAATAGTAAGTTTTTATTGTCACTTCACTGATCAATCTCATTTTGTATCACTAAGTTGTTGCACCTGAAATCAGATTGAAACGTAATTAAATGCAATTTTTATAATACATTATAATGATGATGATAATAAATTAGGAAAAAAACAAAACAAAAAAAAAAAAAAAAAAAAAAAACAAAAAAAACAACAACAACAAAAACTAACAAATAAAACCAAAGAAATACACACCTTAGATATCATTATCAGGATTAAGCAGTCATTTCCCAAGAAAAGGATACATTTTTCAATTTGTGAATGAAATGTTTTTTTAATTCTAATCATAAGACTTAATTTGATATACAAATCAGGGATACATATTTGTTATCATTTGTCTCAGCCCCTTTATAACAATTAGATATCATGACGATCTTTACAATTTAAACACTTTGAACATTGAATCTTGATTAACCAATTTTTTTTCACAATCTAATGTAAGGATCCCTTGATTGAAGTCAGTTATCAGTACTTTTCGCTGACTCCACTGGCAACGCCCACTAACTCTCACAGGAAGGTCCACTTTGCTATGAAACGGTCTTTTGAAAAAATGCGTGCCCAGTTCAATGTACGAAAATGTAAAATGGTTGATATGGCGACCTAAATGTCGTAACTGTAGCTTTAGAAAGGTGTTGTTATGACGTTTAAGTCGCCAAACAAACAAAAATACTTCACATAAAATTCGGCCGATGTAAGAGTTCAAAGTAATTCACTTCCGATATGAATGAATGGTTTCATTGATTCTTTGATCTACAGACGCGATCTGTCTATTCAATATTATAGAAAGGAATCTAAATAACTGGATGTTATGACAATTTAACTGTAGTTAAGTCTATACAAAAACGTTACGCGACGAGTGGATATCATCCTTTAATAAGTAATTCTTTGCATGGTAATTCGGAAAAACAAACAAACAAAAACTGAACAAAACTGCATTCAAAAGTTCATGGTATGATCTACATATAGAACTTATGTCCATGATTATAATTATTTATCAGTCGCGGTTTCGTCGAAGTTCGACGAAGTTCGTTTCCATCCCTTTAAAAATGACTCGTCGGATTGATAAACTGCGTTAGTAAACCACTTGTCTATAAACCTCGAACTGCTGGTTTAAGCCCGGACGTATACAATAGCTAAATAAGTGTCTTTTGGGGGCGTCACCGAGATAGGGAAATGCTACGTTAGAGACGATAATTGACCAATCACGTTTGTCAATCAAGGAATAAATCGACAAATGAAATAATTAATTCAGCCCGGACCTGAGCTTTTCAACTCCGACATTGGCCGCCATTTTTACAAACTTTTATTGTTGGTTTAGCGACTTAAACGCCGTAACTTCTGGACTGATACTTTAAGTCATACAAAGATAGATTTATATTAACTCATTCCCACCCAATCCCTCTATTTCACGTCCCCAAGAAAAAAAGCTTTGGGAAATATTGTTGAAAAAGAAGAAATTGCTTATATCAAGCAATTTCTTCTTTACCCACAATGTTTTCTATCGAAAAGTAAAAACAACACACACACACACCCAAAATTAATAAATAAATGAATTAATAAATAAAATAGAAAATAAAATTCCACCAACTTGAAGCTGTCAACTGCAGAATCTGTCACTTTGGACGAGTCTAAAATTTTGTTGAGTGGGAATGGATTAAAAAAATCGAAAGGGCAGATTGTGACGTGCTTGAATGTCAAGGTAATGGGAATATTTCAGTATACAGTAATTAGTAAATATATGAATAAATATATGATAACTATTATGATAAAAGACAAGGGAAATTTGTCACGCTTAATGTTTATCTGTAATAACCTTTGTTACACCGATTTAACATATCTTATTTTATCATCTTATTTACCATGTGTTATCGTAAAAGACAAGAAATATTTCGTAAGCGAGAACAACCTTTAGTTCAATAACCTTTTCAACTCGTCTATCATTACTAACTTTGGTCTGACTTAATACTGCCATAGAGTGTCTATCAGCCTATCTTTTGTATGAAAAACATAAATGACTGTTTGTTTACATAAGCTTTAGTTACGGACTTTTGGTGGAAAGCTTCGATATGTCAAAAAGACACACAACAAAACATAAAATCTTCGAGCAATGTTAACTGGTGAGGTTTCAATCCAATGTCATTTTTAATCCTCTACTCTAGATCTCTCTCAGCACGACTTCCATCTTCAATCTGATACTGTTGGGTGCATTATAAAAGATATCTAAACTCATTTTCAGAAGAAGTCTTTGTTTATTAACATGTCGACCTTTTTATTTTAGACCTTTTGAAATTTGAATCTTGATGAACAAAATCTTTTGTCAAATTCTGATGTAAGGCAGTGTTTATTGAAGTCGGATATCAGTACTTTTCGCTGACTCCACTGGCCACGCCCACTGACACTCACAGACAGGTCAACTTCGGTATCAAACGGTGTTATTTTGCACAAATTATGGCCAGTTCAATGTAATAAAAAGGTAATAAAATGGTTGATTGGCGATCTTAACGTCGTAACTATGGCTTGAGAAAGCTGTTGTTACGACACTTTAGTCGCCAAACATAAAAAGTTATTTCACATAAATTCAGTCAATGTTGGAGTTCAAAGTTCCGATTAGAACGAACGATTTGATTGGTCTATTGATTCTTTGATCTACATCGCGATCTGTGTTTCCAGTATCACAGTAAGGAATCAAGATAAATAGAGGGTGTGAATTTTTTTTCACAATCTTAAAACACTTTACCAAAACGTTAAAACGAGGAAAACGCGATGAGCGGATATTGGTTGATTAAATAAGATTTAACGTCACTTTTCACAGTATTTCAGCCACACCGCGGCTTGACCTCCTTACCATGGATTCCTGGAATTTTTCACTCCAGTACTACCGCAACATCCTTTCCGAGCCTTCAGATGCTCATTTCACTCATGTTTACACTTATCCACATGTCGACGACGATAAGATAAAGCGAGAAAATCCACCAACCTAGAATAAACATTGATTTGAGTCGCAGATAACTTTCCGTAAAGGGTTTATACTCTCTTAAATTCCAGGTAATACCGATTCTTTGAAAAAGCAATGTAAAAATAATCTTCGGGGGAATTAAACTTTATTAATTCTTACCTCGTTTTATAACGGTTGAACATAAAAATACAATTTAGGCACAAGCTTTTTGAAGCTTGCTGATTTTTTATTCAAAGGTTATAATGAAGGTCTCTTTGAAATAATTATGGTATTTTAAGACGGTAGGACACGTAGTATGACAAGAGACATTTTGAGAGCCAGTCCTTGGCAAGCTGATGTTCCTTTGAATCTTGTGATGTGTGATAACTTAGGAAAATTGACGACCCCTAAATCCAAAATCCTCCTTTTTCCTTTTGTCAACAAATGCTATATTTCAATGACCTGTAGTCTTCTTCGTCGACGATCCAAACCCACGGAACTTATGTTTTTCAGCTGTCAACCGTCCTTATGGAGACGGATTCCCCACCACGTTTCGATAACTCCCTTGGTATTTATAATTGAAGATTTCGCACAAAATACATTTATAATAATTTTAGAAACCGTCTCCCGTTCAGCTTCCAGAAAATTTCATACGACTAGGGGTTTTCCTGGTCAAGTTTTCGGTTCGGAATTTCGCCAAGTTTGAAACCATTTCTGAATATTTTGTTCGGGAAACTTTGGACCCGCTTCAAAGATTAATTGATTGTTGAAATTTGAAATACAGGAAACCAATACATGTGTGAAAAAATACGCAATGGTAATATTTGAAATGCTGACCAATGATTTTAAACGCGTTTTTTACCCCTGAATACATTCATAATAATTTTTTGGTTATATTCAATACGTTTTATACACACAAAAAAAGTCTTTTCTGTGGTTTTGTGTGATTTCTTGTAAACGCCGCTCCGTTCTAAATACCGCTCAGAATCTAGTAGGATATCAGTTAAAATGGTAAAAATATAAGCGTCAGTCAAAATTACCCTTAATCAATTCGCACATCATGATTCATTAATATGGCTTTTCCCACTGTTGGTTTTATGAATGGATTTACTTTTTTCATTTAGAACTACGAGAAATTTATAAATCAATTCGGGAGCAAGGATTAATAATTTAACATCGTAATCAGGTTCCAGAAGAAAATAGGAAATTTCGTCGACTGCTCTTTTACAATCAGTTACTTGACTGCAGTAAAATGTACAATTGTCAGTTGGCGACCTAAACATCGTAACTACAGTTTGAATAAGCTGTAGTTACGACGTTTAAGTCACCAAATTAAAAATGGCATAAACGTACATACATAAACGTCGGCAAATATCGGAGTTTACAGTAAACGTTCGGACCAAATGAAGTATTTGATCGGTCGATTGAATCTGTGATTAGTCTCTTCTACTTAATTTAGACGCAGACAAAGAAGTCGAAAATTGTAAAGATAATGGCAACAAAACCTTGGATAAAGATGGAAGCCATTTCCATGCTAGACCAAAGTCATGATAATAAAAACTTCGAACCTTACAGCAACATAAAAGAAAGCGAATCATTTCTATCTTCATTTGGCAAGAAAGGTTGGAGAGTTGGCGAATTTCAAGACGTGAAGGATATCGACGTTATTTCGAAAGGTAGGCTTTTGATAACGGATCATATCAACAGTAGAATTCAAATCTGTAACACTTCCGGTCGGGGAATGACGGTATACTCCGGAGACGATGTCATCCAACCTTGGTCTTCGGAGATTACAAATCAACAAAACATTGTGTTTACGTCATGTCGTGAACGATGCGTGATTTTGTTAAATTCAGACGGCGAAAAAATATCGGAATTTGGTAGAACTTTATTCGTGCGACCAAATGGAATAGCGATTGATGAAAAGGAACGAATTATGGTTACAGATTCCCTAAGTAGTCGTGTTTCAATGCACGATCCCGACGGAAATTTCATACGCTATCTTGGAGACAACGAAACTGGTCAACAGAAACTGTCTAAACCGCAGTATGTATGTATCTCATCAACGAAAGATATACTTGTATCTGATTCAGGAAGTCATACTATCAAAATATACAACACTAATGGACAGTTTGTTAAATCTTTTGGAGGATTTGGGAAGGATTCCAAACAGTTCAAATGCCCTCATGGGATATGTACTAACGCCGAAGGAGAAATATTCGTGGCAGATCGCTACAATAACAGAATTTCAGTTTTTACTCGTGAAGGTAGCTTTATCCGCCACATTGTTACTTCAGAAGACGGATTGGTTCACCCGCAAGGTGTTGCTATTGACAACAAAAATCATCTCTATCTTTCACATGGTCATTTAAAAGCTAGTGAAATTTTAATCTTTAGAATAAGCAAGGCTGAGGAAATAATGTTTGACAATGTTATAAGTCATGTATAATTACCAACTTAATGTCTTATTGTGTCAGCCAAATCCAAGTTTTTACTAGTTAACCTTTAACATGTCTCAGATATCGTCGATAAGCGACCAAATGTAGTAAATATAGCTTGATTATAGAGCTCTGTATTTTCGATATTTTGATAGCCCACCGATGATACTGTGTTTAGCAAGGCAACTTTGTTCTTCAATGTATCGTATTGGATTCGAGCTGTGTGGGAAGGTTTTATTATTTTATGAGACCAAAGAATTCAATACATGTATAACGTTTGGTATCACTATTATAAAATAGCATTCCATTTATAATATATTCACGAATTTAGATTATAATCAAAGCACCGAAAGTACTGATGGTGACGTCCCTGTTTGCAAAGTAGAGTGATATGACCATTTTGGTGTAAAAAACGGCATTTTATACACAGATAATTTGATGAAAGCAAAACATCTGGCATAGACCGGCTAGCTGAATAGGTAGTACAGGATATTTTCTATTCTTGTTCCATGTGCACGATCCAAAGATCGGTAAAAAAGATCCATTGCCATGCAGGTCATTCGTCTCTAACCGATGGAAACATGACAAGTGATTTGTCCTTTACATTGCCAGAGCAGCTAATGGCTTAAATATAATTTTGTAGTTGTAGATGTCGACCCAGTGTGAAAAAATGTCAGGAAGTTCTGGTTCGGCTCAGTAATACTTCTGAAAATGAATAAACCAAAATAACGATTGATTTAAACGTAGACAAACTAGCTATCAATATCAATACTTGTTTTAAAACTTTCCCCAGATGATTTTTTTCTCTTGACAGTCCAAAGATGATTTCCATTGACAGTCCAAAGACGATTTCCCTTGACAGTCCACAGACTATTTCCCTTGACAGTAAACAGATGATCAAGATATCATTCATGAAACTTGAACAATATTGGATCATTCAGAATTATTAACGACAAGAAACAAATTATTTGTATATCTTTTGAATTTTTTGCGACCTAGCAGTAGCGTAAAGCGTATCATTCCTTTGAAATTAGGAAGAAATCCACCGATTGATTTCTGGCAAGAACATTTTCGAAGTTTTCACCATATTTGTCAATTAAAGCAGCACGTTTTTCATCTGATCAAAATTCTGATAAAGGGCCATACAAGGATCATTCCTGTGAAATTTGATTGAATTGTGTTCAGTCCTTCGGGGGGATTTCTTTAAAGTAAAGATTTAAGCACGATCTGATGAACGCACGCTCGCACGACGGACAACACGCCATAACAATAGCTTGTTGGATTTTAGCTAAAAATTATCCTTAGAACCTCTTTCAACATACGTGAAATATATTGAAAATGTGTCCGCTTGTCTATACAATTCTATGTTGTGTAATGGGGTTCTTCACTTCCGCGGTATACAGCTGGTATGCTGAGTTCTGAAAATAGCAATTTGGGAATCCACTATTGGTAAGCGAAGCGAATCACAACATTCTTGGACCAAATCTGCAATTTATATTGTGTACAAGGCCGGAGCTGGATAAAGCGTCATATAAGATCTCTTTTATAATAAGGGTGTTTTTTTTCGCAATGTATGGCTCATATTGAATTTTCATAACATGCCGTTCTAAATATAAAGCTGGTTTGCGGAAGTTAATAAGTGATTAATCGATTTCAATTAGATACTACTTTTCCCAAACCATAGTACGAGCCTGATAGATTTTTGAAACGTCGCAGGACTGGATGGCGTCGAGACGTTCACCATCAAGTCAAAATTCAACTGTTTTACAAATCTAAAGTCGGAGTAATATCTCTACCATGTGAAAGATGTCATCCAATATAAGTCCGATACGGATTTTTCTATCGAAAATGGTTTTGTCCGCCAGCTATGAAAGTATTGTAAAGTGAAAAGAAATTATAACATGTCTAAATTCAATAAAAATATGACTGATTTTATTAGCCTGTTTTGATCGATATATATATCTTATCACCTTGTCCCTTTCCTGTTTGAAAAATTTTAGAGCTGTCAAAATTCAAAGGTTTTGCAGACGAAAATTTTAAATGGATTTAATTTGAAAAATAACCATTCAATAGGGTATAAAACATTGTGGGAAAAACATTGCTTGTTACAAGCAATTTTGTTGTTTTTCGACAATTTTTCTTCAATCATAAATTCTTGGGGATGTCAAAGCAAGGGATTGAACAGGAAAGGGTTAAATAATGCTTAATCATGACCCATATAATGAGCGGTCATTTGTATATATGTAGAGGCATGTGTGATCTCAAAGTACTAAAAGAAAAATGTCCCTCTGAAAAAGAGTACATTTAAATTTATTCAAATTGAATTCGAAACACATAAAGACATGCCCTTATGAATAAGGCTACATTTGCTGTGGTCAAAAGCTTGTGAGATATACATTACATTAAAATTCATATCTAGGAAGACTATTCACTCGAAAACTACATTCCATTTAGAAGTGTTTCTGCATAATAAATTTAAATAGAGTTGCTATAATGATTACTC
Source organism: Fragum fragum (assembly GCA_946902895.1). Lineage (NCBI taxonomy): Eukaryota > Metazoa > Mollusca > Bivalvia > Cardiida > Cardiidae > Fragum > Fragum fragum. The sequence goes on from OX336378.1 coordinate 58,438, forward strand.
TCTTGTGAATTCATTCTATCGGAGTACAAATGTAACACAGTACCATGCAGAAACAATTTCTGGTTGTCACGTGACATAGGTCGTCACATAGTTCTCGGGGATGAAAGCTCGCCTATAAAGTTATAGCCAACACACAAAACAGCATTACGCTCACACACTTAACCCTTTCCTATTTTATGAAATTTTAGACTGGTCCAATTTCAAAGAGGTTGCAGACGATAGTGAAAAATGCATGCAATTTGAAATCTGACTATCCTATGTGGTAGAAAATATTGTGGGAAAAGGAGAAATTGCTTGTTATAAGCAATTTCTCCTTTTTCCACATTGTTTTCCCAAGTATAAAATCACAGTGACGTAAAATCCCGGGTTTGTACAGGAAAGGGTTAATCGGACTAACAGACAGATAAACACGGTGACAATAGTATACCATACATAACACAATGATGCACATGGTAAATTAGGTTACATACCAACCATGAAAAAATAAATCATTGTCTGATAGAAACATGCTTCGAAAATAATCTTTAATTCATTTTGCAATCTACTAAAGACAAACGAGACAACCTCTGCAGGTTTTGAAAAAAGGTCGTAGTTTCGTCACAATCGTCAGTCATTTGTAGAAGACGCTACAAACTGTATACAATTATTTGAATGGATATTTAACATATCCGATTGTCAACTAAAGAAATCTGTCCTTTTGTCATAGACCGGAAATTTATGTACTAAAGAACTAAAGTTGTCCGTTCGCTTCGCATCCTTTAACTAAATGATTTCAGGTCTAAACTAGAGACGAAATTAGTAATTTCATGGTTGATGGTGATTTTTTTGTTGCCTTTTTTTACATTTCACATACAACTCTAGAAATCTAAACCATTTCTGCACAATAACGTTTTTTGATGCCCCGAGAAAAAAAGCGTTCAAAAACATTTGGGAAAATGAAGAAATTGCTTATTAACCAATTTCTTCTATATCTACAATGTTTTTCTATCTCAAAAGACAAAACGATTCAAGTTTCATCAATTCTCATTAATTAAAAACTGTTGTCTGCAACATCTTTAAATTTGTACCAGTCTAAAATTTTGTTGTCTGGCACTGTACTGAAAACACTATTGGAGAGCAAATTTATTTGTTATGCCATCAAACTGTCTAAACATTTGTTCGAAAAGAGTATCAATTGTTTTTCCTTTGATTATAGACAGTGCTGTATAAGAAATTTGCAAGATTTTTTTCTTCTTAGATTTCATAAACCTGCTGTCATCATTTGCACTGAGACTATTTTCATAATTTAACACTGAGAAAGTTTCAATAGTATCTCAGAGATTATATTGCTATACATTTCCCCCACACCATCCTCCTGATGAAAAAAAGTTCTGAAAACATTGTTGAAACTATAGAATTTGCTAAGAATAAAAAGTTTATTCCTTACCCCCATATTTTTCTTTTCAGAAAGTGAAAGATTCTAAAATTATATAAATTTCAAAAAAATGAATTTAATTTGAATCAATGTAAACTTTTATCATAAGGTAATGGGTTGTTAATAAAGTTACACTTAATTATTTATTTCACCTGTAAAAGAATCAAATGTATGAAATTTCTAGCTGAAATCGGTATTACCTCCGTTTAACCCATTAACAGACGATAAAAAAATTGGACTTAAACTGGTATCCCATTGTCTGTGGGGGATATAAAGGGGCAGTAACCTAGTCAATTTTGGACTGATCCAGTTTTAAAGATGTTGCAGACGATGATTTTAAGTTTATACAATTTTTGAGGTAGAAACAAGCAATTTCTTAATTTTCCAAGGTGTTTTACAAAGGTTTTCTTCTCGAGGGCGTTAACAAGCGTTAATATGTGGGAATACGTTTCTAACATGTACTACACGTATAATGTACATATCTCTTTTTTAGAATAACAGAATTAAAAATGCACAGAAAAGTGAACTCGATCGTATGACATGATTTTCAATGAAATTCATTGAACCATATTCAGGCAAATTACAACGTCGTTTTCTTTTATCCTATAACAAATATCGGACGAACAAGCAAATGCATTCTGTATAACGATAAACTCGAATCGAGAGAATATTCGATTGTTTGTTCATCTTAATTCCCTATTTTCCCCCTAACTGAGGGTAGGTCAGAAATTGTTTGTCCCACACCAATTTCCATACGAGTAATACCAAAGGAGAGCTTTTTACTCTTCAAAAACTGCCCACACATAACTTCATATTAACTGAATTCCTGGTATATCTCGCACCAGTACCACCATAACACCCTTTCCTAGCCTCTAGCTGCTATCCAACTTAAGTTTACGATTATCTACCAATTGGTGAGAGACAGATGTTGGAAACATACGTGCCGCCGCCGGGGATCGAACCCATGACATCAAACACATTACGATTGAAGTAACCGGACCACTTCGATTTGGGGTGGTATATTAAATGAGTTCATATACTTCATTAGTCTACCTAATTAAAAGAGGCCTTGGTGACAGCTATCATGGTAACACTCTGTGTTCCTTGTTTTTGCTATGTCATCATAAGACTTTCTGTAAATACTTTAACCCATTTCCAGACGACAAAATTTTAGACTAGTCCAAATTCAAAGGAGTTACAGACAAAAGTCTAAAGTTTATGCAATTTTAGATTTTTTAATTTTCTGGGTAGAAAATATTAAGGAAAAATGAAGGAATTATTTGTGGAAAGGAAATTCTTCATTTTACAAAATGTTTTCCCAATTGTTTTTCTATAGGGGCGTCAAAAATCGTCAGTGTGTGGGAATGGATTAATGAGTTGATTACGTTACCTACAGAACAAAGTTTGATTCCAATCTTTGTCTATGGAAATAGACTCTTACAGACAATCCCGTGTTTTTACTCTACAGACAAGTTTTTACTCCATCAATATCTATCGTGTTTAGAATCTTTGTATGGACACTAGCTGGACTTCTTTTTATAATGGCAGCAGAAAGCTCTTTGTGTCAATCATATTTATTATATAATTGGAGGCAATATCATCCTCACTAATTATATCAGCTATACCTTAAGCGGTGGTATGAAATTTGACTTAATATGACTAAATGAAACAAGAGGACCATGATGGTCTTATATCGCTACCTTGAGTATGATGGTTCATGGCTTAATGAAATATACAAAACAGCAAAGCCCCCTGTCTTATTATTTTGGAGAACATGTTAAGATGTTCTCTTTTAATCCTAGGTATATTGATGATCCCACCACAAAGTGCTTATTTATTGGATACGGTAATTCTTTGACAAAATATCAAAGCTCTAGGTGTAATTGTTTATGAGAAGATTTTCAAAGATCTCCTACTTTATTCCTATCTAGAATCAGGGATCGCACAGAAAAGGGCTAATTTTCAGAGTACAGTTATTCTTTGGAGTAATTTAGAAGAGGGTCATACGGTGATTATATGTATCAAATATCAAAGCTCAAGGTCTCATGGTTTAAGAGAAGATTTTAAATTATTGTTTATGGACGGACAGACGGACGCCGGACATTTACCGATCAAAATAGCTCACCTTCAGCACGTTGTGCTCAGGTGAGCTTAAACACGGATGGGCATCACTGTCACAACCGCGAAATCGCGTCAATGTAATTTTGTGCCCTCGCCACATCTAGTAGATGTCACAGTAGTAACATCGCCAGGATAGCGGTAAACACGGGTAAAGTCTACTGTGTGTGTGTGTGTGTGTGTGTGTGTTTGTTTTTTTTCTATAGAAGCTGTGTAAAAATTTGATAATGCAGTTCCATGTTATTATGAATCGTTTTCCTATACAGGTCAAAAACATAATCAAAAAACTCTTTGCTATAAGATGAGGACCGTAACCCATTCGGCCCCGAATCGTATTTTTTTACAATTAAAATGTCAAAACGAAGAGAATTTGCTTTTTGTCAAGTTTCCCTGGGGATAACAGCCTTTGACACACAGTCTGTGTTTATCGGTCTTCTATTAATCCTATGCAATATTCAATTCAGGGACTTAAAGTTTGAGGTAGATGGCAAAACTTTCTGGCGCGGTAGATACATCGTCATCGCTGTAGTTACAAACTCACGTGCTAGTTCCATCGAGTGATTAGAGGAGCTTTAGAGAGTAATTTGTGATTTGCCTATTCTAATAAGGGCCCACTAAACATCCCATACTACCATAAACACATGGATCGATCTACAACAAAAATACACTCAGATCTTTTCACGCCATAAATCAATACTATATTCGAGTCTTTTTAGACAGTCAAAAAGTGTGATTTATTGCATAAAATTTACTCACTAATCTGTTGAAATCTGTCTTGAAAAGGGAAACGAAGCCTTGGTGATGACTGAATACAGCAGATAAACGTCTCCATGTTGTTTTTATACAGATGACAAATCACAAAAAAATCATTTATTCTTTCATGCGAAGCGCTTTGTATGTGTTCTACATGCATTTTAGATATGCCTCTCTCATGCTATGAATGGATTTGGCGATTAACGAATTTGCTTTCATTACGAAAACACACCCATGCAATATGCGTTTTTTCACCTGTTTCTCCCCTTTCTCACATTCTCACAATGGAAAAAGCCATAGTCATTATTATTTTCTGGCCTAAAATTATTATTTTCGAACCGATTTCAAAATTTTTGTGGCACTTTTTACGACTTTTGGCAACCTGCAAATCGTTGCTTAAAAGTAAACAAAATTTGATAATCTATATTGCAGTCTTGTACCATCTAAGAGTACTCAGTGCGTTAGTCGAAAACCTGATTTGCCAAGTAGGTTTAACTCGATGGAAATTTGATCTTGTTACTTGCAGGTTATTCTCGTGCATCTCAGTCATGTCAAATCCGGTTTTTGATATTTAAATCGTGTGCCGAAATACGGTTGGCCATAAAACATCGTAGACTTGATCAAACTAGCGCGTGACTTTGCATCTACAGCGATGGTGAGGACTCTACCAAGCCTAAACAAGAGGGCCAGAATGGCCCTAAAATCGCTCACCTGACTAATGTAAGATGATTCAAAATTTAGCCAACACTTTCCAAAAGGGTCACCCAAGGAATATTCATTTAAGTGTAGTTGAAATTGGCCCAATGGTTACTGACGAGATAATTAAAAATTTCAAAGTAAAAAAACTGCCCCGCCCTGCTACGCCAATATTTGGCGTCAATCAAAATTCTGCGAACACCTTTTGAATAGGGTCACCAAAGGAACATTCATGCCAAGTTTGGTTGAAATTGGCCCAATGATTACTGAGAAGATATTTAAAGATTTCTAAATAAAAAACTGTCCCAACCTGCCACGCCCATATTTGGGCGTCAATCAAATTTCACGAACAACTTTTGAAAAGGGTGACCCAAGGAACATTCATGCCAAGTTTTGTGGAAATTGGCCCTATGGTTACTGAGTAGAAGATATTTAAAGATTTCTAAATTAAAAACGGCCACGCCCAAATTTGGGCGTCAATCAAATTTCCCAAACACGATTTGCAAAGGGTCACTCAAGGAACATTCATGCCAAGTTTGGTTCAAATTGGCCCAATGGTTACTGAGGAGAATATGTTTAAAGACTTCTAAATCAAAAACGGCCCCACCCTGCCACGCCCTTACTTGGGCATCAATCAAAATTCTAGAACAACTTTTGAAAAGGGTCACCCAAGGAACATGTCTGCCAAGTTTGGTTGAAATTGGCCCAATGGTTACTGAGGAGATGTTTAAAGATTTCAAAGTCAAAAACTGCCACGCCCTGCCAAGCCTATATTTGGGCGTGAAACAAAATTCTGCGAACACCTTTTGAAAAGGGTCACTTAAGGAAGATTCATGCCAAGTTTGGTTGAAATTGGCCCAGCGGTTCCTGAGGAGAAGATATTTAAAGATTTCAAAGTCAAAAACTGCCATGCCCTGCCACGCCCATATTTGGGCGTCAATCAAAATTTCGCTAACAACTTTTGAAAAGGGTCACCCAAGGAACATTCATACCATATTTGGTTGAAATTGGCCCAATGGTTACTGAGGAGAAGATGTTTAAAGATTTCAAAGTCAAAAACTGCCATGCCCTGCCACGCCCATATTTGTTGGTCAATCAAAAATCCGCGAACAACTTTTGAGAAGGGTCACCCAAGAAACATTCCTACCAAGTTTGGTTGAAATCAGCCCAGTGGTTACTGAGGAGAAGATGTTTAAAGAATTGTTGACGCCTTCCGACGCACGACGGACAAAAGGTGAAACCAAAAGCTCACCTTGAGCACGTTGTTCTCAGGTGAGCTCAAAATGGACATTACATATTTCGTTTAAATGGTGAATAATGACAGATTTATTCCGAACGTTCGCCAAAGACTGTTCATGCAGTTAAAAGTGGTAACAAAATGCATAATTCCGCAATGTTGATAATAAAGGCTGTTTCGGGGTCGAATTTATTAACGATCCTCGTCTTAAACGCAAGGTATTTTCAATAACGTTTTGGCCTGAAAATAGAGGTGAATCCTATCATCATGGAACTGCATTGTCGAAATTCGACATTGTTTGCACATTCTCCAGCAAAATTCTTAAATACGCGACTACCTTTGTTTACCGCTCTCCTGGCGTTGTAACTACCGTGACAGTTCCCGGATGTGGCGAGGGCATAAAATTACGTTGATGCGATTTCGCGATAGTCACAGTGATGCCCACCCGTGTAAAAACAAATACGAAAATGTTACACAAAATTTTTATTGTCAGTTATATTTTATAAATGGCACAAACAATTTACATCTCGGTCTTAACACAATATCTATTTGCATTTTCCGAGATTGAGGCAAAAATAACGTCTTTTTTAAAGCCAATACTATGTACAAAATCCAAGTTATACTTGTAATTAACAAGAACAAGGACAAATACTCAGGATACAAAAAATCTGTTATTTAAAACCATGACAATTGTTATTTGGTTTTGATAATTGTTTAAAGGGTTTTACCTTGACTCTAAATCAAATTTGACCTTGATATTGACAGAAGACATTGACCTTTGGATCAAGAAAGAAATACATATATAAGAAAGATGAAGTAAAAGGTTTACATGTAAAAGAAAAAACCGGTAGCATATGTGCCACATCAGTTGTTTTTTTCAAAACCTCATCTATTTACTATAATGAAAACACCATTGGAAATGAAGTGAGTAGCAATTTCTCCTTTTCCAACAAAGATTTACACCCTACAAAATTCCCTCAATATATATATATATAATTAATGGGTTTTTAGAAAAGATTTTCGAATCTACATGGTATATATATTTTGTATATACTAGGCAGATTCTAAAACTCTTTCTAAAACCACATAGAAAAATAGTCTCAAGTTTTGCTAATCAATTAAGATAGATTGATTGATTGGATGGGGTTTAATGCTGCTTTTAAAAGTATTTCAGTCATATCTCGGAGGCTGGAGCACCTAACAATGTATTCCTTGTATTTCTAAATCTAGTATTGCCACTACATCCTTTCCGAGCCTCCAGCTGCTATCTCACTTAGGTTTACGATTATCCACTCATTGGTGAGAGACAAATGTCGGAAAGGACGTGTGCCGCCGCAGGGGATCTAATCAACTAAGTTTTTTCCCCAAAATAAGTTCTTTTATAGAAAAACCGGTCAAGAAAAATACACAGGCAGGACAAAACGGTATAAAATTCATCACAATTGAGCAAAATAAATATTGTAGCAAGGGAAAAATGCCCACTTTTTCTAAATTTCGGCAGCAGACAAGATAGTCAATTTATATAAAAATCAATTACCAGATGACAAAATTGAGCTGTCCAATTTGAAAATCGACAAAAAAATAAAACATTATCAAATTCTACACTGGCATCACTCAAAGAAGATACATATGACAATTCATACTCAATAAGACCTTTGTACGGGTTTGACGGGTCGCTGGGTACGTCTCCTAGCTCCAACGGGTAAATTAAATTCGATATCAAACCAATTTACTTTACAAAATTTATGACCAGTAACATGTACCAACAAAGCAAAATACAATGTAGTTGGTTTACAACCTACATGTTGTAACTACAGCAGGTACAACCTGCACCAATGACATTTAATCCATTCCTGTTTTGCAAAATTTTAGACCTGTCCGAATTCAAAGGTTTTGCAAACAAAAATTTGAAAGTGGATTTCATTTGAAAACAAACCATTCAGCAGGGTAGAAAATATTGTGGAAACAGAAGAAATAGCTTGTGTCAAGCAATTTCTTCTTTTTCTACAATGTTTTCTCAAATATAAAATCACAGGGAACATTAAAACCAGGGAGCGAACAAAAAGGATTAAGTGCAAAACCAAAACAATACTTCACATGGAGTTCATCTAAAATCGGAGTTAAAAGTCGACTTACAGTCTAATTAATGATTTGATTGGTAAATTGTTTCTTTGATTGACAGCCACAATCTGCAATTTGACCTTGACCTTATTTATTGACCAATGAATGATTGATTGAGGTTTAACGCCACTTTAAACAATATATCAGTCCTATAACAGCAGCTGGAGCACCTTACAATGTATTCTTGATATTTCTCAAACCAGTACTACCACTACATTCTTTCTGAGCCCCGATACTTATCCCACATAGGTTTACGATTAATGACAAATGTCGGAGAGGATATTTGCCTCAGCCGAGGATTTAACTCGAGAGCCGAGATTAGGAGTCCTACACGCTACCACTGTGCTATGGTTGCGACCACTAATTGGGTTTTATGGCCAATCACAGCTGGGGTCATTTAGAACACTTAAAACGTAAAAAGAATTTCCAGTATTTTGAAACTCGAAATGACAAAACTACATTGGATAGTAATATTGTGCTGAAGATAAAAGGAAACTGTAAAAGACTGCCATGTATATTTGTATGTTTCTGAATCGATGGATCAATGACAAATGAAGTATAAAATGATTTTCAGGAATACTTACAATGGACTGAAATATTCCAATGTAAGCACAAAGGTACTTACGCTCTCCCCAGACAAGGAGCCACCAATGAACATTTACCCATTGGAAAACATATAGTTTTTTTTTTTGTTCGATGTTATTGAATTTTAAAGTCAATGTTATGAATCATTGTAAGGGTGTTATGAATAATTGTCAAGGTCTGAATAATCCAGTGAGGGCTCGGAAGTACATAGCCACTCGCCAGACCAGGAGTCACCCATAGACAAGTTTCCTCATTGGAAATTCTTAGTTGAGGATTTAGTGAAGGGTTGATTAGTACCGTTTATGAAATTCAGTTTAAACCGGAAAAAACAAGACTTTAAAATAGTATGTTTATCACAGACAATGTAAGGTCCAATCTCTTCAATATAAGCAATACCTGCCTCAATATGAAGCGTCAAAAAAGTCTTAACATTAACTAACACTGAAATATCTGTAACAAATGGGTTGAAAGTCTATACAGTTAATTAAGGTATATTCGAGAATTATTTTTTGATAGGTAGGTGGATAGTAAGGCAGACATATTTCAAACAAGAGGGCCATAAAGCCTAAGATAAGGATCTATTCCTTTTTGTAGTCACATTTTACCCATTACCACCTTTTGTTGCATTTTAAGAAGCTGAAGAAAACAGCTTAGGAAAAACAGTAGGAAAAGGAAACAATGCTTTTGACAAACAGTTTCTTTTTTTCCAACAACATCTTTTTCACTATATGGCTGTTATCTTTCAGCACACTATGAATTGTTGTCTGCAGCCTCTTTCAATTTGGACTTGGACAAGCCTAAAATCTTTTGTCAGGTAATGGGTTAGTACCAACCCTCATCATACAAAATTAAATCCTTTTCATAATCAAAAGAATTAAAGCACTGAAAGGGTGTATTAAAAGAAACAATTCTTTTTGAGATTCATTTTGTCCACCATGCAATGAAATGGTTAGAGAAGAGGTGTATAGTAAGATCAGACTAGAAATATATGTATGCACAAACTGATCTTTGTCTATACCTCCTGCTAAAACATGACTGACCTGGGCTCTGCTTAATAATGGTTAAGCTCATGATTATGATGCAAAACAATCATTCAGACCCCTGTGGTCTATCCCTCAGGATCCAGGAAGAATTTTTTCTAATAATGTTCAAAGTGGTCCATGAGCAAATTCTTCATGACAAATAATACATGTAACTCTCTTGGACAAGAGAACACTTCTAAAAAAATTTTTTCTATTAGATGTATTGATATAGCGACCACAATTTCATCGATTTAAGCCTTTTCACAAAAGACCAGTTTGTAACGAGAACATTTTATACATTTCCTCCTTTTTCATATATAAATCTAGTAGGACCTAAAATAAAATCTGTACTGGATCCCAGGCCTATTACTTTAAACTTTTGCAGTGCCAGTAAGTGTATCCCAACAAACATTCAAAACCTCTAAGTCAAAGTCCAGGGCTATTTCTATACAAACTTTGGTAGATTACAAGTGAGTCTATCCCCACGAAAATTTAAAACCTCTAGGCCAAGGAGTTAGCCATCCCAACTACAACCAAGACGGTCACAGCTGAGTGCTTGCCTGATTGTTACAAGGTTAGACGGAATAAAATTATTTCCCACCATTATAATGTTTTTACTCATAGCTTGGTCCATGAGTTTGCAATGACTTCAAGTAAAGATTATCCTCATTTTGCATCTATAATTAGACGTTTTCAGAAAATTAGGCAATGTTCAACATGGCTCTTTGGAGGTAAACTTGAAACAATCTCAATTTTTGCAGCTTTTACTTGAAGAATGATAAAAGATTTCCTGAAAACACCTACAATAATCATGACCAATCAAAATTGACCTTGATCTTTGTCTACGTGCCCAAACTTTCCCAAGACAATCTGCTGCCAGAGGCTCGAATTTGATCTACTTCCATCATTTCTATAAGGGACTGACATGCATGATGGTGTATGAATAATTTGTTTATGTAATCAACAGGGTGAACTAAATTAAGACCTGAATGGCATTGGTTTTTATGACTTTTTTAGAGGGCCAGTGGTTGATGCTTTGTTAAAAGCAATTTCTCCTATTCTCACAGTGTTTCCTAGCATTTTTTTCTTTGGTTTTAAAATACAGGATTGTGCAGTACTGGACTAGGATTAGATGTTTAATTTTCCTTTTTAATTCAACCCATTTTTGGATACCCTCAAGAAAAAAGTTTTGGAAGCTGTGGAAAATAAAGAAATTGTATATTCTAAAGAAATGTGTTTTTTATCCACAATGATCAACACCCAAAGACAAATATTTTAAATAATCTCATAAACTAAAAATTATTGTGTGAAGCAAGTAAAGTTGCTAAAATTTTAGAAGTCATTTGTCACTAAGGGTAGAAAACATCTTGGAAAATGAAGAAAATACTGATTTCAAGCAGTTTCTTCATTTTCCACAGTGTTTCCTTAATTTGATTCATTGATAATGTTGGAATGAGTTAAGAACAACATAATATTCTTAATATTTGAAAAAGGCCAGAAATATCAAGAAAGACAAGTTATATCAAACACAATAGCTATATTAATAAAGGCAATCTCCGCTTATCTCACAAAGTTTTCCTCAGCCTTTTCCTCTGCGTCAGAATCAGGATTGTTTTGTAATGGTTTAAAATAAAACCAGAGTAAAAAGGTAAACAGGTAACTCAATTTCACAAAAATCTTTTGAGTATGAAAATTATACATATACCAGTATTAGTATGTATTATATACAGTTGATGATGTACTATTCATAGGGATACATATTGATTGGTTTGTAATACTTTAGGTTTCAGACAGTATATATTAATACTTTAATCAAAGTTCATATGTCATGCTGAATATAATCCTCTCAAGAATTACATTAAAATCAAAGCACTGAAAGCACAGGATACACTGTTAACGACTACTTATATTTTTTAAAAATAAATATTATAGATAATTCTGCCTTAAAGGGACAAGCAGATGGTGTAGACAAAGATCAGACTGCATGTACATGCAGGGTGATCTTAGTCTATACCACCTGCTAAAACAGAAATATTCGAGGCTCAGCATGACAAGGGTTAAAACATAACTGTGACAAATTTACCATCAACTATCAGGATTATACAGACTATTTTACCGTTCCCTGAATAATCACGAGTAACTATTTATCCTTTCAGTTCTAATAAATCAATTCATTGGGTTATCAGGAATATCAACAGCTGAGCTCTTTTAGTATGCAAAACATTTACCCATTACCCAAGGACTAAATTTTAGACGGGTCCAAATTAAAAGGAGTTACAGAGGACAATTTAAAGATGAAGAAATTTAAGATTTTTTCCGCTTATTTGTAAGAAAACAATTTCTTTATTTCCCACAATGTTTTCCAAATAGCTTTTCTGGAGGGACATCAAAAAAACTTTATTATGTGGGAATGGGTTAAACTGTTACCTAATGAATAAATATTAGACTGGTCCAAATTCAAAGAAGTTGCCAAATACAATTCATAGTTGATGAAATTGTGAAAATTTTGGTCTTGATGGGTAGTAAACATGCATTACCTAAGATGTCTTTTTTGGCCTAACAGTTCACAAAACTTTACTGTTTGAGACTAAAACAGGTTACAGACAAAACTGAAGTGCATGTCACAGAGTTATTGCAAATAATTTCTGCTTTTCAAAAATATTTCCACGATTAACCGATTCCCACACAATGACACTTTTAGACACCCCTTTAAAAAACAATTGGGAAAACATTGTGTAAAATGAAAAAAATTGCTTGCAACAAGCAATTTCTTTGTTTTACACAATGCTTTCTCCCCAGCAAGTTGAAAAAATCTAAAATTTTGTAAATTTAAATTGTCATCTGCACCTCCTTTCAATTTGGACCAGTCTGAAATTTTGTTGTGTGGGAATAAGTTAACCATTCTCAGACCTGTGAAATGGACATAGGGAAAATGTTAATTTGTTTCAGGTGACCTGTGATTATTATTTCCCCTGCTCAGATCATTATTCTGGCCCATCAGCTCAAGCTCAATGCTATATGCACCATCGCCCATCTCTCTCTCATACAACAATGGAATTTCAACAGAAGCGGGATTTGAATTAATTGATTGCATAGGTATCTCAACACTGCTGTTGTTACTGGGCAGAGTTACGCCAAAACTGCTGTCAGTCTTAGACTCCAAGGAATCAACAATGTTAGTCTTTAGTTCTGATTCATTACCACCGTTACACAGAACTTCATCACAAGGAATTTCATTTGAAAATGCCAATTTCTCAACAGTATCATCAGCACTTTTATTTGAAACTTTCTCCTTTGCAATTTCAGATGCAGCTTCTTCCATTTCGAAATCATGGTCCAAATTAATCTCAATTTCATTTACTGGGTTGTTGACTATGTCACCATCAACACTTTTTGGAACAGTATTTTCACTAGGCATTATTTCTTTTAGATCAGTGTCCTCCTCAGTTCTTCGAGAATTCCCCTCTGGCTGTCTGGGATCATAGTGAGTGTCCTCATTACTGGATTCTCCAGAAAAGTCTCTGTCTCTCTCGACACTCATGTGTCCTAAACCATAGGATGTAATGGTACTAGCAAAGCTATTACTCTGGATACTAAGATTGGAATTCGGCTGGGTATTAAAATGTCGCATAGGTTCTGAAAAAAACAAATAAGAAAAATTAACAAATGACCACACAATCCCACTTTTTAAGCCCCTCCATAGCAAAGCCTTTAAGCCTTTTATTTACAGACAACATCTTGGAAAATGAAGAATTTGCTTGTTGCTATCCACAATATTTTCTACCCCAAAAACAAAAATTTATTGGTTTCATAAATAGTAAAAATAGTAAGACTTCTAACAATATGGACCTGTTGGTGTTTGGTAAGGAGTTAACAAGTTTCTTTGTTGAACTGAAATACTTTACTGAAGACAGGCATTTTTCATGAAGCTTGGATTTTTGTCTTTTTTCCCCTCCTATTTGTTTACAATAGGGTCATGATTTTAGGGTTTTTGAAAGAGGTCAATATAGGCTCCTAGGTATATCAATTTTCTAATTGCGAGCCTCTGTCTTTCATTCCTAGAGAAATTTAAAAGCTTGGTACTTACCAACTTTGGCAACTTGTCTTTCTTTTTTGTATTCTTTTTTACCATCTCCTGAAAAGCATGAAACACTCTTATTTAACCCTTTCCTGTTAAATCCCTTGTTTTTATGTCCCTGTGATTTCATAGTTGAGAAAACATTGTAAAAAAAGAAGAAATTGCTTGTAACGATCAATTTCTTCTTTTTCCACACATAATTTTCTTCCCTACTGAATGGTTATTTTTCAAATTAAATCCACTGTAGATATTCATCTGCAAAGCCTTTGAATTTGGACAGGTCTAAATTATTACAATAAAGGCAAGGATTAAATATAAGCAGTGTATACCATATTCTTTCCTTTTATACTGAAATAATTAGTGAACCAAAATAGTCCTAAATAACTCACCTGAGTTTCATTGTGAGTAAAAGTTATTTTCCAAAACATAGTGAAATGAAGCAAAAAAGTTTGTTGAAAAACTTTTTTAAAATTTCTTCCTTTATTTCTCTGGAAGTTGTAGAACCCTGGTGAAGCAAATTTTAAATAAAGGAGCATTACTTTAACAACATGAGAACAGGGTCATCATGTGATACAAACCATTCAATCTCTGAGCCTAGAAGTTTGTCATTTGACACCTAAGGGGTATTATTTCAATATCTTTTGCAGAGGGTCACCAGACAATGTCATAAGCAAATTGTGAACCTCTGACCTTATCCTTACAACCATTTTAGCTAAGTTTCATTAAATTATTGTGACCTCCTACAGTATCAAAGTTATTAAGGCCCCTATTCCCATGCTATCAATGGAACCTTGCTATTTTCAATAGAGTTCATCCATATGACAAAACAATCATTCAGACCAAGTTTCATAGAGAAATGGCAAAATCATTGCCTCATTTATTATTCATTTCTGTAAATAACAAATTGTCAATAAGGCCCTTTTGCCCATGTTTTCCAGCAAAAAAATCAATTTTCAGCAAGGGGGGTGGGATGGAGGTTTTGGGGAGTGTCCATAAACTAATGATCTGATATACTGATGATCTGACAAATATTTTGTTTCATTTAGATTGAGCCAAAAATGTGGCCCATATAGTGTAAACCCAGGACAACTGTTGACGAGCCAGCAAAGTTTTGTAGGCATCATGCCTCGGAAAAGCACAATTTTAGTATTTGACCTTGAGCTTTGACCTTAAACTTGGAGCTATCCAAAATATTCTTTCAAATGGCACATCTAATCATGGTGGAGAATAATTGTGCCAATTTATTTCGAAACCCATCCATAAATGTAGGAGTAATTGTTTAGAAAAATTCACACGGACAGACAGACGGATGGATAAACGGACTAACATACATACACTGACTTGTCATAATGACAACTATATCTTGCTCACTGGAAGCGGGCTCGACAAAAAGAAAACTTAAATAAGAACCCTCTTTAACCATGTTTCCAAAAACAACTTCTCATGTTTATGACCTAACAACCATTTTGTACAAGTCCATTAAGATTGGGCCAAAACTGTGCTCCACCCCCTCCTATAGTGTTTTCCTGTGTTTTCCAGTGAAACTTTCCCATGTCCTTATAATTGTAACAATCATTCCGACCAAGTATAATTTAAAATAAGCAAATATTAAGGCCACTGTAAGAAAAGAAGTAAGCAAAGAAGTCGTTGTATAACACACAAACAATGGTCACAAAGCCAAACAAAAGCAATGAGCAAGGCTTGCTCAGGTGAGCTTAACAAAAGGGCCAAGATGGCCCTAGTTCACTCAACTAAGAATCATTTCGTGATTTCTCTCAGTCTGACAAACCTGACAAAACTAACCCTACTATATAGACTCTAACGGGGACTCCAGGATATTGATTTAAGCTATCTTAAAAAAAGTCAATACACTGATGTTTCATGAGATATATCAAGACTCTAAACCTTCTGGATCAGGATGAGAAGATTTTTATTTTTATTCATTTATTTTTTCTAAATTTCACTTTTGTTGCCATAGCAACCAGAAATTTCAACAGATTTTAATTCTTTAAACTATCTTTAAGGATCCATGTAAGGAACATTACTGCCATATTTGGTTCAAAATGTCCTAGTTGTTAGGAGGAGATGTTGTTTAACCCTTTCTTGTACAAACTCGGGATTTCATACTCGAGAAAACATTGTGGAAAAAGGAGAAATTGCTTGTAACAAGCGATTTCTCCTTTTCGCACAATATTTTCTGCCACATAGGATGGTTTCTTTTCAAATAGCATCCAATTTTTATTGTGGTCTGCAAACTCTTCCAATATGGAACAGTCTAAAATTATAGAAAACAGGAAAGGGTTAAAAACCCTTGTTTGTTTCTTTATAGAACATTCCCTGAGAACCCAATGGCAATAATTTTAGCTAATTCGAAAGAGGTCAATATACTGATGCTTCATGCAAAATGTCAAACCTTAGGCTTTCTCGGTCAGGAGGAGAAGATTTTTTATTTTCTTTTTTAAATTTAACTTTTGTTGCCATGGCCGCCTGATTTTTAAATGGATTTAAATTCTTTTATCCATTTTTTAAAGGGGGCTACCTAAGAAACATTTCTGCCAAATTTGGTTGAAATTGGCCCAGTGCTTTGGGAAGAGATGTTGTTTAAAGAAATTGTTGATGGACGACAGACGGAGAGTGATCACAATAGCTCACTTGAGCTTAAAACACTTGGAATACATTGCAGCAAAATGATTTCTACTCATTATGATTTAAAATATATTTTGATGCATTTTGAAATGTTTACTGAAAGTGGCTAAAATCATTTTCAATTAATAAATACTGTCAGAGGCAGAGACAATTTTCATTGTGGCATCTGATTCTCTCAAATATTAAACAATTTACCCGACAATAAGTTTATAGATTGCAAGAAATTGCAGAAGGCATGCAACAAAAAAGCAAAATCTTTAACTTGATTAAGGTAAGATTGATTTACTGAATGTGGTTTAATGCCCCTTTAAACAGTATTTCAGTCATATCGCGGCGGCTGGAGCACCTAACAATGGATTCTTGGTATTTCTCACACCAGTACTACCACTACATCCTTTCCTAGTCTCAAGCTGCTATCCCACTTAGGTTTATGATTTTCCACCCATTGGTGAGAGAAAAATGTAGGAAAGAATATGTGCCTCCGCTTGGGATCGAACCAGTGACATCCCATGAATGAATATTGGGAGTCTGACACGCTAATGACTATGCTTTGACGGCGGCTTGATTGAGTAAAGACTGAAAATTAAGTCGGAAGTGAATATGCTTGAAAAAAAAAAAATATATTTTCCTCTTTTGTCCAGATATCGCCTGCATTGCCCACTATATTCTGATAGGGAGTTCCTCTTAGATTTTAAAGGGCCTTTTTTGTAAATTCTGTGGCGAGTTACATGTAACAAACAAGATGTGTTTGTGAAACACTATGCCCCCAAAATGGGAATTCTTTAGAAACGGGTAAAGGGTTAAAATTTTGACCTTGACCTTTATGAAATGACCTTCCCCAGTTGTGCCTTGTTGAGACCTATCTACATACCAAATATTAGCATTGTAACTTAATCAGGGTTGAAGTTAGAGGAAAATGTTTAGTTGGCAGGTTAAGTTTTGCAGACAGACAGACAGACGGACAGACAGACGGACAGACAGACAGACGGACACGGCTAAACAATATGCCCCCGATCTTATGGATGCGGGGGCATAAAAAGTAAAATGGTTTGTACACAACCTAAACATCATAACTTCAGCTTAAATACTCAGTAGTTATGACATTTTGTTGCCAAACCAAGAAAAATAATTCACATAAATATCTGCCAATATCAGCCTTCCAAGCTCATTTCCAGTATAAATGAATGATTTGATTTGTCGATTGATTCTTTGTATGACAGCTGCAGTCCATCAATAGTCTGATTGTACAGAAATGGTTGAAACTCACCTGCATAAGGTAGAGACCTCTGAACATCAGTACTTTTGTCAGCAACTTGTTGCCATGCATTTGCTGTTGCCACGGTTGAAGAACAGATAGTCTCTAAACTTTGTACATCAGCACTGACTATATCTTTCACAGAGGTATCCCTTTCTTCATTATCATATAGTAAGGAGCTACTCTCTGCACTGAGTGTATGAAATTTACTTGAAATCTTTTCATTTTTTCCTGATGCCTCATCCTTTTTGAATGATTCAGCACTAGAAAGGAGAGAATCTTTAGAGAAATCACCGAAAAGTGTATCATCACTGTATACAAATGGTTCATTCAGACTCACGTAATCTCTGACAGTCTCAATGTTTTCATCACTTCCTCCAGGAGCTTCATTATTTGGTTTACTGTTACAGCCTGAATTGAAGGATGTATACAGAATTCTCTCAGCCTTCGCTCTTGTTTCAAAGCCTTTCTCATCATTTTTATTACTATCAAAATGACCTGCCTCATTGCTGGAGTATCCAGAATCTGGTTGTCTACCTTTAGAATCAACAGCTGGAGCTCCGTCTTTTAATGCCATCATTAAAGGTTCTTCTTCATTAAGTAACGGATTCTCTTGTCTTTGTTCATCTATAAATCCTTGATGATTATTCGGTCTTGGCCTTTGATCTTGTTCAGGTGGACCTGTAATAAGTTAAATAAAGATTATAAATGTTGTTTAATAAATGAAATCCAAATATAAGTTCTAGTGATGAGATAGAAAATATTAATGTTTAAAAATAAAAGTGCTTTTCTACAAGTTGATAGTTTAAAAGACATCTATCTAAATGGATTTGGAAACAAGTTATCAATTACAAATGGAATTGGAAACAAGTTCTTCCAACTTTGAATAGTCCTTCACAATTGTGATTTCTGGAGAACACACCAGTAAGCTAATGAAAGAACCAAGTTAAAGAGCCACTCCCTAGAATCAAACTTGTACCTCTTGATCATAAAGCTGGCACTTTACCTCCTATAAACAGAAATAAAAATGATGGCAGTATGTAGGAGTTTACAATGTGTCTGTACTCTTATCACCTCTTGAAATAAGTAGAACTTGTCACAGTACGTGACTTAATACCCCTGCAAGTGCTTTCAGTGTAATGAGAGTTTTAACAATACAAGGACATAGCTACAGACCGTGCTTTAGAAAGGAGGAGCTAGTGACACAAAATTGGTAGTATAATTCGCTGTAAATGTATACAAAGCATAAATAATGTCTTAAGTTCAAGGGGAGATAATTCTTGAACCAGGGGGAATTAAGACTTCAAAATTGCATCTTGCAAAACTTCAACATGTGGTTAATCTTTGTACAAAGTTTCAATGGTATTGAAGCAAAATGAAGGAGGAGTTCACAACACAAAATTGGTAGTATTTGTACACAGCCAGACGGACACATGGACAGACAGGCTGATTCCATTTACCCCCAAAAACATTTGTTTTGCTGGGGTATAAAAAGAGTACCACATTCACATATATCATTATAGGCTGCAGCCTTGGTAGAGAAACTAGAGGGGCTTGAGCGCTTGTATCGCTCCATAGGCATGAATGTACTGATTAAGCAAATTTTTCATGAGTTCAATATAAACTGATATAAGGAAAATAAATCTAAGTCACTGAAATATTTGAAATAGTTCTAGAGAAGCATTTCAACTTTTTCATTGTTTTTACAAAAGTCAAGTTAGGTTATGTATAATTCATTCACTGGGGAAGAGGAAAAGGTATTAAAAATAAAAAAAAAAATCAATGTTTACCATATATGGACATAAGCCCAAACCATAATAGCCAAACTTTTTAACCAAGCAAAATCAGGAATCAGACAGTCATCTGAGGATCATTCCGGTGAAATTTGGATGAAGTCCATCAACAGTCCATTTTCAGTATACACCATATTTGGAAATAAGCCCTGTCCATTTAAGCAATTTTTTTCTTATGATCAAAATAATTTTTTTATAATCTGATAAAGAGTCACTAAACAATCAATTTGGTAAAAATTTAGTTAAATCCATCAAACTGGTTTTCCAAGACAAAGAATTTCAAAGCTTTTACAAAATATGGAAATTAGCCTGACCCATTATTAAGCCATGTTTTTCATTTGATCAGAATTATCTGAAGGAATCTGATAGATGGTCACCAAAGGATCATTGCTATGAAATTTGGTTGAAATCCAACAACTGGTTTCTGAGATGATTTTCAAAGCTTTCACCATTTATGGAAATTAGTCCCGCCCATTAAAGCCATATTTTTCATCATATCAAATTCTTTGAAGGAATCAATTAAATATTGACCAAAGAATCATTTCTGTAAAATTAGGTTGAAGTCAATTAAATGGTTTCTGAGAAGAAGATTTTCAAAGCTTTCACCATATATGCCCCGTCCATTAACCGATTCCCACTCAGCGACACGTTTACACGCCCCCAAGGAAAATAAGCTTTGGAAAAAAATGTGGAAAATGAAGAAATTTCTTGTTACAAGCAACTTCTTCCTTTTTCACAATGTTTTCCCACTCAGCGACACGTTTACACGCCCCCAAGGAAAATAAGCTTTGGAAAAAAATGTGGAAAATGAAGAAATTTCTTGTTACAAGCAACTTCTTCCTTTTTCACAATGTTTTCTACCCAGAAAGTTGAAAAAATCCAAAATTTCATTAACTCTAAATTGTCGTCTGCAACTTCTTTCAATTTGGGCCAGTCTAAAATTTTGTCTGGTAAAGGGTTAAAGTCATGTTTTTCATCCGATCAAAATTCTTTGAAGAAATCTGATAGAGGGTCATCCAAGGATCATTTCTGTGATATTTGGTTGAAATCTGTAACCTAAATCAGGTACTTTTTTAGGAGACGATTTTTAAAGGAAACGATAATGGACGGACACACAGACGGACACCACGCCATAACAATAGCTCTCTGGCTTTCGGCTTTCAGACCTAAAAACAAAATACCAAATAATACATAATAATACATAATCCGACAATAAGGCAATTTGTTCATTTAACACAATATTTTCTATCCAGAAAGTAAAATGAATCTAAAATTTCATGAACGTTAAATTGTTGCCTGCAACTCCTTTCAATTTGGACCAGTCTAAAACTTAGTCTTCTTGTAATTGGTGAAGTGTCTCATCTAAAGGACTGGAGAAGCAGGGGATCGAACTAGGTACTTATGACAATCCAGTCCAGTGTGTTACCACAGACCATATTTCTTACACAAATTTGATTGATGGGTAATGTTGAAAAAATCCTTAGCTTTTCCTGTTTCTTCAAACTTTAGACTTCCAAAAAATGTATTTTGTTGTCTTATCTAATTGGCTAGAGATCCTTTATTCACTATCCAGTGTTTGTAGCCTAAAGTGATATAAGATTAAAAATTTAATCTCTATCTCAGCGACCCATATCCCTTTTCCGCAAAGCGGATTCATACATTGCGTGATTAGGTTTTTCAGTTCATACCTCCATGAAAACAAAAAATATTATCTTCATTTCTTATAATTTAATAGCATCGAGCGAAAAATGCAACAACTTAACAAATTTAATACCTTTTTGTAGTGAACTATTTTGTGCGGAAGCATTCAAAATGGCTGCGTACTCAAAATTTTGTTCATGGAGGTATGAATTAAATTTTTCGACCAATCAGATCGCTCGTTTTTGATAGACGAAACTAACAATTAAATTATAAGAAGTTGTAGATGACAATTAAAAGTGAGTGTAATTTGGTAAGTAACAAACCTACTGGTTAGAAAATATTGTGGGAAACAAGAAACTGTTTGTTACAAATTTCTTCTTTTCACACAATGTTTTCTCAAGTATAAAACCAGTGATGTAAAAACATGGTATTGTGCAGGAAAGGGTTAAATAAGTAAATATAAATGTTTTGAGCGAAACCCTTTCATGGATGTGCAGGCAGACAGAAGTTGGCCAGATTGATGGACAGTCAGACAGATGGAAATACCAGAATTGAGGAAACTCTTCTAGCCTTTGGCTTATGTCTTTAAAACTAAGTTTTTACTTACAAAGACGTTTGGTTAAACAATTCCTTCTGTTCCAAAAGCATCTTATGACAATACCAACACCAACCATAGTGATGGCAAATAGTACTGCTGCTGTTATGATGATACTGTAAAGAAAAAACAGTTTGTGAAAAACTATTCACCCTCCAAGATAAAAGATGAGTTTGTATAACACTTTTGATCCTGTTAAGGTATTCTTTAATGGTTTGACCTAAATAGTAGACCAAGATTGAGTCAAATGATCTTAATCTGACAAAGAACTGATGCATACTCTTGTTAGATACCGGCATATCAAAACTGAACATTGTAGTTTACACAATTATGAAAAAAAAAAAAAAAAAAAAGAAAAGGAAAAGCTCAATTTGCATATCAACTTTTAGAGTCAAACAATGAATAATGGATGGACAGCCAGACAGGCAACAGTATATCGACATTTCCTGATCTATCCATATACGGCATAAAATTCAATATTTTCTAGTGAAAATTTTGATATAATTATTGCCTTACCAAATTTCTGTGCAAGAAAAGTCTTGGAATTTTATTGTTTAAAGTAAAATGATTGGGGAGCTGAACTTCATGTTTCAGCCTGATGTTTACAAATGAACTGTCAGCAAATCACTATTTTGGTACACGTCTTAGATTGAGGGCGGTTTCAAAATAGATCATACAGAGAAAAAATATTTTGAAGAAGGAAACAAGATTTGTTTAAAGCAAATTCTCCTTTTCCACATAATTTCCAAACAGAAGATTTTTTGAAACTGTGGCATTGTTTAGATTAAATCATAAATGTAACAAAAAACACACATTAAAGTTTTCCTTCAATTTCTTCCATAGTATCAAAGGCAGTGAACATCCTTTCTTTTTTGACAAAGAGATAATTATCACTTACAGTGTCTGTAACATGTCTCTACTGTCATCTTTTTCACCATTCTCACTTTCTGAACTTTTAGTTTCTGTCAAAAAAAATGTATAATCACAATTATCACCAAGTTATGTCACAGAATACCTATTCCCACTCAGAATTTTAGACTGGTCAAAATTAAAAGAGGTTGCAGACAACAAATTTTAGTCGTTAGAATATTAAAAATCTTTTTGGATAGAAAACATTTTGGATAATGAAGAAATCGCATTTTCTGCTATATTTTTTCTTCAGGGACGTAAAAAGTGAGATTTCGTGTGAATAGGTTATAGCCTCATTACATAAATACTGACAGAGCATCTGCTCCTCCAAAGATAAAGGACTCCTTTGTACTATAACTATTGTTTTTACAGTGGTGTATATAATGCATTCCAAACAATAAACAGACATTGCGCATGGAAAAAATTGGACAAGAAAAACTATAGGCGCTTAAGTGCCTGCATTAATCAATCCACTGACTGAGTAAAACTGGCTCCCACCATAAACCCCCAATCATAGTTTGGGGAGAATAATAACTGGTGTAACTTACAGTATCCTGTTGTTTAACTCACTATCAATTACAAGCTGATTTATTGTTTGACTTCAACAGACAGGCCAATTATCTTTCCCAATAAAAGACAAATGGAGTTCACATAATAATGGCACGAATGATGTTTTCTGAACATATCTTTGCCCTCAGATACTTGATTTGGTGTGTTTGAATGGGTTTAATGTCACTTTTAACAGTATTTAAATCATATAGCACCTAACCATGGATTCTTAGCATTTCTCAAACCAGTAATAACACTAGATAGGTATACAATTATCCACCCATTGATGGGAGACAAATAACAGAAAAGATATTTGCCACAACTGCGGACCAAACCCATGAGCCTATGATTAGGAGTCCTCTGTGCTACCACCTGCACTATGGCGCCGGCCTTATACTTGATTTGAAAGACCTTTAACTAACAATCTGATTTGTGTTGCATCTAGTTGATGTACAAATTATTAGGTATTCAGTATATCTATGCAGCCAGCTGAACACAATAAACATTGAAACAAGAGGACCATGATGGTCCTAAATTGCTCCCCTGAGTATGATGGTTCATGGCTTTATGATATAAACAAAATAGCAAATCCCTTTGTCTAATTATTTTGGAGAAGATGTTTAAGGATTTCTCTTTTAATCCTATATAGGTATATTGATGATCCCACCATAAAGCACTAATTTCCTGAATATGGTAATTCTTTGAAGTATAGACATTAATACGTACCAAGTGTAAAAGCTCTAGGCCTAATGGTTTAGGGGGAGAAGAAAGGTTTTCAAAGATATTATTTATTCCTAACTAAATTAGGGATCACAAAGAAAAGGGCTAATTTTCAAAATAAGTAATTCTTTAGAGAAATTTGGTAGAGGGTCAATAGATGATGATACATACAAAATATAAAAGCTCTAGGCCTTGTAGTTTGGCAGAAGAAAATTTTCCAAGATTTCCTTCTTTAATCCTGTGTAAAATCAGGGATCGCACAGAAAAGGTCTAATTTTCAGTATAGGGTAATTCTTTGAAGTATTTTGGTAGAGGGTCAATAGATAATGATATGTACAAAATATCAAAGCTCTAGGCCTTATGGTTTGGGAGAAGAAGATTTTCAAAGATTTCCTCCTTTATTCCTTTGTAAAATCAGAGATTGCTAAGAAAAGGGCTAATTTCCATAAAACAGCACTTCTTTGAAGTATTTTGGTAGATGGTCAATAGAGGATGTTACATTCAAAATATAAAAGCTCTAGGCTTTATAGTTTGGGAGAAGAAAATTTTCAAAGATTTCCTTCTTTATTCCTTTGTGAAATCAGGGATCAAACAGAAAAGGGCTAATTTTCAGAGTACAATAATTCTTTAAAGTATTTTGGTAGAGGGTCAATAGGTGATGATATGTACCAAATAACAAAGCTCTAGGCCTAATGGTTTAGGGGGAGAAGATTTTTAATAATTGTTTCCGGATGGAAAGACAGACAGACAGACACCTGACAATTACCGATCACAATAGCTCACAATGCGCACGTTGTGCTCAGGTGAGCTAAAAATACCATTGATAAGCAACGCTCAAAGTGGAATGAGAAGCTGGTGGCTAGTATAAAATGTTATGACTGCACTTGAGAGGAAATGACAGCACCTGCTGCAATGATTTAATTGCAACACTATTAAAAGTATTAATCCCCACACAACCTTTAAGCCATCTAACAAACCTAATACCACATGAAGTCAACAGGTCGACATAAAATTCATTTATATACAGATTCATTGTGAAACCTTGCAGTAAAGCTATGATGCTGTATTGATTTTAAAGTTCATGGTGGCATTACTCAAAGTGTACCTCTGAATGTTTTGATACTGATGTGATTTATTAAATATGGTTTAAGGCAGATTTTGACCATATTTTAGTCATGTCTTGGTGCCTTGAGCACTCAAAGACAGATTCCTGATATTTCTCACACAAGTAAAATCACTACACCCTTTCCAAGCCAACAGCCTTTCATCCAACTTGCGATTTTCTACAAAATGTTGGGAGACATATTTTGTAAAGGAAACTTGCAATGGCTGGGGATTGAACTTGGGACCAATTTAGGAGTCCTACACAATACTATTGGGCTATGGGAGCAGCCACTTGATCCTGATGTGACAGGGAGTAGCTCTCAGGGAATATGATCATACATCACATGCATTTGGTAAAATGATCATTCTTACAAAGGCACTAAATAAATTATAATCATGATACAAATGTTAAAATTTTATTTTGATATTTTTCAGACCTTTCTATTTATGTTGAGACACATATTTTACAAAGAAACAAGATGTGTTTGTGAAACACTATGCCCCCGAAACAAGAATCATTTAGAAAAGGTTAAATTTGAGTAATGTTTTAGGGAAAAGGGTAAAAATTATGACCTTGACCTTGATGAAATGACCTTCCCCAGTTGCGCCTTGTTGAGCCCTATCTACATACCCAATATTAGCATTGTAACTTAATCATTGTTGAAGTTATAGGAAAATGTTTAGTTGGCAGGTTAAGTTTTGCAGACAGACAGACGGACGAACAGACAGACAGACACTGGTAACCTAACCCTAACCCCGCATAAATAGATTGGGGGCATAAAAATTGTAGGTGTATAATACAAATAATAGTCCTTATATAAACCCTATAGAATCAAACTTGCTAGAGTATTTATCTTTATTTTGATGCCACCTACTTCTAGTGTTTAATTGAAGGTACTACTTAGAAAATTTGTTCTTTACATTGTCTAAAGTTCATGGTCACTTGCATTCCACTCAAAATAGTCTGGTAATTTTCTGCCAGCAATACACAAACACTCATTATTGTATATTAGGCAATCACTTTTGATCCTGTCAGATCCCCTTAAATTGGTGACACATAGTGTTACAGTCTGTATTTCAGGTTTGAATATTTTAATTTTTAGTTTTGTCTATCAAAAATGGGCATTCCGATTGGTAAAAAAAATAATCATACCTCCATGAACAGAATTTTGAGTATGCAGTCATTTTCTATGCTTCCCATACAAAAAAGTTCCATACAAAAAAGAATAAAAATTTGTACAATATTTGCTTTTTTTGCTTGATGTTATTAAATTATAAGAAATAAAGGGCTAATTGTTTGCTTGCATTGAGGCATAAACCAAACTAGAGTAGCTTGAGCTCCTGATTTGCTCCATGGGCCTGTATTAATTTATCATTCCTGAGAAATTTGGTTGAAAACCATCCTGCAGTGTGCAAAATAATAGATTTTCAAAATTTCACAATATACTATAAATGGACACAAGCTCCCGCCCCCCCCCATAAAAGCCAAAATATTCAACTGAACCATATCTTATGAAGGAATCTGACACAGATTCACCAAAGGATCATTTTGTGAATTTTTGTTGAAAACTAAAAATCGTTGGTAATTTGAGAAGTTTCTAGGTTTTCACTGTTTACCACATATGGAAATTAGCCCAATCCATTTAAGCAATGTTTATAGCCTATCAATTCTTTTTTAAGCAATCTAATAAGTGTCACCATAGGATCATTCCAGTGAAATTTGGTTGAAATCCATCCAATGGTTTCTGAGAAGGAGATTTTCAAAGCTTTCACCATGTATGGAAATTTGCCCCATCCATTAAAGCCATGTTTTTGGTCCAATCAAAATTATTTGAAAGAATTTGATATAGGGTCACACAAAGATCAATCCAGTGAAATTTGGCTTAAATCCATCCATTGGTTTCTGAGAAGAAAGGATTAAAGCTTTAATCATATATGGAAATAAGCCCTATCCATTAAAGCCATGTTTTTATCAGATCTTGATTTTTTGAAGGAATCTGATAAAGGGTCATCCAATGATCATTCCTGCTTAATTTGGTTGAAATCGATTGATTGTTTTCTTAAGTAGATTTTTAAAGATTTGGCAATATAAAGAAATTAGCCCGCCCATTAAAGCAATGTTTTTCATCAGATCTTAATTCTTTGAAGGGACCTGATGAAGGGTCACCCAATGAGCATTCCTGCAAAATTTAGTTGAAATAAATCAATTGGCTTCTAAGAAGAATTTTAAAGGTTTTACCATATATTGAAACTAGCCCTGCCCTTTAAAGTCATGTTTTTCATCCAATCAATATTCTTTAAAAGGAATCTGATAAAGGGTCACCCAAGGATCATTCCTGTAAAATTTGGTTGAAATCCATCCACTGGGTTTTGAGAAGATATTCAAAGCTTTCAACAAATATGGAAATTAGCCACCCCCACTAAAGTCATGTTTTTCATCCGATCAAAATTCTTTGAAGGAATCTGATAGAGGGTCACCCAAAGAGGGGCGTAAAAAGGAGGGCTTGAGTTTGAATGGGTTAGAGTAAAAGTTAACGGACGCACATATGCATGACAGACACATACATAACAATAGCTCACTCAGGTTTTCAGCCTGTCGAAATAAAAACTTAATCACACTTATGTATGAATCCACTCCAGGTATTCATACAGTGTGATAAGGTTTTTCTGTTCATATCTTTATGAAAACAAAAAAAATATTTTCTCTTCATCTCTAAACCAGTTTACCAGATGGCAAATTTTTAGACTTGCCAAATTGAAAGAAGTAGCAGACGACAACTCAAAAGTAATGAAAGTTTGGAAGTTTTTCTCTTTTCGTAGAAAATATTGTGGATAATTTCTTCATTTTCAACAATGTTTTCCAAAGCTCTAAAAGTGTCACCAAGAGGTAATGGGTTAAATAACTCTCCTTAGAGAAGAACAGATCTATGTGAAAACAAAACATTTACAATGTATATGGTCATAGGTTGAAATAATTCATCATCATTCACTTCTTATATCACCATTTTTTAGTTTAACCCACTACCAGTCAGCAAAACTTAAGACTTGTATTAATTGAAAGCAGTTGCAGATAACAATTTAAAGTAAATGAAATTTTAGGTTTTTTAAACTTTCTGGGAAGAACCCATTGTATAAAATGGAGAAATTGCTTGTTACAAGCAGTTTCTTCATTTTACATAACATTTTTCCAATTATTTTTCAGGGTGGGGGGGGTGTCAAAAAGTGTCAATGTGTGGGAATGGTAAAACTAAACAAGAAAATAGATTTTTATTATCTTTGAAAATGTAATATTCTTACCTCTTTCATCGCCATCAATAGTTATTTTTGTTACGTCTGTTGTTGGCTGTGTAGTAGTGGTTGATGGAATGGTGATACCATGGCTGATGTAAAAACAAATTAACCCATTACTAGTTAAAGTTACTATCACATTGTATCTAGAATGATTAAATCAATGTTGACCCATCATCATAAAACCCTTGGAAATCTTTAAAAGTACATGTATTCAAAGACTGTACATATTTTTCAAAGAACTTTTTAAAACTTTCATTAAGAATACAAAATATCTTATCTATTCAAAAATTTATTTTTAATGTTAAAAAATTAATGACATTCATTTCAAATAAAATATCAAAAATTTATGACTGCTATGGTAGGGAAGAGATTAAATAGTCAAATTCATAATTCCCACACCCTTCTGACTTACATTGCACTTTTTACAGTAGGGTCAATCTACCAATTGTACTATATTTAGTAACAGTTAACATGGGTTTTCTTTCCTCATATCTATCTTCACTGTGAGTTGAATAATAGAATTAAATGAGGAAACTGCATTTAGAGGCTGACTTTTCTAAAATAGACCTGGCAATATGATTTGATAGACTGCATTTATCCACCAGACCCTTATCTTCAATTGTTTTTCAATTTTCTATAGAAGTATTGTGAGTAGTAGGTTTTCTACCCTTTAGCCAACATTTATGCCAATAGAAAAATTATTTAGCCATTTTCTATGAATGTTAGTTATTGGTGAAAATTGTCAATTGCCAGCATGAGCCCTAATCTTCAATAGGTACTCTGTAGAAATCTACCACTCAAAGTTAGACCAGACAATCAGGAAGTATTCTACATGTACTATGTAGATTTCTAGGCTGCTCCATGTCTGTGTTTGAGCACTTGTGTAATTGATGGATTACGACTGTCAATCAAAGAAACATTTGACCAATCAAATCATTCATAAAGGGATCTTTTAAATGTGACATTAGCCGACATTTATGTGATGTATTTTTGTTGGTTTGGCAACTTAAACATCAGACAATCAGGTGGCAAACCAACCATTTTACATGTAACTGGCCATTAACTTTGCAAAATAATGTAGTTTGATATCACAGTAGAACTTCCTCTTGGAGCTCAGCATAGTGATCTGTCAAATATTGGCAATATCACAAACAGACTCATTACTTTTGTTAAGAATAGCATACTAATGAACACCACCTGAAAGCTGTAAGATTGTAAGTACATCTGCCACATCCCTTATGGGTCTTAAAGCTGTACTCAGGGCATGGCTCACAGACTTAAAAGAAAAAATAATAAGCAATAAGTATATCTAATAAGTGTTCAAAATAAATTTCATCAATTTTAAAAAGGGAATTATTTTCTTCTATGTACTAGACGGACAGATGCCCCTGCTGTGGTGCTTGTCAGCTGACCTTCAGTTGTGACCTTGAGCTTTGAAACATCCAACAGAATTTTACGCATGACACTAGTACTAATCAAGGGGAACAACTTTGCCAAGTTTTTTGAAGCCTATCAATGAAAGCAGAAGATTCTTATGCTCCTTAACAACAGTGGACACACACACTCTGACTCAACCATTTTTCTATCTATCCACACACTTTCACAAACTGGTCGAGGTAAAGCTATATGCCGGTCACCATTACATGGAAGGGGCATAAAGAGCAATACAGATTTGAGTTCTTTTAAAAGTGATCAAAACTCTTTATTAATTTATCTGTGCTGTGACAGCAGAATCCTCAATTCAGCTCAATGCTCAACCACAATCACACACTCTTTAGCTCACAGCAGTCAGTATGTGTTATACATGAAAGCTAGTGGTGCGTTACAGTCATGAAATTTGTAGTCATTATGAGTTAGATTAAGCTTGTGAATGAAGCTTGCCTGACCAAACCTTGTGGCCGGTCAAGCAAGTATAACCTACACCTCATTGATGGATTTTCTTGATTTTCTCAGAAGAGCTAATATAGATCTATGTATACTAATTTTTTTTTCTAGCACACATTTGGTTTTTACATCGCCTCTCCCTCACACTGCTTTCTGTTTCAAATATTACCCTATGTTGTAAAATTTTCATACCTTGGAGAAATAAAGTTTATGTTATGTTATCAGGAAAATCATACTATACACATCACATGGTAAAGTAACCAATTTTACAAAATGAACTAAATATAGTCCTACATAATGTATGCAAAGCTTCAGAGCCAATTGTTAGCCATTGTTAGGTGTTCCAGCCGCTGCAATATGACTGAAAATCCTAGTTTATTTTGGTAGGAAACATTATGGGAAATGAAGAAATTGCTCATTCCATGAGATTTCTTCATTTAAAAATACTTTTTACCAAAACAGTTTTGTTAAAAGTAGGAATTGTTTGAGAATGGGTAAATAATTTCATCCAATAATTATGTGGCTACTGTGACCTTACCTTCTGTGTCCTTATTTAACTGCTGATTGATTCAACACTCTCTAACCTTTTGCCTTCAGTGTGCTTATTTAACTGCCGATTGATTCCACACTCTCTAAACGCTTTCCTTCAGTGAGCTTATTTACCTGCTGATGGATTCCACACTATTTAAACCCTTACCTTCAGTGTGCTTATTTAATTGCTGATGGATTCCACACTATTTAAAACTCTTACCTTCAGTGTCCTTATTCAACTGCTGATTGATTCCACACTCTTTAACCTCTTACCTTCAGTATCCTTATTCAACTGCTGATTGATTCCATACTCTTTAACCTCTTACCTTCAGTGTCCTTATTCAACTGCTGATGGATTCCCTCTTACCTTTAGTGTCCTTATTCAACTGCTGATGGATTCCACACTCTTTAACCTCTTACCTTCAGTGTCCTTATACAACTGCTGATGGATTCCCTCTTACCTTTAGTGTCCTTATTCAACTGCTGATTGATTCCACACTCTTTAAACTCTTACCTTTAGTGTCCTTATTCAACTGCTGATGGATTCCCTCTTACCTTTAGTGTCCTTATTCAACTGCTGATTGATTCCACACTCTTTAAACTCTTACCTTTAGTGTCCTTATTCAACTGATGATTGATTCTACACTCTCTAACCTCTTACCTTCAGTGTCCTTATTCAACTGATGATTGATTCCACACTTTTTAACCTCGTGACATCCACATGGATTACCCACATAACAATCTTCTGTCCTACACTCACAGAACATGGCACAGTTTCCTGGCTGTGTACGAGACACCTTGTGGTCCTCTGAAATACAAGAATTACATGTATAATCAGCATTATCTTCCTTGTCAAGGTATCAAGCCCTAAAAACATACTTTAAGTCATATCGACATCATTTTATGAAAACAAAACAAACAAAAACTAGAAACTGTGGCAAAGCAGACTAATACCCAAAACAGCGCTTGTCAATATACAAGTGCTTTCTGCCAAAGGGCCGTAACAAAAAAATGGACTTTTTAATTAAAGGGCTATAACTCCATCAAAAATCAATGGACCATGTCTGACTAATACCGAGTGTTTCTGTAAAATCTGAATCAAATCCGTCCAACAGTTGCTTAGAAATTGAGCGGACATGATTTTTCACCAAAGGGCCATAACTCTGTCAAAAATCAATGGACTGTAACCAAAATACAATATGCCCATCCCTGCTTGATAATGATTTTATCAATAAAGTTTGATTAAAATCCGCCCAATAGTTGCCAAGAAATTAAGTGGACACGAAAAAGCTACAGAAATGTAACAACAAATTGACTTTTTTATTAAAGGGCCATAACTCAGTCAAAAATCAATGGACCATAACCAAAATAGGATATGCACATGTCTGACTTATACCGAGTCTTTCTGTGAAATTTGAATCAAATTCGTCCAATGTTTGCTGAGACATTGAGCAGACACAATTTTTCACCAAAGGGCCATAACTCTGTTAAAAATCAATGGACCGTAACCAGAATGGAATATGCACATCTCTGCTTGATACTGATTATATCAGTGAAGTTGAATCAAATCCGTCCAATATTTGCTGAGAAATTGATTGGACACGAAAAAGCTACAGACAGACAGACGGACGGACCGCAAGCTGACTCCTATATAAACCCCCCCAAATATATTGAGTAGTATAATAAAATATGCACATCTCTGCTTGATACTGGTTATATCAGTGAATATAATCCGACCAATAGTTGCTGAGATATTGAGTGGACACAAAAAAGCCACAGACAGACGGACTGACGGATAACCTATCGCCCTATGTACCCACCAAACATAGTTTTGGGGGGTATAATTACAAGGTAATGAGTACATTGGTTCATGAGTTAGAGCACTGAAACAAAGAAGTCTACAGAAGGACGATAGATAGACAGACATGGTGATACCAATATATGGCCTCCACTTCCTAGATAGGGGGTATAAAAGGATGATCAAATTATCATAACTAGAAGCACTGAGTGCCTGTATCACTCCACAGGCCTAAATGTACACAATCCATTGCCACACAAACCCCTTTTGTATGCCCCTCAAGAATGAAGCTTGAGAAAACACTGTGGAAAATGAATAAATTGCTTGATACGAGTAATTTCTTCTTTATCCAAAATGTTTCTATCCTAAAAGGCAAAGATTTCTTTAATTCTATCAACTGTAACATGTAGTCTGCAAGTACTTCCATTGGACATGTCTAAAATTTTGTAAATGGTGTTTTCAGGAATCAATATAAACTGAATCTTCTTTGCCATATTTGGCAAATAAATCTAGTCACTAAAACCTTTGGAATAGTTCTAGAGAAGCATTTCAAAGTTTTCACTTTTTTACAACAGTCCAGTTAGGTCATATAAAATTCATTTACCAACTAATTAAAAAAAAAGATGTGTTTGTGAAACACAATGCCTCTGCAACAGGACTAAATGTTTGACCTTGGTTTGTGACCTTGACCTTATTATATGACCTTGACATAAGGATATGCATAATATGAGCATTTATTCTTGAATAAGCTGGTAGTAATTGACAATGTTAAGTTTTTTTGGTTAAGTTTTGCAGACAGACAGACAGACAGACCAACAGATGGACAGAGGTAAAACAATATGCTTCTAAACTTTCAATGCAGGGGCATAAAAATTTCACTATATACAATATACGGACATAAGCAACAACATTAAAAGCCATGTTTTTCAACAGATCAAATTTATATGAAGGAAGATGACTAAGAGTCACCTGCGGATCACTCCTGCAATATTAGGTTGATATCCCTCTACAGGTTTAGGAGAAGATTTTCAAATTTTCAGGATATTTTCGATAAATTGAAATTAGTATCCCTATCACCAACAAAAAGCCATGATTTTCATCCAATCAAATTCATTGAATAAATCTAATAAGGGTCACTCTAGGATTATTTCTGTGAACTTTGGTTGAAAACAATCAAATGGTTTCTGAGGGAAAAGATTTTAAAATGTTTTCACTATATACAATACATGGAAATTAGCATTGTCCATCCAAACCATGTTTTTCATCTTATCAAAATTCTTTCATATAATCTGATAAAAGATCAGAAAAAGGATCATCCGTATGAATTTGGAGGACTTCAATAGATTCATTTCTGGTGAAATGATTTTGAAAGCTTTCATCATATAAAACTTAGCCCTGCCAATTAAAGCTATGTTTTTCATCTGATCAAAACTCTTTGAAGGAATCTAATAAAGGGTCACCCAAGGATAATTTCTGTGAAATTTGGTTGAATTCTGTCTAGTAATATCTGAAGATTTTAAAGTAAAAGTAAAAGACAGACAGACAGACAACATACACAACACCATGACTATAGCCCTACCAGCCTGAAGCTATAAAATGAAATAGACATGCCACTTAAATCATCAATTAGAGACTCTGGTATTTTTTGTTAATTTGAATTATTTAAATGTTCTCTGGGACTCCCTCCCTAATAATAGATCTCCCTTCATCATACGCAAGAAACCCTTCAGTCTAATTGACCAAGTATGAATATGATATCAAGAATCTAATGCAGTTTTCTTTACTCACAATGTTTCCTTACTTTTTGGCAAAGATTTTCAAATATTATATCCTTTTGAAAATGTTGTCTGTGACTACTTCAACTAATGGTCTAAAATATTGTTGTCTGGTAGCTGGCTTAGTATTTCTATATTTTACCTCTTTTAACTATGTTTGAAAACTTTGACATAATTAGATATATATTGTATTCAAAGATTTCTCTCACAACGAGATTAATTAATCCTACTTTATGAGATCTCTAAAGAAACAGAGTTACAAAACAAGCAAAAAGCAATTTCTTTATTTCCCGTAATGTTTTATACCCCTAACAACAAGATAAGATTAAAACGTCATCAACTATAACTGTTGTCTGCAATTGGGACTTGTCTAAAATTTTGTTTTCTGGTAACGGGTTTACAAATAAAGACTTCTGGGGAATTAAGCACAATTAGAAGAAAAAAAGCATGAAATTCATGTAGAGTCCATCTTACTCGAGAGACCACATCTATTTACCCTTTCCTGTTTTTCAAAATTTGGGACCTGTCTTAACTCTATGGTTTTGCAGAAGAAATTAAAATTGTTTTTATCTGAAAATTAATCATTATTCAGGATAGAAAAGAATTCCAGAAAAAGAAGAAATTGCTTGTTTCAAGTATCTCTTCTTTTTCCGCAATGTTTTTTTTTAAGTATTAAAACAATGGGGCATAAAAACCAGCATTTAAACAGAAAAGGGTCAAGCGACCATTTCCATGAAGAGACTATAATGGAAATTCCCATTTTGAAAGCAAAATCTCTCAGGAAGTGAAAGCACTTTTCTTTATAAAAAAAATCTTAACAAATGTCGGAATTCATTAAATTCGTCTCAATGAGACAATTCTACAAGGTACCAACAGCATAGAATTAAGCAAGAATTCTATAGTAATTTCTTCATGCAAACAAATCAATTCTTCATATCTTTCACAATAATGATTATTAAAGGACCATTCTTTCAAGCTACCACATTTTGGTTGTCCCTTCAGTGGTCACTAAATACAAGATTAACTATAGTTTGTATTACAATTCCAATCTTACCTATAGAACATCCCCCTCTACGTCCAAGATATGGATCTTCAAAGCAGGAAGATTCTTTCATATTGAAGGAAGAAATGTCGTTGACCTGGAGGAAGCCATCTTTACACTGGACACACATATCTTGGCTGCCATTCACTTGACAAGTGTGGATTTCAAACCCTGAAATAAAGGATTGTAAGAGATGATTCCATTCCTCGAAAAACAAGTATCCACAAGTGATCTAACCAGGTTAGGAAATTCATGAAGGCAGAATGAACACTTATTTGGAGAAAGCATGCCATGTTTCTTCATTATCCCTTATATGTGCAAATTGAACAATGGTCTACAAAAGTCAATTCTTGTTTTTTAACATAACAGGAATATTTTTGCAATTTCATCTTATTCCATAACCCATTCCCACTCAGTGACACTTTCAAACATCCCGAAGGAAAAAAGCTTTGGAAAACATTGCGGAAAATCAAGAAATTGCTTTTCCAGGAATTTCTTTATTTTCCACAATGTTTTCTACCCAGAAAGTTGATCCAAAATTCCATTGACTTTAAATTGTTGTCTGCAACTTCTTTTACTTTAGGCCAGTCTAAATCTTTTTATCTGGTAATGGGCTAAGGTAGAGTATTCATGAAATTGTTTTATATAAAAACTACTGACCCACAATCTGCTTTTTAGCACTTTAACCCTTGTCATGCTGAACCTGGAATATTCCGGTTTTGGCAGGAGGTGTAGACCATGATCAGCTTGCACATAAGTAGTCTGATCTTAGTCCACACCTCCTGCTTGTGCTTTTCCTGCCAGAGTTGTTTATAAAATTGATTTCTAAAAGGAATATTGATTTTTGAACAACAAGTTATATCAGTGCTTTCAGCCCTTTGATTTACAGCAATTTAGTAAGGTTATTTATACAGTACAATAGGGTTAAGAAATTCTTAGAAGTTTACAGTGGTTAATCAGAAATTGTCAGAAATGTATCACAGACATGCTCAATCTCCAAAGTGATCACTAAATAACTTGCTTGATAAGTTTTGATTTATTTGTTAGAATGGTGTTTAACACCACTTTTAACATTATTTCAGTAATATAGTAGTGGATGGAGCACTTAACAACATTATTTCAGTCATATAGTAGTGGCTGGAGAACTAAACAATATTATTTCAGTCATATAGTAGTGGCTGGAGAACTAAACAACATTATTTCAGTCATATAGTAGTGGATGGAGCACTTAAAAATGAATTCCAGGAATTTCCCACAGCAGTAGTACCACTACATCCTTTATAAGCCTCTAACTACTCTGGTCAGTTTTGAGTTATGACCTTCACTTGTGACCTTTGAAAAAGGAAAGTATTTTTGATCTTCAGATCAACACAACAGACTTTAACAAAGACTAATCCTCAATTTAGAAAAATAACAAGGTCAATTTTTTAACTTCGCCTTCAGCTGTGACCTTGACCTAAATATAGACCTATCAAAGCAAACTTTTAACATGATCTTTCATTCATGAAGGCTAACAATTGTTATTTTGAGGTCCATAGTATATAATTCAATTTTTATTTTCCTCTATAAAAAACAAGGCCTAAAACAAGAGGACCATGATGGTCCTAAATCGCTCACCTGAGGCATCTGCAAATTACAGTACTTTTTAGTATACAAAAGACACAACTTGAGCAAAAATAATAACAAAAATATTAGATTTGGGGCTTTGTAAAAAACAATCCAATAATAACTCTACAATGAGATTGAATTCCTTTGGCTTTATAGTTTAATCCATTACCAAACTATCCAAGAATTTGTCACCCTCAGGTTTGAAAAAAAAAACATAGTGAGAAAGGGAGTGACAAGCAATTTATCCATTTCTCAGTGTTTTCTACCTGAAATTCTTTGTATTTAGATTTCAATCAAACTCTAATTACTGTCTGCAACTTCAATTGGTGTAATTTTAGCAACCTTGGTAGAGAACAATCTGGATGTACTATAAATCAAAATATGCATTCATTCATAATGTAACCCTATGTTTTTAATGTAAATGTTCTGGAACCTATATTTAAGAACGAGAATTCTTTCAATGCCCTTTACGCAATTTTCGACCCAAGGAGCAGAGACATTTTTTATCCTAAGAGCATATTTTCCTGTTACATAGAAAAAAATTATTTAGTCATGCTACATACAAAATATGTATGCCCATCACCTTATATTTCAGAAGGAGAAGACTTTTGATGTTGCTCTAATTGGGTGTTTTCCAAAGTTTTTGACCTCTGGGGCAGTGCCATGTTTTATCCAAGGGCTAAGATTTTAGCCAACATGGTAGAGAACCATCTGGACATGTTATATACAAAATATGAATGCCATAGACTTTGTAGATTGGGAGGAAAAGACTATTGAACATGGTCTAATTGAGCATTTTTACAAACTTTGGACACCCAGAGAAGGGGTGTTTATTAACCCACAGGCATAATTTAATCAAAACTGATAGATAACAGTCAGGCTGTGCTTCACCCAAAATATAAATGCCCTCTTCCTTAAAATGAAGAATTTTTTTTTTAGCATACTCAAATTATGAATTTTCCCCAATTTTGTACCCCTATTACAGGGCTGTTTTTGACCCGAGGAAGACAACTTTTGGTGATATAGTACGAAACCATCTAGTTATGCTACATACCAAATATGAATATCCTAGACATTATAGTTTAAGAGGAGAAGTCTTTTGAAATTGCTCTAATTAAGCATTTTTTATAAACTTCGGACCTCAGGGGCGGGGCCATTTTTGACCCCAGAGATTAAATATTTAAAAACTTGGTAGAGAACCATATGATTAAGTTCTATGTAAAAAATAAACGCTTTTGGCCTTGTAGTCTGTGAAAAAAGACAACAAAGATTTTCTAAAATTTCCTATTTTCATATGCCGCAGTTACAAGAGTTTTTCACAGAATGAAATTCTTTTAACAACTTTTGAAGAGCTTCACCCAAGGAACATCCCTGCAAAATTTCAGCTTGATTGGCCTACTGGTTAAGGAGGAGAAGATTTTTAAAGATATTTAAAGAATTACTAAAGATTCCCATTTTTAAATGCCGCAGCAACTAGAGTTATTGACGGAATTAAATTCTTTAAACAAGTTCTGTAGAACTTCACCCATGGAATATCCCTGCAAAGTATCAGCTTGATTGGCAAACTGGTTCAGGAGGAGAAGATTTTTAAAGATATTTAAAGAATTACTATAGATTCCCATTTTCAAATGCCGCGGCAACCAGAGTTATTGACGGAATTAAATTCTTTTAACAACTTTTGTAGAACTTCACCCAAAGAACATCTCTGCAAAGTTTCAGCTTGATTGGCCTACTGGTATAGGAGGAGAAGATTTTTAAAGATATTTAAAGAATTACTAAAGATTCCCATTTTCAAATGCTGCGGCAACCAGAGATTTTGATGGAATTAAATTCTTTTAACAACTTTTGAAGAACTTCACCCAAGGAACATCCCTGCAAAGTTTCAGCTTGATTGGCCTACTGGTTTAGGAGGAGAAGATTTTTAAAGAAATTGTGGATGGACGGACAGAGGGACTGAAGGACGACGAACAACGATCGATCAAAATAGCTCACCTCGCACTTTGTGCTCAGGTGAGCTAAAAATATTCATACCTCAATGAAGAAAAGGTGAGCACATGGCTATTTTGTATGTTTCCGCAAAAAGGTAACATTATAATGCCATGCTATTCTAAACATTGAAGATATGAACTGGACATGGTCAACTTTTCGCTTGACCTTTAGCAGTGACCATGACTTTGGGTTAATCAGAGCAAACATTTTTACAAGAAACTGGCACTCTTCAAGGTATATGTTTTGGTTCTTTTGTTTTATATTCATATCTAAATGTAAAAGATAAGCTTCAGACACATTTGATAGAAGACACCCCCCCCCCTTGGTCCTCAGATTACAACTCCTTGCTACATGATACAAAAATTCCGGATACCTCAATAATATACATAACAGTAAAGATTAATTGATAGTAAAATGAAAGGATCAAGAGTACAGAAGTCAAGTGGGACACTAAGGCTTAATCTACAAAAATCTGAAATAGCATAATTTTATCATGACAAGATTTCCAAGGGTTAAATCAACCAACATAAAGTGTAAATGCAC
The DNA here is from genome assembly GCA_946902895.1 of Fragum fragum. NCBI lineage: Eukaryota > Metazoa > Mollusca > Bivalvia > Cardiida > Cardiidae > Fragum > Fragum fragum. Next base: position 98,135 of record OX336378.1, read on the forward strand.
AATTAAAGCTTGTCATAGAGACATATAAATGGATAAATGATGATTTGCAATGTTGACAGCTAAGACTATTATAGAAGAAACATTGTGGGTAAAAATGATATTTACCAGAATGAAACGCTTGTCACAAGCAAGTATCTATATATTTCCCCTTACATAAAATACTATTTCTATCTCCAGTCCAATCAAAGCTAGTTAAAAATCAGAGATATATACGTAGAATTTATTTCTCTTAGCGCAACTTTGAAAGAGCTTTACCAAAAGAAAATCCTTCAAAAGTTTGACCAAGATTGGCCTTCTGATTTCCGTGGAGAAGATGTTTACAGTAAGATGTTTACAGAACTCATTGCGGATCAGGATGGACACAGGGTGATGAAACTAGATGGTTGTCAAAGGAAAACTGCTGTCGAGCCCGCAAAGTTTTGACGATCAACTTGACCTTGACCATCTATTTTAGTGTTTCACCTTTAGCTTTGACCTTGAACATGAGGCTATCAAAAAAATTCTTACAAATGGCTTATCTACTCATGAGTGAGAATAATTATTCTGAAATCAATCCATAATTGTAGGAGAAATGCTCTTGACAATCACAATTTTAGTGTTTGACCTTAAGCTGTAACCTTGACATTAGAACTATTTACATTAATTTTCTTTCGAATGGCACATCTACTCATAATGGAGAATAATTGTGTTAAGTTATTTTGAGATCCATCAGTAAACGTAAGAGAAATTGTCCAGACTATCCCAATTTTTTTTCAAACGGCACATCTACTCATGATTGAGTATAATTGTGCAAAGTTATTTTGAAATCCATCCATAAATGTAGAAATAATTGTCCCGCAAAATTCGGACAGACAGACAATAAGAATTTTAGTGTTTGACCTTTAGCTATGACCTTGACTTGTCATAGTGACAACTATGTCTCGCCCACCCCAAGCAGGCATGACGAAAAACAACCAAACAATAAAAACAGCAGTGTTTGAAACATACTTGAGATAGTATTGTCAAGTAAGAAAAGATAACCATATAAGTAAATCAAAGATAACAAACAAAGAGTCTTATGTTTCATTTTTATGAGATTTGTCTACATTGTATTATCTTTGTTGTCCTTGCAACATTCAATATGCAAATCCAGATCTACAGAATGATATAAAGACAAAATGTAAATCTAAGATTTCTTTTTCAAACACTATGTTTTCAGTTCTCTATAGGACAGCAATGACTAGATGATTTTAATTGAGTACCTACAACATAAGGTTCAGTGGACTGATAATGAAATATGATGGTTTAGAATTAAAACCACTTCCTCTAACTGGAGCTTTAAATTGACCCTTCCCAACTATCAATCAAGATATAATTATCAATGATATCGATTTTTGACCAATCAAACATTATTTAAAACCAGAAGTGAATTTTGAACTCCACATTGTCTCTGACATTTATTGGTTTGGCATGACAAGGGTTAAAAATTACTTTGCATGAACTTATGACACGTAGAATGGTAACAAAGAAACTGTCAATAAGGCTCCTAATTTTTTTGATGAAGTACAGTAATTTTAGGTTTGTAATACAGCTAATCTTGTATTTACCCATTCCCCACAGAGACGCTTTTGGATGCCCTAAGAAAAACAATTGGGAATACATTGTGTAAATTGAAGAAATTACTTGTTGCAAGCAATTTCTTCATTTTTTACAATCTTTTCTATCCTGAAAGTTGAAATAAACTAAATTTCCATCAACTTTAAATATTGTCTGCAACTCCTTTAAATTTCAACCAGTCTAAAATTTTGCCATCTGGTAATGGGTTAAGCCACTGCTCAAGTGATATGAAAAACGTCTTTATTTAAAATTCTGTGAAATATATGAAGGACTGATTCCATTGCATACATAAATGATTGTTATGATGATTCTTTATCAAATCTGTCCAGTTCTGTATTCTTGGTTTTGCATTTAAAAAGAGAATTTCAATTATGGTCAGTTAACCCATTCCCACACAATGACACTTCTTGAAAATATTTTGGTCTATCAATAAATTTTAGCTAAGGATTGGGAAAGAAAAAAAAATTAAAATATAATAAAAAAATTCCCAACAGATATATTTCTTCAGTAAGTAAAAAGGAGGGCATGAGTGGGAATGACTTAACCAATTACCAGGTGACAAACTTTATACTGGTACAGAGTAAAAGTAACTGCAGCCTGAATTTTAAGTATACATCATTTAAAATATCTCTTTCTGTTGGTTAGAAAAAAATGTGGAAAAGGAAGAAATTGATAAAAACAAACAATTTCTCCATTCTCCACATTGTTATTCTAAGGTTTATTATAAAATTGGGATTGTATGTGAATGTCTTAGCTCTTGTCATGCTAAACCTGGAATATTCCTGTTTGGCAGGAGACAAAGACAAAGATCAGCCTGCACAATATATGAAATCAAATCTTAGTCTACATTACCTATTGTCCATTTCAAGGTAGAGTTGTTTATAACATATAACATAATTTTTTGAAAGAAATACTGACCCACAACTAGTGCTTCCAGTACCTTCAGCCCTTTGATTTTAATGAAATTCTGACAAGAATTTTATTCAGCATGACAAGGGATATGTTATAACAAAGCCTGGTATTAACCTTTAGATATATTTAATCCATTCCCATAACCCTTGTCTTACTGCAGGAGACGAGGAAATACAGGTTTTTTTTAACTTGTCCCTAAACAAGTAAGAGATGACATTTTCTATTTGTTAAGAATCAAAATGAACCCGTCCATGAAAAAGTGAATACATAAATTTTTAGAAAGCATTGTTTCTAATGAAGAAATGCTGGAACCAATTCTGGTGGTTTTAGCTCTTTGATTTAAATGCAGTTCTGAAAAAAAAAAATTCAGTATGACGAGGGTTAATTTAGTTTTGCACAAGCCCTTCAATGAGACAAACTAATACCTTAAAGGACAAACCTGATAAATCAATGCAATTTTGTTGTAATCATTCATGAATGTATTGAAATTAAAGCCCCTTCAATAGGACAAAAGACTGCTGTTCTTCTCTTTTAAGCCAGCAGTGTTTTAGATGTTCTTGACATTTTTCTACCTTCTTTTATTTGTATTCCAAATCTTTTTTTTTTTTCATTTTGTTCTTCTCATTTGAAAAAAAAGGGTTGATTTGGGTAAGAGTTAAACAATTACCAAAAAACAAAGTTTAAATTGGTCCAAATTGAAAGAAGTTGTAGACAACATTTGTTAGGTTATGATATTTTGAATTGTTTTCAACTTTCTGGGTTGAAACATTGTGCAAAACGAAGAAATTGCTTATTGCAAGCAATTTCTTTACTATACACATTTTCTATGTTTTTCTTTAGGGGCGTCAAAAAGGGTCATTGTGTGGGAATTGGGTTAAACAATTACCACATAATCCTGCACTTTAAAGCACTAAGAAGAAACAGCTGTCGAGAACATTGTGGTAAAAGCTGTTATTTCGCAAATCTTACAGCCAGTATCATGTAACAAAGTAAAATGGTTGTTTAGCTTTAATGTTGTAACTACAGCTTAACCCATTACAAGATAGCAAAATTTAGACTGGTCCAAAATGAAAGAAGTTTCAGATGACTTTTGTTAGTTAATGATATTTCAGATTTTTCAACTTTCTAGGTAAAAAACATTGAGTAAAATGGAGAAATTACTTGTTATAAATTAATTTCTTCCTTTTTTCACAATGTTTTCCCAAAGTTTTAGGGGGTGTCCAAAAGTGTCAATGTGTGAATGGGGTCAATTAAAGTGTTATGCATTTAAATGCCAGCCAATGTTGGATTTCAGTGTTCACTTCAAGTCTAAATCAATGATTTAATTGGTTGAAGAATCTTTTGATTGACAGCGGCAATTTGTTAATTCTCCTTTGGAAATATTCTTAATACTCTTTCTGTATCTCGTATGAGAATTTAGAAATAATCATTAGAAAAGCCTTGATCTTCTTAACCCTTGTCATGCTGTATAAAATCCCTTCTGGAATTGTATGAAAATCAAAGGACTGAAAGTACTGGTAGCACTTGTTGTTCAATCATCAATATGTCTTTTGAAAATTAAATTATCAAAGAATTCTGGCAGGAAAAATACAAACAGGAGGTGTAATCTAAGATCAGACTGCATTTATGTGCAGGCTGGTCTTTGTCTCCACCTCCTGCCAAAGCCTGAATATTCCAGGTTCAGGATGACAAGGGTTTAATAGGTTATTGAGTTGCTACGGTATTATATTTTGGAGGAAGTATGATGAATCAACACTTCCTTCTTCCTCAACTTTAACAGTAAACAGAATAATTATGCTAAACACATTCCCACACAGGGATGCTTTTTGACACCCCACAAGAAAAAAAATTGGGAAAACATTGTGTTTAACAAAGAAAGTGCTTGCATCAAGCAGTTTCTTCATTTTCAACTATGTTTTCTTCTAAGAAAGATGATCAAAATTTCAAATTGTGGTCTGCAAGCAATTCCTTCATGTTTGTTTTTCTTGAGGGGTGTCAAAAGCATCATTGTTTGGGAATGGGCTAATTTAAACCACTGGGACCTTTTGTGTATTGATTGATTGAGGTTATTCTCATTTTCAACAATATTTCAAGTATACCTCAGTTGCCGGTGCACCCAACCATGGCTTCCTGTCACTTCTTACACCAGTATAACTACAATATTCTATCCAGCCCACAAACTGCAAATTCCATTTAGACACACTTCTCACCATTTCTGGCAAGAAACTGTTGAAGTTTTTGGTGTGTCTTTTTTTTAAACTGCTAATTCACTTAGGTTTACGATTATTCACTGATTGGTGAGAGACAGATGTCAGAAAGGATGTGACTTGTGCTGCCGCTAGGGATCGAACCCATAACATCCCTTGAACGAAGAATTAGAGTCTGATGTGCTACCAACTGGGTTATGACGTGAAATGTAAACCTTGCTACTATATCTACATACTTGTATTTCAAATAGGCAGACCCTTCAAAACAACATTTTGGCCATTTTTGGGCATTTCACCTGAAAGCCGAATTTTTATGAAACCTCAGGTCATGTTAACCCATTCCTGCAAAGTGATGCTTTTGGATACCCCTTTAGAAAAACATTCGGAAAACATAGTTTAAAATGAAGAAATTGTTTGCAACAAGCAATTTTTTTCATTTTACACAATGTTTTCTTTCTGGAAAGATGAAAAAAAAAATTTCGTCAACTTTAAATTGTCACCTACAGCTTCTTTCAAATTGGACTAGTATAAAACTTTGTTGGGTGGGAATGGGTTAAGGTGAAGAAATAATGCTCAATTTGACCCTCATCTATGACCTTGACCTTAGGAGAATCAAACCTCATCACACGGACCACATATTGCGAACAAATATGCCAATTTTCTCAGAACAGAAACTGGTTTAAAACAAACTCACAGTGGGTACTGACTCATGTATACAAGGACAAAGACAGACAGACAGACAGACAGACAGACAGACAGACAGACTGGTATATATTACTCTATATTACTTTCTGCCTTGTTTTTTGAAGGTATTAACTAACCTGTTGTGCACACACTTAAAAAGCTTTCACCAATTCCCACACCATTATGCCCTTGAAGCCCAAAAGTAAAAAGGCTTTGGAAAGCTTTGTGGAAAGGAAGAAATTACTTCTTACAAGCAATTTCTTCATTAACCACAATGTTTTCTACTTAACAAGATAAAAACAAGATGTGTTTGTGAAACACCATGCCCCCAAAACAGGAATTCTTTAGAAACAGTGATTTTTATTGATTTTTTTCTTTGTTTTAGGAAAAAGGGTTAAAATTTTGACCTTGACCTTGATGAAATGACCTTCCCCAGTTGCACCTTGTTGAGATCTATCTACATACAAAATATTAGCATTGTAACTTAATTAGGGATGAAGTTATAGGAAAATGTTTAGTTGGCAGGTTAAGTTTTGCAGACAGACAGACAGACGGACAGATGGAGGGACAGACAGACAGACAGATGGACACCTGTAAAACAATATGCCCCCGATCTATAGATGCGGGGGCATAAAAATCAATTTGCATCAACTAAAAAATGTCATCTGCAAAATCTTGAATTTAGGCCAGTGCAAGATTTTGCTTCTGGTACATTGAGTATAATTATGTAATGGGTTAGGATATAGAGATTTTGTGGGTATTTCTAAACAAATACCCCTGAACATTTTACATCTAGGGGATTTACCCCCTTTCTTCCACTTTCTTATGAACTTTATGGCTTTTTTAGTAGCACGTTATTTGAAATTGACCTAGTTAAAATTATCTTTTATTCTTTAACAAAAGCCATAGAGACAGGCAGTCTAATGTTTGCTTACATGTAAGTTTGTTACTACGCAATTCATCTAAGTTTAGATAATCAGACATATTTTATCCTATTCCAACACAATGTTGCTTTTTGACACTCCTGAATAAAAGCAATTGAGAAAACATTGTGGAAAAAAAGCAATTGCTTGAAACAAGCTATTTCTTCATTTTGCACATTTTTTTGTTGACCCAGAAAATTGAAAAAATCTAAAATTTCATTGACTTTTAATTGTTGTCTGAAGCTTCTTTAAATTTGTCATCTGGTAATGCGTTAAAGAAAAAAGAAAGAGATGACAATGTAAACCTGTTATTTATATTGAAACCCGTCTGTTGTAGGCACTCATTTGCAATGCTCATGTTAATTTGTAAACAGGAGTTTTGACCCTAAAAATACCCTATTTTGACCCTTTACTAGCATCATAATCATGAATTGACCTTTAGATTGATTGATTGATTGGGGTTACAGGCCACTTTTGACAGGATCTCAGTCAAATCGCGGCAGCCCGAGCACCTAATTATGGATTCCTGGTATTACTCTCACCAGTACTACCATAACAGCCTTTCCGAGCCTCAAGCTACTTATCCCACATAGGTTTAAGATTGTGCGACCTGGGATCAAACGTCAAATTTGAGAGTTTGACATACTACCAAATGACCGATAGCAGCTAACAAAAACTTGTCACAGGAGGTGACTAAATACCCCCGCCAGAGCCTTGTTTTTGAAAAAGTGTCTAATTTCAAGGGGAGATAATTCTTGAACCAGCGGAAAATTAAGACTTCAAAATTGTGTCTTGCAAAACTTCAACATGTGGTTAATCTTTGTATAAAGTTTCAATGGTATTGAAGCAAAACTGGAGGAGAAGTTTGCAACACAAAATTGGTAGTATTTTGTACACAGACAGACGGACAGACAGACAGGCTGATTCCAGTATACCCCTGAAAACATTCGTTCTGCGGGGGTATAATTTGACCAATGAAATCATTCATTGATACAGGGTTTTCTCTGACCCCCTCCTTCTTTGAATTTGGACCCCCATTTTTCAGAAATGACCCCCAAAATAGCTAGACATCCTTCTTTATCTTATTTGATAGGGGTCATAATGTGGCAAAATGACCCCCTGTTTTGAAAGTCGAGGGAAGTCCCTGAATTGAGACCAGAAATTAGTTTTGATCTCCGACATTGGCCGCCACTGTTGTCAACGACTTAAACGTCGAAATTACAGCTTATTCAAGCTGTAGTTACGACGTTTAAGTCACCAACCAACTCTACTTCATTTTAGTTACATTCTAATTGCCATAAATTTTTCAAAATAATGCCATTTACAATTGAAGAGGGGCCTCCTGTTGGAGTCAAAGGGCAAAGAAGCCAATTACCACTCGATAATGTGGTTTGACACCCTGTAAAATAATATAAAGAAAAGAATTGTGGTAATACGGAGAAAATGGCTTGTAACAAGCTATTTCTCCTTTATCAACAATGTTTTCTACTTTATTCAGGCATTACTTTTCATTTTACACACAAAAGTCCTCTAAAAATTCTTTCATTTTGGACCAGTCCAGCCTTTCATTGTTTGGATATGGGTTAAGCCATTCCCATACAATCATGCTTTTGGATGCCACTCAAGAAAAACAATTGGAAAAACACTATTTAAAATGTAGAAGCTGCTTGTAACAATTAATTTCTTCATTTTCCATAATATTTTTCTAAGAAAATTGGAAAAATCTAAAATTCTAAAAATCTGCAACTCCTTTCAATTTAGACCAGTCTAGAATTTTGCTGTCTGGTAATGGGTTAACACATTCCCACACAATATCACGCTTTTAAACGCCCCTCCATATGAAAGCTTTTGAAAACATTGTGGAGAATGAAGGAACTGCTTGTTACAAGCAATTTCGTTATTATCTACAATGTTTTCTACCCTAAAAGACAAAAGATTATGAAGATTTGATCAACTTTAAATTGTTGTCTCCAACCTCTTTGAAATTGGACCAGTCTAAAATTTTATCGTGTGGGAATGGGTTAAGAAAAACTATTTACCTGGCCCACATAAAACAGGTCTACAGCAGACAGTTTGGCTCCCATTTCTTTGTGGCAAGTGACCAAGAGGACAAATGGTTGGATTTAAGTTATCATTGCTGAATGGTACTTTTGATGACTTATTGGTTGTGTTTGTGTCTGTTTGGGGTAATCTAGGTATTGGTACTGCCCTCTTGCCATGGGGAGTAGATAGACTGGAGGAAATAAAACATAACAGGCTCTGAAAATAAACAAGAAGACAAGAAGTAAACTCAACCTGAACCTTCAATCAAAACACGAGTGCCAAAATAGCCATGAATTGCTCACCTGTGAATTTTTTCATGATTTCTTTAAGTCTGATCAACCTAACCGTATCACACATGAATTTTGAAGGAAATGAAATTCATTCAGCGAATTTTCAGAAGGATTACCCAAGGAAAATTCATCCCAAGTTTGGTCCAAATTTGCCAAGTGATTTAGGAGAAGGAGATTTTTTAAAGAATAAATTCATAATCCATCTAAATCTGACAAGCTCCACTGCAGGCCTACTATGACCCCCTTTTTTGCGACTCAAAATTTCATGAACAAGTTTCGAAAAGAGTCACCAAAGGAACATTCTTGCCATATTGACCAAGTTGTTTAGGGGGAGGAGATTGTAAAAAATTACTTAACCCTTTACTGTTCAATCCCTGGTATTTACGTCCCAGTGTTTTTATACTTGAGAAAACATTGTGGAAAAAGAAGAAATTGCTTGTAACAAGCAATTTCTTCTTATTCCACAATATTTTCTACCCTTTTGAATGATTATTTTTCGAATTAAATCAACTTTTAATTGTCGTCTGCAAAACCTTTCAATTTGGTCTAAAATTTTACAAAACAGGAAGGGGTTAATGGACATGACTTTTGATTATGTCACACTTTGATGTCATTTAGTACTTTTTTGGATTTTGCCAAAATGAATTCATTTTGGAAAATTTAAAGCAATACTTGTGATGAGTAAAAGTTTTTCTTCAACATTTCTTTCTCAAACATGACATCTTCCCAAACCGTTTTAGCTTAAACCATCTTAACTATACATGTAATTAAAAGGGAATATGTTAAGTGATCTGAGATAGTTAATTTACTGTACAGATATTAGGAAATTGGGTTAAAAAGTCCAGGCAATGTGAATAGATTGAAGAGTACCTTATTGACAGTACTTGATATAAGATTTTACTCGACTTTAAACCATTCCCACACAACAATTTATTAATTCTGCATTTAAAGTCAAAAAGGAAGTAAGACATCACAAACTCAAATAAGACAGATATTCAGCTTTTTATTATCTTTTACTCGGTTTATTGTAGTTCTGTATGTCCATTTCATCATGTTTGTTGTGTCCATTTCATGAAAAAAATTGGCTTGGAATAATAGCTAAAATGATTTGGACCACCTATGTAACTGGAGTAGTAAATGGAAACTGTCTTTTAATGCATCTAAAGGATGTGGAAATACAGATTTTCTCTACTTGTCCATGGACAAGTAAAATGTGATTTTCTACTTGTCAAGGATCAAAATGGACTTGCCCGTGACAAGATGAAGAACAGATAAATTTAGAGAAAACATTATTTTTAAAGAAGAAAATGCTGGAACTCAGCATTTTCTTCATTAAAAACAATATATTCTAGCCTTAGATACAAACATTACACTCATAAATCTCTTCTATCTATTTAGTACCATTCCAAGATTTGCCCTTGTATCTATTTGTCAACGGACAAGTAGCCTCGAAAAATGTACTTGCCCGTAGCTAGAAAAGCCTGTGTGGGACAAGTCGGGCATTGAAATTCCACACCCCTGCATCTAAATGTAAGTCACATCATATTGGAGCAAAAAAAGAACATTTCAGATACTGTAGGAATGATCCTATACAGCCATTGAAATGTCACAACTGAAAAAGATCTTGAAATCACTTTTGATTGTAACCTCAATTTTGGCACTGACTAACTAACATAGAACAACTTACCAGAACTGAAATATTCCAACAAGAAGTCATTTTCAGAGTGAATGTCAAGGTTGTTTAGAAACTTCCGATGTTTAATGTTCTAACTTTAACTCAATCTCCAGCCATCATGGTGTCACTAAATATTGTGTTGGCATATCAGTTATTCTTTTTTTGATAAAATGATTCCATAACAATGCTTTGATCGCCTTTCTTCTTTAAAAGTAAACGATATATGTCAATCTTCAAGGAACTGCTTTCATCCCGGAAATAAACAAATATTGATAGACTAGAAAGGCTGCTATCTACCTTAGACTGGTAAATCTGTCCCATCCTCGTAGACCGGTACCGCCGTCGACTTTAATAAAGCCGACAGGTAGATCCCAAATGACTGCACTAAGAGATTGGCTAATGGGCATTTAATGACGCATACCCAAACATCGAATCTGATTGGGTGATGGATTGTTTGTAAACAATATGGCGGAAGAGGAACGCGGTGTTCCTCAAATATTTTACATAAAAGGGTGACATTCCAAGGTTTTCTCGCACACAAATTCGATTGTTCACGTGAGAAATGTTTTAACATAAAAACTGACTCCTTTAAAACTGCAAAACTAAGATTCTTATCGTATTAGATTGAAATCCCGCGGCGTGTCCAAATTTTTCAACAAAATTTGCTGCGCATGCGTAAGCCTCGTTTTCGATTTTAGTAAGGTGAAAAACAGAAGGGGCCAGGCTTTCCGTGTATGTACCGAAAATCGGTGTTTACCTGTCGGCTTTATTAACCTAAAGTCGACAGTGGTACCAGTCTACCATCCTCGCTGCTCTCCGATATTGGAAGGACAGGCTCTCCAGTCAACATCTACCTAGACTGAAAAAGTTGTCCCATCTACGCTGCTTATCGTAAGATTAAGACAGATTTAACAGTCAACACCTACAATTAACGAATATTTCATTTATTTTCTTAAATAATAATGGCTACTTAGTATATGTTTTACACGTGACTATACCAGATAAATAGCTGGCGAGACTTGGGATTGTAGGTAAATAAAAAGAAGATGATTAATAATGATTGATAGAATAGAAAAGTGAACAACCTTATGTAGAATGTCAGTATGAAAATATTTACATCATATTTATAGAAATCATGGAGAATCTAAATGTACAAGACACAATCCCAGGTGGGGATTTCTCATTTTTGTTTTATTTTTTTCCTTTTTTTTATTTCTATGTGAATTCCAAAACCACAATGAACTAATTGATAAAGGGTTCGCTCTAATACCCAGATGGGAATTTCCCGAAATTTTTTTTTTATTTTGCTCACAAGACGCTACATTGAATTCATTTCTATGTGAATTCCAAAACCACAATGAACTAATTAATCAAGGGTTCCTGACCTCGTCTCCGGAAATACAGCACAGAGACAGAGATCTAAAAAAATATTATTCCTTTTCAGTTAATTGCCAGTCCAGAATTTCTTTGTATGATAGATCAACATAAACCTGATATAGTTGTAGGTACAGAATCCTGATTATATAGACAGCATGCAGATTGTGAATTCTTTCGAAACAAACTCATTGATTTAGTTAAGCATAGCATATCACAAACAGACCCATTATTTAGTTAAGCATAGCATATCACAAACAGACTCATTAATTTAGTTAAGCATAGCATATCACAAACAGACTCATTACTTTTGTTTAGCATAGCATATCTCAAACAGACGCATTCCTTTTGTTTAGCATAACATACTAATGTACCACACCTGAATGATTTAAGATTGTAAGTACAGCTGCCACATCCCTTATGGGTCTTTAAGCTGTACCCAGGGCATGGCTCACAGTCTAAAAAATCACCAATAATAATATATCGAACAAGTGTTCAAAACAAATTCCCTCAATTTCAAAAAGGGAATTATTTTCTTCTGTGGACAACATTGTAGAATTCCAAAGATGACTTAGAACAACTAAAGTGTCACAGATGTCCTTGCTGTGGCGCTTGTCAGCTGACCTTCAGCCTGTGACCTTGAGCTTGGAAACATCCAACAGAACTTTACACATGACACTAGTACTAATCAAGGGAAACAACTGTGCTTAGTTATTTTGAAACCTATTAATGAATGCAGAAGATATGCTCCATACCAAAAGTGGACACACACATACTGGCCCATCCATTTTTCTACCTATCCACACTTTCATACACCGGTAGAGGTAAAGCTGTATACCGGTCACCATTACATGGAAGGGGCATAAAGAACAATACAGGTTTGAGTACTTTTAAAGATGATCAAAACTCTTTATCAATTTATCTGTGCTGTGACAGCAGAATCCTCAATTCATCTCAATGCTCGACTAGGATCACACACTCTTTAGCTCATGGCAGTCAGTGAGTGTAATATATTTCAGTTCTAATAAATTAGGGTTTTCAGGAATATCAGCAGCTGAGCTCTTTTAGTATGCAAATCATTTAACCATTACCCAAAGACTAAATTTTAGACGGGTCCAAATTAAAAGGAGTTACAGAGGACAATTTAAAGATGGTAAGAAAACAATTTCTTTATTTCCCACAATGTTTTCCAAATAGCTTTTCTGGAGGGATATCAAAAAAACTTTATTATGTGGGAATTAGATAAACTGTTACCTAATGAATAAATTTTAGACTGTCCAATTTCAAAGAAGTTGCCAAATACAATTTATAGTTGATGCAATTGTGAAATTTTGGTCTTTATGGGAAGAAAACATAGTGGATAATGATGAAATTGCTTGTTAAAAGCAATTTCTTCATTTTCCACAATAATTTTCAAAGTGTTTTTCTTTGGAGGCATCAAAAAGCATGATCGTGTGGGAATGGTTTAACCTTTCGCCCTTTAATCTTTATTCTAAAAAGCGAAAGAATTGAGGCCTTGAAAAAAATGGTAAACAATTTCTCCTTTTCTCACGATATTTTCTTCCCCATTTGAAGTGTATTTTACCAATAGAACAATCTTGATCAATAAAACATCTGTGCATCTTCTTTGAATTTTGACGAATATAAAATTGTTCTGTTTGGTCACGGGCTAAGACGTCATTGAACATTTTCTAAATCATTATGTTGTTTTCATGCTCTCTGTTAAAAATGTAGACGTTAATTACTTATCAGTTGTATTATTTCATACGAGTGTTTGTTGGTTTAATATGTATTGCTTAAGCAGACCAAAGATGTCAATTAATATAATTTACCGACAATTTATTAATAAACACATTCCCACATAATCCCGCTTTTTCACGCCCTTCAAGAAAACGGCTCTGCAAAACATTGTGGAAAACGAAGACATTTCTTGCTACAAGCATTTCCTTTTTTTGTTTGAATGGGGTTTTACGCCGCTTTCAACAATCTTTCAGTTATATCGCGGCGGCTGGAGCACCTAACAATGGAATCCTATTTCTTTCACCAGTACTACCATTACATCCTTTCCTAGCCTCCAGCTGCTATCCCATATAGGTCTACGATTATCGACCCATTGGTGAGAGACAAATAGTCGGAAAGGATGAGTGCCGCCGTCGGGGATCGAACCCGGGACCTCTAGATTGACAGTCCGACGCGCTACCAACTGCGCTATGACGGCAAAACATTGTGGAAAACGAAGAAATTTCTTGCTACAAGCATTTCCTTCATAACCCAAAAGTTGTTTACATTCCCAATAAGACAGATTTTAATATTCAATCGGCTAAAATGTAGTCTCTACAAATTCTTTGAATTTTGACCGATCTTATCTTTTGTTTTGAGGTAATTGGTTACTATGAGATTAGGTTCCCCCCGATATATTTAACCCACAATCAGATGAAAAATTTTGGACTAGTCTTATTTGAAAGATCCGCGGCCATAGCGCAGTTGGTTGCGCATCGGACTCTAAAGCATGAGGTCGCGGGTTCAGTCCACCGTCGCGGTAAATATCCCTTTCGACATTTGTCTCCCACCAATAGGAGGATAATCGTAAAACTAAGTGGGATAAGAAGCTGGGGGCTCGGAAAGGATATAGTGATAGAACTGGTGTGAGAAATACCAGGAAACCATTGATAGGTACTCCAGTCTGCTTGAAATGACTTAAAAGCGTTAAAAGTAGCGTCAAACCCTATTCAAAGAAACAAATGTAATTTGAAAGAATTTTCAAACCACAGTTCAAAGCTGGTGTAAATTGCTAGATAGGTAGGTTAACTTATTGAGAAAGGAAGAAACTGCACGCATAATCCAAGGCTTATATTCAAGGTTAAATCCACATAAATGCCAAAATCTTATGCTACTGGGCTCGCCAGGTTCAAAAAGGATACAAAACAATAAAAAAAATCATTAATTTCAGTTTTCAGTTAACTGTATAACCTTAAAAACAACGAAAGAGATTAATTGAATGGTTATGGCTAATGGGATAGAACTGGAAAAGGCAAAAACAGAGAAAGTCAGAAGTAGTCGACTCAGTGTTATTTTGCTATCAGGCAGATGTTGCATTTAGAGCTAGTTAGCGACTGCGAGAACATTGTGTGTATTTCCATTTATTTATCGTCGATATCGTAGCACAAGCCCACATCAGCGATGCCCCCAGAAGACGATAAGTTTTCACGGGGTATAGTGCAAGTATACAAAACGAAGCTGCTGAAAGTCTCGCCTAGTTCTTTAACTCGCTCGATGAACAGTAGCGCCAAACGGGGCCTCGGTTTAACGTCTCACCCGAAAGACAACTTGTCTTTAAGTTTGGCCAGTCCAGGATTCGAAACCATGATGATGAGGTTTGAAATGTAGCTCTCTACAAACTGAGCTAATCGGACTGGCAGTGTTGCGAGAACAGAACGTTAACCCAGCATTATATAGTAGAGAGTGTCTATGATATAAGCAATATACGTGTAGAGCTCATAGACAAAGCCTATCGATACAGATCCTCAATCCTTTACATGTCGACATTGTCTATATATATCTGCAAATAGTCGCTTGTAATTCTGGAGGTTTCCTAATTTGCATACCAATGCAAATTACCTCCCCTGAAACTGTCACATTTGAACATGATTAATACATGTAGAAGTGAGCTTATTGCCTTTTTAGTGTCGTTTCAAAAGGAACTTTTCTACCTACCACACTAATAATATGGCTGGAGAATTTTTGGTTGTCCAACCTTTTTGAGAAGCGAGACGCGCATGCACAA
The DNA here is from genome assembly GCA_946902895.1 of Fragum fragum. Classification (NCBI taxonomy): domain Eukaryota; kingdom Metazoa; phylum Mollusca; class Bivalvia; order Cardiida; family Cardiidae; genus Fragum; species Fragum fragum. The sequence continues at coordinate 113,623 of OX336378.1, forward strand.
AGGTTATTTCTAATCTTAGTAACAAATCCCCTACACAATCGCTGCTATGCCCAGAGAGACAGTGTTCTACATAAAAAGCATGATGCATAAATGTATTCAATTGAGATAGCCAAAATATAATAACCACTGCTTAATTTAACATACAGAAGATCCATTTCCTTTTCATATCTGGGTTCGTTAAAAGATCCTAAATTTTGTTAAAATCATGAAACATAACAAAAATGATTAAAGAAATGATTCAGAGCCCTCAAAACATGTTTTCTCAATCAAAACTAATCAAAAACACGTTTTATATATATCACTTCTGAATCGATCAACCGGAAACAAGTTTTCTCACGTTTCCGCTCATTTCCACGCATGCTCATATATTCGCAGTGAAAATCTATGTGATCGCCTCAATCTTGTTTCATCGCTGATGAAGAAAATAACTTACTTGCTGAATGCCAACAACCTCTTTTTAGTTATGAATATCCAGGAAAATGGTTCAAAACATTGACTTAATATATCCATAGTAAATTGTCTAATGAATTGTCAAAATGAGAGAAATGATTTCCTCGCATTTCAAGACAGAATCTAGGTCAGTGGGTAATGGAGTTAGCGAATACAAGTAAACTGTCTGTTAGTGTTTTGACCTGGCAGGGCCGAGCAAATTTACATCCCGTATACACATTACATGTAACAAGTTACAACCCTGTTATAGTCGAGATTTAACCCCATCGAATAAAACACCTTTTAACTCAATTTCGACTAAATCTTTGAAACGGACATGTAGTACTTCAATTTTAATGATAATATGCTGATCGAAAAAAGAATTGAATGTTAGCTTTGATTTTTTTACCATTTATCATTTAACCCTTTACCATTCAACCACAAATTTTCACGCACTGATGAAATGATATTAATGAAAAGGTTGTGGTTAAATCAAAATAGCAATTTCGGTAAGGGGTCATGATTGATTGAATAGGGTTTAACGTAAGTTTAAATAGTATTTCAGTTATATCGGTGCGGCTGGAGCTCCTAACCATGGATTCCTGGTAGATCACACACCAGTACTACCACTACATCCTTATCGAGCCTCAAACTGCTCCTCTCACTTAGGTGTACGATTTACCTACTCATATTGATGATACATGCTGGCACTATTGAGCGCGGTTACTGATAAGCCAGCAAAACCGCTCTCAGGACTTTCAGTCCTTTGATCACTTCTAGCGTTATTATTGTTATAGGTGTGGCATTTTAACTATGGTATTCCATATCTGACAATTTTACCTCTGGTATTATTACCTCTGACATTTTTACCACACACCCTTTGAAACACGACTTATTTGCAAGTTTTACTCAATTCAAAGAGGTAGTTTCCCCCATCTACGAGGCGACAATAGTCCGACACACCTCATCATTAATGTGATTGACGTATGATATTATTGTCATCTGAAGTGCTTTAGCTTTCAAATAGTACACCATAAACTGAATATTTACGAATAAGGTAGAAATAATTAAGTAATTTTCAATAATATCTAATTTGTATGTCAATGTGGCTAGATACCGTTTACAACTACCCAGTGTTTGAAGGAAGCAACTGTTCAAGCGAAGTAACTCCGTTTATATATATTTTCCCATTCCTACCAGCATCATTCTTTTGACAAATCTAATCTGAAGGATGTATACTCTTTAAGATAGTATGAACATTTTAGTATATTTTAGTGTAAGTTCGACAGATATAACAAAAAGTCGCGTTAAACTATATTTGCTCGATTAAATTCCTCACATTTGCGTATTTTTTGTATCTTTTCATGGAATAGAAAAAAAGGAAATTAGATACAGCCATTCTACAGTCAGGGGGACGATAAGATAATCCGAATTGAATCGAATCGATTTGAAAGGCCGTCTTATCTACTTCGTGTCACCGAACGAATGCGTTGTTTGCCTGTTTGCTTGCAGACAGAAAGATTCAATAGACTTCTGCAGAGTGTCCATCCCATCCTCTTCCAACCACGTAACATCTATTGGCGATACTCGACCCGAAGTGGGATAGCAGCTGGAGGCTAGGAAAGGATGTATTGGTAGTAACCGCGAAAGAAATACCAGGAATCGATTGTTAGGTGCTACAGCCACCACGATATGACTGAAATAGTGTTATAAATGGAATTAAACCCCATTTAACGAGCTTTCAGTCAAAGCGTAAAGAACTGAAATCAAGTTCCGTCGTGCGGGCATGCAGTAAATCTGTGGGGCCTTATTAGTTCAAAAAACTTTTCAATGTTGGCAACTGTGTACCTGTAACTTGATATTTTGGTGGCGTCACATAAAGTGTGCTTGAGGAACTAAGGTCATGCATAACCCCCTAACCTTATCACATACATTTGGTCAGACGGTCATTCTACCGAAAATATTAAAGAAATTCTAACAATGAGACAACGTGTTAAACTTTTTCAATCAATATTTCGGTGATGTTTCTTTTGGACGTACGTTAAAGATCAGTATATAATAAAAGCGTTACATATTCGTTCATATTTTAAATACTCTTTTGACTTTTCCTATATTAAAAAATGCTCTTTACTGAAAACTGATATTTCATCTAAAAAATAATGACACAATTTTTGCGGGGATAAAAAAATAACAATACATAAAATCAAACAAAAGTCAACATTAACAACGACAACAAAACAAAACAAAACAACAAAAAACCCACTTACACCACTCAAAATTCGCTATGAATAATTTTTTTAGTTAAGCATTGTATCTTGAGGATATTACACAAGTAGTTTTTTTTCTTAGAACTTTTGTGTTTAAGGTTTTGTTATTAAAGATCGATTTGTTTGGTGTTATTATGAGATTAAAGCTAACACAAAAAATATGTATAGTTATAAAGGATTCGGTACTACCATGGAAATTAAGTATTTCCAAAAAAATTAGAAGTTTTACGCGTTTCGATAGCGCCTGTTTAAATTAACGCCTGATAACGTTTCCGCATACTGCTGATGAGCCGCCAGATCTGATATTGTGGAATTTGATCCTTTTATTCATATATAGATGCTGGTTGCACAGGTCGTAATGAAACAGCTTTCTGCAACATATCTTGGATTTAGGTTCGGGAATCTGGCTAGCAATTCCATACTGACGATTATATGGCCTGTTTGAGATATTGATCGGTGATGCGGGCTCAATATGCACGCGCATTGTCATCCACAAGGATGAAATTTTCATCAACAAGATTTGCATATGGGCGAATGTAAACATCCAAGATCTCGTTTACGTACTCGAGAATCGTCAACGTGCCGTTGTCAAAGACGCAGAGGTCGGTTTTCTCCTGAGCACTTATCCCGCCCAAACGATGACTTAGCCTCCGCGACACCGAGCATGTTCTGCCAACTGGGGCAAAACGCTAATTTAGCATTCTCCTTACCCTAATACGTCTATCGGTAAAGTCAACGCAAAACATGGACTCGTCTGTAAACAGTATTGGAGCCCCGTCAATTTGGGTCCAAGTGACATGATCCAGTGTCCATGCTAAACGCATTTGCTCGTGATATCGCGTAAACGGAAATCGGATTGCAGATCGTCTTGGCCCAAGGCCAGCACCAAGTAACCGATTACTAATGGTTTGGATACTTATGCGCACACCGGTAGCGTTCTAGAAGTCCCTACGAGATGTTGTTATGTATCAAATCGGTGACACGTGTCTGAACCACTAGAAATATATGTTTAATTTCATTGATTGAGCGTTCTCGCCTCCAGTATCCAAATGCCTAAAATATCCGGTCGTAAAATCGATTCCACATTCTGAAAATAGCAATCTGGGACACACTAAGGATATTATAGACATGCCTTTCGATAACCCACAATGAAGCACCCCAACGCCCTATTCATCTCTTCTTGACTAAGATGGCGCCTTAAACGTCCATCTACCGTATAGAAATGGAAATCAATTCAAATTTTGTGACAACTTTGTTGAAAGTTCACTAAATGTACCAACTCACGTGAAGATACAAAGAAAAATGAAACACATTTTAGGAGGCATGCCTTTATTCGAGGTCCCCGTTTGTAGTATACAGGTCGAATCGACAATTTTATCATTATCATATCAATAATAAGTATCACCATCTATATGTATAAGTTAAACAAAACACACAAAAATCTTCACATGAACCTAATGCAGTAAAATTTGGCACGGACGATTTTACTGCACTTCGACATCTAATCTTTCATTGTAAAAATAATGATACAAACGCAATAACATTCTGCTCGCATGCACCATTTATCATGCCTTCTAACTGTGAACCTCCCTTAAAGTTTTCATTTACCAGACTCCATCATTCTAAAATTTAACAAATAGATTTGTAATGTTAAGTTGTAAAAAAAGCTTAAATAAGTTCGCCAACCAACCATTTTACTTCTGTGTTACATATTGATGGCAATAGATTTTATAAATAAACGAAATTAGCGAAGCTGGACTTCCTGACGGAGCTCAGTGAGTGTGATAAGCGAATAGTAAATAATAGATGAAGATAGTATGTCATGTCTAAAACAATCTGCCCTTATGGATGTGAATAAACTAAGGTCTAGAAGAAATAATCCTGCTAAATATATGTCAAATCTCTCTAATCGCGATGTCAATTCAAACGTCAATATCTTTCTAGCGTATTTTTTATTGTTGCCAAACGAGTTTTAACATGAAACTCTGACAATATCTAAAAACTGCATGTAGAAGCTGACTCCTTGTTTTCATATGCGACAAATTACATGCCTACGCCTGAACGTTTCTTTTGTTTAGAATGAAAGTTCCCAAAGCAGCATAGTAAAGCAAAATTAAAACATAAGCTTTTCATCAGTATCCTCTCAATAAGGTAGTATATGTTGCTGATTGAAAATTAACATACTTTCATAACGCATATGCAAGTAGTTTCACTGATTTTTTGTCTAGCCGGCTTACGGTGAACGAGACACAGTTGTAAATATTACAAGTCGGTGTATGTTCGTTATACCAGGAATCCATTGTTAGGTGCTCCAGCCGCCTCGATATTACTGAAATACTGTTAAAAGCGGTGTTAAACCCCAATTAATCAATTAAATTAATCACTTTCAATTTTCGTCTGCAAAACTATGAATTCAGAAAGGTATAAAATGTTGCAAAACAGGAAAGGGTTAAGATATGCTCTCACGCACCAATAAGAAATATAAGAGATTGTCACTTGAATCATTCCTTTAAAACTTGTTCGGTAGGTTTTGAGGAGAAAATATCTAACTAAAAAATCGAACGAACGCATGCACGACAAACACATCACCATTACAAAAGCCCTAATGGACTTTGTCCAGTAGAGCTGGGGCATAACAGAGAATACATGTCCTTTCGTATGCTAAATTCTACAATCCCTCTTAGTTCGTATCCTTCAACTTTTGGCATTCAGTACTATCAGAACTTTTTACTGTATATATTATACTTAAACATTTACCTTTATCGGCCAAGTTTGAGAGAAAAAATAACCTTTACAAAAAATATTCTCGATAATCAAAAAGTTGAAGTTGATTGACGTGGTCTCTGAACAATCAACATATTTCATAGACACCCGATAAAAGCTGATTTGCCGAAGCCTGCCTGTTGTACACATTGATTTCGATTTTTAAATACTTTAACATAACAACATAAGAAATAACAACGTATCAAAAAGGAACATTTTTTTGAATAACAAAAAAGATAATATTAATGAAATACTTTTTTTATAAATAAATGATTTATGTCTAGTTTTTCACTTATTAGCGCCTATATTCCCTATTTTCACTTTATGTTATGAGCAATTTTAGTCAAAACGGAGAGTCGAATAGCCGAGCGATGGATGCCGCATTTATTACCTTGTGTTCCAATTTCTTATCTGGTTCAAAGAAGAGTACAAGATCTATAACTCTAAAGCTTCACAGAAATACCGATTTCACTTACGATAATGATTTAGATTCGCAGTTCAAACTTTCTAGCTAGCCGAGAACAAATGTAATCTTTATGTCGGTTTTGTAGAAAATGATGAAGTATTTGTTCTAACTTGACACGCATACCAGAATACTATGTAAAACCTACCATTCGAAACGATAAACCGAATGCAACTTCTTAAAATGTTAATTGCTCCGCTACTTACATTATACTGAATCCGAACTAAAGTTTTAATTATCGACCGAATTGTTCGAAATTATAACGTTATGGACTAAGTTTCTCTTATTTAAAAGTTGTTTGTTTCTTAGGGTTCTTTGCAAGTTAATCTAACTTTAATTTACCGTGTTTGGTACTTTTTAGAAAACTAGTCTATTTTTTGTACAGCAGCAACTAAGGGAAATTGGTGAAATATGCCTACTTAGATAGGTTAGCTGTTGTTCATATTTTATATGAATTTAATTTAAGTGGAATTCAATGTTTAACTAAGTAAATAAAAGTACATAATTGTCTTCACTATTACACCAAAGTAAACTATTTAAGAAATAACTTTTATTAGCCCAAAGTTTCCTGTCATTTTCACACCAGAAAACCCTATCAGGGGGACAAGCCGCTTATCATTTGCCCATTGGTGAGAGATAATTTACGCATGCCGTGATGATTTTTTTATCAAATGTAAGAATAATATTTGCCTAGATTGAAAACCAAACAGATCTTTGCAGACATGGAGGTTTTGCTTTCATGTATTCTTCTACCTTCGTGTTATGCTGGGACAGATAAACAATTTTCATACGAAGGAGGAACATTTTTATTCCCATTTAAAATCAAAACTTGTATGCATAAAAAGAGACAAACAAACCTAATGAATAAGAACAACTACATCAAACATACTTTTTTAAAAGTTTACTATAATAGGAATCCGACAGATTTCTTTTATTGGTGTTGCAAAAACTGCTAAAATATTCAGTTTTTCTTTCGCCACTCCCTTAATAAGATCATTTACTGTATTTAAGGGGGTTTCCGCAGAACGTCTATATTTGTCAAATGTTTTATTAATGTTTCTTCGTCATGAGTTTAATAAGAATCAGTCCTTTGAAGTATACGTACACACAAATAAAGATCGAGGATAATATATACTATGTAATTAACAAAATAAGACGTTTGTCTAATTCAAATGTCGAACCCGTTTTCGTTTGCGTTGCTGTCTAAACAGAGAGCTCGTTTGATACAAGCCGCCGTCATAGCGCAGTTGGTAGCGCGTCGGACTATCATTCAAAGGGTCCCGGGTTCGATCACCGACGGCGGCAATACTCTTTCCGACATTTGTCTCTCACCAATGGGTAGATAATCGTATACCTATGTGGGATAGCAGCTGGAGGCTAGGAAAGGGTGTAGTGGTAGTACTGGTGCGAGAAATACCAGGAATCCATTGTTAGGTGCTCCAGCCGCCGCGATATAACTGAAAGATTGTTAAAAGCGGCGTTAAACCCCATTCAAACAAACAAACAAATCGTTTGATACAAAAGGCTAAAATGGATATTCGATCATAAACAAAATTTCTGTAATACATATTTTCAGAAGAGTTAAGGCAATACAATTTAACAAAAAGCATTCATTTCGTTTTGTGACAAAATGATGAACAGCACTGGAGACATTAATAATTGATGAATATATGCCATCGGAATCCCCATATATGAGATGAATAAGTTTTAAAAGTAACAGATAATTAAATATGCAAAAACGAAACAGACATTTTAGAAAACGATATATAAGTTTGGGGGGAAAAATCATGAATTTTGGTTATATATAAACAGATTTAAAATAGTAAACTGCTGAGGCTCTATTGTAATGGCAGTTGAAGGGTCGCTGGTCAAGGTCCACTGAGATCCGACTGAAAGGTTCGATATTAAACGGTATTATTCTGCAAAATTTTTGGCACGTTGCATGCATTAATGGTGAAAACTGCATTGGTCTGCTGATATAAATTGTGATTGAATAAGTATATTAGAGCAATAATCATCAGAATTTGATATGAACCAGGTTTATGCGAATAATACAGAAAATATCAAATTAATGTATTATGACAGTGATATAAATTCTTTTCACGGAAACGTATAAATTTTGTGTTGTGTGTTTAGCAGGAGCAATGTTTGGAGGAATCCAGGTAATCAATATTATAGATATTTTTTTTAATCCAGTATTTATCTATATATCTAATAGTTTGAAAGACATTACTGTAGAATTCTAAAAAACGTATGCCCTTTACCAGAAATTTCTAGTCAGCCTAAAACTGGGGAGTTAGAAATTTCACTTCAAACGTGATAATCTGAATTTGGGAAGGTATTGTGTTTCATAAGACTCGTTAATCTTATTATCTACTTCGAATAAGTAAAACGTGTGATTGGTATCGCAATGCTTTAATATAATCACTTGGAGAAGAATGAGCTGCTTATAAAAAGACTGGTTCGGTATTTACATCAGATATACCTTTCAAAATTGTTTGCATGAATTTCGAACGATTTCAATTTTCTTAATTTTCAAGCAGCATTGAACAATATAGGAATTACGATTCAAGATAATTGTTTAACAACTATGAGATTTGAGTTTTAACAGGAGCCCTACAATTAAAAATATTATTCGAATACTAAATAGCAAATGTCTAAGAAAGTCTAAATGATAACGTGAAAAGTCGATGCCAATTTCTATCATAAAAAGTTAAACTATCGAGTATTCCAATTCAGGTAATTCTGAAATCCTTTTGACATCCATGGTGAACAGAATTACCAAAGACACTATTCTATAAGTGTTTATATATAAATCGGAGGCAACTTGAATGAAGCTTTAAAAAAAATAGTTACACTTAACAAGTTGACATTATTTTTTCACACCTTCAAAATGAGATAACGTATAACTTACTTGTATAAATCCACATGGCTTTATGTCGGACTTTTGTCTTCAGGATGAACAATAGTGAATACGCAAATGATATATCAACACCAGATGGAAATGCGACTACTCTCTTTGCAACAGAAGATATTAGCCGATGCACCATTATGTCATCAATGAGAGCTGTGACATTGAGTTTTATGTCACTTTTATTTTTTTCCATCATTTGGAAACATTTTGATTGTTATCAGTTATGTGAAGTTTAAAAGGTTCCACAGTATATCAGTGTTTAAGTATGCTGTCAATTTGGCATTATCCGATCTTAGTATTTGTTTTGGAATTATTCTATATCCAGTGGCAGAATTTTTCCTGAATTAAAACCATTCAAATATTTTTGTCTGACAAAAATCGTTTTTGTTCTTTTGTCTACCAGTCCAACGGTTCTCTTTTGACCTTTATTTGCTTGGATATATTCATGGCTCTCGTTTTCCCACTTAGACACAGAATTTATTTTCAAAAAAAAAAAAAGTTTACTTCACACGATGGTCATATCATCGTGGCTCATTTCAACTGCTGCAAGTTTGCCTGTATACATCTGCAACGGCCTTAAAGGACACACCATCTATGACATTAAAATGCGTTGTATAAGCACATATATTATTCCAATCTTCTTCTGTGCCATGAGGGATATAATTTTCATAGTGATTTTGTGCATAGATTAAGTATTGTACATTTTTGTAGTGCGATCTCTTTTGAATAGTTTTGCCTTGAAACAAAGAGAGGGCCATGTCGTTCGAAAAACAAAACTTATGTTGATTGCATACATAACGTTTGTAATATGTTGGTCACGGGTGATAATTTCAAATCTTATATTTTAAAGTTACTCTGGAAGCCAGTCAGACCAATCTTTGACATGTGCACGTGGCTACTTTTACCTGATTTGTGTTTCACAATCGTGTACAAATTGGATATATAACAGAATGTGGAACAGCTAGTTTAAAAAGGCCTTTCGCTGTATTCTCTGCTGTGGTAAACAAAAGGCCGACAAAACCGGAATTGACAGATCGCTAGACAAACCCTCTTCATTTTGTGAAGAATGGTTATATGCATTGTGACGTCACTCTCAAGTTTACCAAAAGGCTTCCGCTTATTTGAAAAGAATAACACCAGTGTTATATCAGCCATGTAATTAACGGTTATTTCACTGGTCATACTGAATATCATTTCATTTTATTTCATTTATTCAGCACTAGCAGTGCTTTTGGCAAATTACAATATAAATGTGGCTTATAGCATATAACATACATAAATACAAATCAAATGCAAGATCAAATATTCACAATCAAGACTGTTTAAATGCAATCAATTCAAACTTAATAATAATCATCTAGGCAAATTGTTCTGTAGTTTGTTATTGCGTAGTTGAAATGCATCCCTAAGGTATTTGGCTGTGTTTAGAATAGATGTCGACGAAAAAGAGGTTAAACTTTTAATAAAAACATTCATATTCGGCCATTTAATTGTTTTCAAATACTTATTACGAATTTTCTGGTACACGGGACAACGAAGTAAAAAATGATATTCAGATTCTACTAGCTTTTGATTACATAACTTACAAAATCTCATTTCCCGTGCAATATTGTAATATCTACCTGTTCCGATTTCCAGTCTGTGTGAGGACAATCTAAATTTCTTCAGTGTTTTTCTTAAACTATCATTTTGAATTATCTCGAGATATTTTTCAAAACAAAACTTTACTTTAATACGTTTATAATAATCTAGTTTGGTGAGTTGTCGATAGCAAAGTTCCAGTTTTGGATATATTGGTCTCTTAATCGTTGCTTTGATAAAGGGAATCAATTGATTCGAGGGTCGAAATTATCAATTAAATATCCGAAACCAAGATTATTAACTAATCTTTTCATGTAAGAAATCCACGATTTATCAATATCAAGTAAGAATTGTTCATTGTATATTTTATGTATTTGTGAGTCTGGGCTTATCAAAATTTTTAGCCATAATTTGAGTGAGCGTTATTTACAAATTAGAGAGAGGGGAAATCTACCCGATTCGCCATAGACAGCCTCATTTGGGTAGATTTATTGACACCCAGTATTCTTTTACAAAATCGCAAATGAAGTCTATCAACATCTTTCATGTCATATATTCCCCAGACCTCAGAATTATATAAAAGAATAGGCACTACCAACGTATCAAAAATTGAAAGTTTTGTTTTTAGATCTAGATTCAAACTAGTAAATAATGAGAGGATGGTACTATTGGCCCGAAGACCTGTTCGTATAGTGCAGTTACTGATTTTTTCATTGAACCATTATAATTAAAAGTAACACCTAAATATCTAACATGGTCAACAATTTCAAGTCTTAAATTATCAATACACCATTCAATTAATACGGCTTTTGCGATTTTCAAAAGTGTGATAATGCCTTTAAATACCTTTTAACCATCGCGTTTTTCTACGGTAAATCGGAACGTGAGGCTGGAGACTACGACTGTGAGACCACGAGATTAATAGAATATGACAATGAGATCACGAAACTACGACAATCACAACACAAAATGTTTTGTTACAGTAAATTCAAAATGTAAGGAAGATCTATAAACACATTAAAATGATTATCGTCGAGTGAATGAATCTCAATATATAGTCATGAAACACCGAATCTAAAAATGAATAATCTATAAACACATAAGAACGAGACTGTCTGCCGAGGACATGATCCTTAATGTATAGTCATGGAATACCGAATGTATTAATAAGTCATCTATAAACATGCAAAAACGATACTTTGTCAAGATGAACTTCATTCGCATTAAGTTATCAAGAAACACAGATTTCATCAGATAAGTCAACTAAAAATAGATTCCCAGACTTTGTCGAGGTGTTTTACAGGGTTTTACCCATTTCCACAAAATCTCGCTTTTCTTCGCACCCTCAAAAAACAATTCTTTGGAAAACATCGTGGTCATCGTCACATCGAGTAACAAGCAATTTCTTTAATGTCATCAATGCTCTCTATCCTAGAAAGTATATAATCAAATTTCACCAACTCGAAATTGTCGTGTTAGGTATCTTTCAACTTGGTATACTCTAAACTTTTGTCATGTGTAAAGGGGTTGAATTTAAATGACGAGATAAGTATATTTTTGATTTGTTTTTACTAAATAAAGTTGTAAATTGTCGGATCGCTTGCCATGCCCACTGAGCTCCAACAGGAAGTTTGACTGACAAATTATACGCCATACTTTTACAAACAATATTGTCAGTAACGTGTACTTTGCATAATGTCGGGCAATGTTGAAGTTCAAAGTTCAGTTCCGGTCTAAATGAAGGGTTTGATTAGTTAATAGATTTTGTAATTGATAGTGGCAATCCGTCAGTTTCACAACATTTTTACACATTAATGCGAATAGAAGATTTACAAACGCCTAATCATTAATACTTGAAATGTCTCGATATTTGGATTCTGCAAAACATTCGATGCCGTTTGTAAAATGAAGCCCTAACATAGACTTTTCCATTCAAAACAAATAGGGACCACCTTTTTTTTTAAATATTGAGCACAAGTGCTTTTTATATCATAATTATACTGATTACAAAAGGGAAATGTTATCATTTGTTTCTTTTTTCATTGAAAACAAATACGCTAAAACATATCCGTTCCTTATTAAATACATGTATATGTTTGGATTGGACGTGAACTTTGAACTCCAACATTTAGGTAAATCTTTGTTTATTGTTTGGCGACTAAAATCTTGTAAAATCTTGTAATTAAAACTATATTAATATTAAATAAGGTCGCCATCCAAATATTTAAATTTTATTATATACTAATGGCCATTTGTTATATATAATATATATACGAATATAATGTCGTTTAATATTTCAGTCTGATTTCCCTATGGGAGGTCAATAGTCTTGGCCAGCGATCACCAGTCTTATCAATTTCTTCATTAAAATTGAAGGACTACCTGATGCATTTTAAATATGTGATTATATTTGCAAGATTTTACCATCAACATTAGAAAAAAGGAGGTTTCTGTCCGGCAGATTATTGTATCTGGATAAACAAAGAAAGTTGATTTTGAGCTCAACAGTTTTTAGAGACCCAAAGTATTACGACAGCCTTAGTGGCAATTAAGCAGTGATTTTCTATTATCAGAATGGCAATGAAGACCGAAAATGTAACCCTTTGTCACAAATAGTGTCGCCTGTTTTAGGGTATGATATCTTAGGCAGTATAATCAATCGCAATGTTGAAAAGTTGAAGCTCTGATCCCAATTTTTAAATCCAAGGGCATTATTGGGTGAGTGCAAGTCTGTAAAATAAGACATAAACTAATGAAAATATTAAATCCTCAAAGCTATGCTAAATGTAAAAACAATTTAAAAGATTTTTTTAAGAATGCTAGCACCGAAAAGTATACTTATAATTAAATGAAGTGCACAGCTGACGTGTTTTTTTTTCATAACAGACGTATATTAGATGATTGTGTGAACAAAGTTTCCAGTTTATCCAAAGATCAAACTCTCGAAAAATAAACAAAACAACAACAACAACAACAACCCCAAAACATCAAAATCAGTGATTCCCTTTACAGTTGAATACAATCCTTCTCTACCAGAAATAGGTAGATTTATCCATAATTATTAGAATTTACTTAACCTTTCCAAAAATGACAGCGTAAAAGAAATATTCAGCAAGTCTAAACCTTTTGTGGCATTTAACCGTCCAAAAAATTTGCAAGACATTCTAATGTCTTCAGTATTTAAAGGCGAAATTTTTTGTTAAATTCCAATCTCAAAGTTTCAACAATAAACGTTGTTCACATTGTAATAATATAGGCCATTTACTAGTACTAGTACTGGTGAAACTTTTCAGATGAGACACAACACAAACTGTAAAACCAAAGATGTTGTATATCTGATCACCTGTAATCAATGTAAAACTCAGTATGTCAGACAGACTAAACAGCCGGTTCAAGACGCATGGATAATCACAGATTTGATACAAATAACTTTACAGGTCCTGTTTTTCCTTCTTCAGTGGCATCTCATTTCAATGAATCTAACCATAGTATTGACGATTTCACTTTCATGCCCATTGATATTATCGAAAATGATATGGATAGACTTTGCAAAGAAACCTTTTGGATACACAACCTTAAAACCATGAACCTTAATGGCTTAAATACAAAGATGTTATATGAAATATAAGCATATGAGTTATAATGAAGCGCTTATCGATTTTTCCTATTCATCATTTTTTTAAATAACACATTTTAATATAGGATTTTAAGTATATCTATTATCCGATAAGCGCTTCTATGTATCTCAATCTGCTTGGTTTTGTTTGCAATATAGATCCATATTAGGTTGCACATCTGTACACTTATTTATGAATTGTATTTCATCCTTACTTGTTTAACTCAATGTTTAATGAAATAGATATTAGAAATTTTTAGATAGGTTCACAAATCGTTTAATTGCTGCTGAATCATCGAATTCCAGCCTAAATAGGGGCTGTAGTTTCGATGTTTCAATGTCAACTTAATGTTTTTTTGTAAATATTACCAATTATCATGAAATCGCACGCTAAAACGCGTAATTTATTTTCCGCTATTTAACGTAGCGTTAATGACGTCACGTTCGTTTGTTTTCATTATCATGTACTCTGAAGAAAGCGTATGCCGAAACGTTAGTACTTACAAAATATAAAACAATAAAACTAAATTTACGTGTTGTTGTAGTTAATTTAAGATTTATAAAAGAAGCCCAAAGTGCAAAGTTTGTTTGTATATAATACGAACCTATGCGTGATATTTACAATAATTTCGCATGTGCATTAAGTGACGACCTGCAAATCCTTTGCTGATCGCCACAATAAGATTTGAGCCAGTATATGTCTAAAAAGAGCAGAGTGACTCTAGATATGACCCTGACTATGGATGCATAGGTTGATATAAGTCTTTACTTGTTATTCTTAAACGACAACGGCAGCAACACCAAGGCTATAGGAATACATCGAGTTGCCTAAAAAAAAAAAAGCCAAATGTCAGTAGAGTGTAAGCAAAATTGATTGATTAGAAGAACCTGTACAAAATACAGGAAACAGAAGAAGCTGTAAAATAGTTACAAACTGAGGTTACAAATGATTAAAGAGTTATCTCTTTTCTTATTTTATATCGCCTTATCAAGTGTAGACATATTACAGTTTTAAAGTGAATTCTGTAGTAATAAAAGAGATATGACACAATAGCAAAATTTTAAAGTTAAAAAGGAGCATAATTCTTTGAAATATGAGTTTTGAATTATTCCCCCTTGGCAAATTAGGTTGCTCTTTGATAGCGAACATATATTCCAAGTTTGAAATGAATGGTTTTAATAATAAGAGAGATACCACAAGGTGTCGAAGCTTTTGCAAGATTCCTAAGGGAAAAGGGGGTTATAATCTTTAAAATATGAGTTTACAATTAGTTTGCTTTTTGATATTGAGCATATATTCCAAGTTTGAAGTGAATGGCTGCAATAAAAAGAGAGAGATATCCAAATGTCAAAGTTTTTGCACGATGGCGACGACATCAAGTCTATAGCAATACTCCGGGTTTTCTCCAAAAACAGCCGAGCTAAAAAAAGGTTCGATCAGATAACTCACATAGCTCGCATAATATATTCGGTCTATTACGAATATTATGTTTATGACATATACGTTTCTACCTATTCATGAAAATACCTCAAATGAATAATTCATTATTATAAAATCTTTGTGTGAATTAGCATGCTATATACATTTTCACACGAAACCGTTGTTAGCGCTTTCTTCAAACTACCTTACTTTCTCATATTAATTCTGAGACGATGACACGTTTTGAGGAAGATGCAAACTGTTTGACGGAACAAAATGCCAATACGGTGCTTGTAACAGTTCCGACAATAGTAAAACCTGTTTCATGGTTTTAATTAACGTTCACTTAAGTATATATATTTTTTCAACAAAATATATACGATTACTATTCTATAAAAACACATTGTAAGGACAAATAAGTTTTTGTTCCTTTGAGTATGAAATGATACTTAATCAGTTATGTCATTTACTAACTCTTAGAATTTTGTTTTCTTAAATACTATTAGGTCTTAATTTATATTACTAGCTCTTGTAATGTACACAAAGTAATAAAACCATTACAACAAAGGGACGTTCTAATTAGCTTTTGTGATTTTTAATGACATCAAGTTCAACGCATCCGTAAGTGCGATCGTTTAAGTTGGTTATCTAGAAGTTAACGTTCCACCAGGATTTAGCTCCACGTCACCTCTACAACAGCACAGTATAGATTTAAATGCCTTTCTAAATCGAATGTTCCATATTCCATAGTATATCCAGTTAGTACAGGGCTGTATCACTCCTAGTAAAATCAAGTAACCTCTCATACAAATAGTTAGTTCTCCTGCAGTTTCTTTGTTGACAAGAAAAACTAAATCTGCTATCGCCATTGGTAACCAGCATACGATATACGTTATGTTCACTATTATCATAAGTTTTGTCTTTGATAACGCATTTCCAACACTCTTTCCGACAGCAATACTTTTCATTAACACTTTTATCACAATAATATAGCAAACGAAATCATAAACGGCTTCCACGATCAAAACAATGTCTATCACAAAATGCATTGTTTCCGGCATTATTGCCGTATTTAAACATGGTAGTGCAGGATCGTAAGCATTATAGTCGTCAAGTTGATTAACAAATACTACAGAAACACTAAAACAAAATGCTGCTATCCAAATCGACAATATAACTATCCATATTAATCGCTTGTTCTGGCTTTCAACAAAGTGTTTAAGAGGACTTACAACCGCGGAGAATCTATCAGAAGATATTGCTGCCAAAAATAAGCCAGATAAGGCGAGTGACCAAATAATTAGTGCAAATCTCGAAATGCAGAAATACTTATAATGAGAAAGTTGTGGTAGCAATATCTCGAGTGGGTATAATAACATTGTTAATCCTAGCATTAAATCTGAAATTGCCATATGAAACATGTATCTGTACATGGCTTTTCCACGAAAACATTTCAACTTCACAAAGGCGATAATTACCAGAATATTTCCCATGATGGCAGGTATAAAGCTCACAGATAGAACAACTGTGCTAATTAGTTGAAATACCGGATCCTGAATGCATTGTTCTGATATGATAAAGATTTCTATGTTCCTGTCCAGCTGGTACCCTGTTGTGTTTTCATGACCCATAAAATCCATCGTTCTTTATTCATGCAAGTATACCCGTGTCAGCCTTATTATCTCCGTGCAAACTCCTTCATTTCTAAAATCGTTTTTTATCCTGATATTTCTAAAATAAATGAGCATGTATTCGACGATTTAGTTGTGAAATTGTTGGATTTACTTTGCTGATGCTGTTATGTTCGGTGCTGTATGTTGCTGAAAAAAAGAGGAATTTACAAGTGAATACGCAGACTTCGAGGTTGTCAAGGTTCGAAACTTTTCACTTTGGACATCATCTGAATCTTTTAACTTTTTCCGAAATTTTATTGGTTCATATTTGGTACCTGTTTCCTTTAATTTACCCAGAAACACCAGTATACTTGAGAAATAAAAAGGAATCTTTTGTTTTCGTTGAGGCATGAACGACTTGATAGCACTGTTTGAAAACGCGAAGAGGTTTAAAACATAAGTGCGATTAAGTTTATAGGTTCATAATGAAATCGAAAAAATAAATACTCTTAATCTTTCTTATGTAATACCATTAAGCAGAACAAAACGAATTTTCTACAAGTTTGGAGTAAAATTGTATTGATCTACTTTGTGCGCAAGCAAACTAGTTGCGTGCTCATCATTTTGTTCACGAATGTGTGAAATAAAATCAGCCAACCAAAAACACATTGAATATTGATAAACAAAACAACATTTGATTATAATGCAGTGTTCTACATATCCCGTGCTAACACGCAGAGACGGGTTATAATCATATTACTTCTGTCATCTCTGAGCTAATACGTCATGTAGAAATTTACAAATCGTGTATGACATAGATATCATAATCATAACCAGGAACAAGTGGCCTACATGAATAAAATTAACCTTTGAAGTTATGACACAAGAGATATATGTGTAAAATAAGCTTGCAATATATCAAACTGTACTTTGTGAATTTTAAAAGTCAATTTTGATAGTAGATTCTTAGTGGACAAATAAAATAAAAGAGCTCGTTTCCAAAAGCAAGGGTGAACTTTTTAAATCTTGAATATGGATAAAGCGATTCAATTCAAATAATGTAACTTAAGTCTATGCGTCAATGACGGGGCGGTCTCTAATTTGGAGTTTGTACCATTCAATGTCAGAGAATGAATCAAGTTGTTAATCAGAGGATTTTCGAATAATATATCTGAATTCTCGGCGTCAATAATAGGGTGGTCAAAAATTACGAACACCAATTTTTAGCTCGGCTGTTTTCGGAGAAAACCCGAGGTATTGTCATCACCTTGGCGTCGTGTGCATTGGCGTTTGCGTTGGCGTGACAAACTTTAACCTTGGTCATATCTCTGTTGTTATTGAAGATATCCCCATAAAACTTTGCATGTGGATCGATCATCACAAGAGCTATCTAGACTATCAAGGGGGATAACTATAAAAGCGTTTTTATAAGAGTTATGCCCCTTTTCGACTTATAATTTATTTCATTACCTAGAAACCTGCAGCCGAGCGTTGGCACCCCTGCACGGTGCTCTTGTTATTTATATACTTTTGCATTTGTAGTTAGCGATAGTTTATACTTAATCAATAATAATAATAATAATAATAATAATACGCTTAGTGTATTTCTATTTATATAATATTAGCAACATATATAAACGTAACATACTGACAAAGCTACAGATAGCACATCAGAAATTTAAAAGGAAAAAAAATGCAAATACTAAAACACTATTACCACACATGGGCATTTATAAGAGAAACGTCAAATATCCCTTCTTCTGACCTCTCTAATCAATGGAAGATGTAGATAACATCAGTTCATTACACTGTAAGTAAACAAAAAGGATTAACAGAAAATTACTAAGTCGGCATGGAACAATGTTACGTTTGATAAGAAAATAAAAAGCGTTTATTTGGAGCTCATGACTTATAAGACAGGAGAAAAGTCATCTTTATAACTTTTGATCTGACTTGTTCATTTCAGTAAATATAGACCTTCTCTAAATCATTAAGAAAAAGTCTATTTTTATATTCCACAACAATATTGATATCAATATTCCACATTGTCTCTTGAGTAACAAACTAATTTCATAAGCTATAATTACTTCAGATACAAGGAACGGTAAAAAAAACAAAGAAGAAATACACACCGTCTTCCGAAATTAAGTATGGAAGAAAAACCTATCCCCAACAACAACAAAAACAACAAAAATAGATTAAAAAAAAAAAAAAAAAAAAAAAAAACTACATATAAAATAAACAACCAATTCAACCAAGGTATAAAATGAAATTAATAATACTAACACTACATTTTAAAAGCGATAAAAATGAATTATTACACACCGTATGAACGAGGCAGTCAGATCCGTCATTTATCATATGCAAGTATCTTCGTGTCCTATTTTTAGACATTCGTGTACTGTTAATTTTCTTCGTCGCTTCATCAACCACCCGTAGCCACATAACACATAAAGACAGTCAAATCATTATTTAGTATCAAAAATATCATCTTATTATTTACTTTTTGATCATGTTCTCGATATTTCAACAAAAACTCATCTGTGTTCCAAAACATTTTCAGACAAGTGTACATTTGTAAAATTTATAATATTACTATGTTTATATTGTTCTTAGCTGATTGTTCTAATATCATCATAAGGGTAAAATTGTCATTCTGTCTACAGATGGTCAGTGAAATTTACAAAAGTCTCAATTTAAACATTGAATAACACAAACTTGAAGTGTACATTGACGTCAGATTATTGTCTTACACATATGTTCAATCTCTTTCGAAGTCGCATAATGTTTCGCGTTATTGATTTATTATTGAGATCATAAGAAAGTATTTTTAAGTTTTATAAGAGAGAAGAATATGTCAATTGATTTTCGTGTAGACATGCTGACCTTTACCATATCTAGAGAGGAAGAGTTATTCAGGTAGGCAACGCTCGCTTCTTAAAGTTTCTATTCTCGGTTAAGGTCAGCTTGTGTCAAAGGAAATTGAGTGACATATCCCATAAATAAAGAACAAAACTATATCCACAGTATATTTTTACTTCAAACCACGAAAACAACGATTTTGAAATGAAAAACACCTCTGTGTATATAAAAAAAAAAAAAAAAAAAAAAAAAAAATGAAAATCACAATCACAGATAAAAAACAGTTGATATATTAGCGAATGAGATAAGAGATACCGTATATGGTAATATTCGTGGGTGTTTAATGCGTACACCGTCCATCCGTTAATTGCTTTTACAGAGCTTTCAATGCGATAACCGACCATCAAAGAGCGTGTTTTCACAAGCGACCTTTTAATGATTGTTTCGTCATCTGAAATGGTTGGAATTAATTGTCCATAAACCCGAAGGATTTTTAAAGTGCCATTTAGATACACATGGACGAATGTGGGATAAAGTAGGACATTATCTTCGCCTATTTGCGGGAGAATTAAAATAAAATACACACTATAGGTAAGATTGGTCTAACGGCCTCAACCCCTTACTACCAATAACAGTGAGTTACTTCTGTTACATATTTAGCCCATTTACTATTTGTCAAATACTTAAGTCTAGTTTGGCCGGCGGTTATTTATATAAATGGTAGATTCATTGAACATAAAACTAAAACTGATATTAGGTAATTTTTGAAATATTTTTTATCTCTCAGGAAAATTATAAGCAACATTTCAAACACAACCTCTTAAATACTGGAAGTAGTAAATACGCACAGCAACTTAGACCAAAAAACAAAGGTTGAAAATTAACCTTAACCCATTACCGAATTAAACAATTAAAGACTTGTCCAAGTTGCAGAAAACAATACAAATTATACTTTAATTGCAAAATAAGTGTCTAATAGGACAGAAAACATTTTTAAAAAGGGAGGAATAGCTTATCAAAAGCATTTCCTCCTATTCAAACAAAGTTTTCCACGGTTGTATTTCTTTAGGGGGTCAGAAAGCGTCATTGTGTTGTAATGGGTTAAATACGTCAATAAGGTACACGAAGGACCATAGAAATACCTTTCTTTTTCAATTTCGTTGTTTTCCATCCACTATAAGCACTATTAGTAGTCTTACCCGTACATGGCACCGCATGACGTAGCTATAACGTAATCTAATAATTGATGAAATGTTCTCAGCCATTTCTCTACGAGGAACTTGTAAAAACATGTACCGGTCGACCCAAGTTTTATTCAGTCAAACTTATAATAAATAGCGGTAAATTATTACGAAATAGATTAACCTAAATAATGAGACATTTACACCAAAAATAACTCTTGCAGAAACCGATCAACGAATAGGATTTTGGGTGTTTGGGTGGTCAATCACACGGCCTAGATAGGGAAAACAATCAACCACAAAAACAATAAAGGAGATTGATATTATGATTTCTAAGCATCAGAAAGATAAATAAATACGGCATACCGCCATCCTTTCTTTTGTTTGATTCTAAATGTCGAATCTTTCAACGTATTTATTGTATCGTTAGAAATAGTTATGATAGAGTAAAATTGTCATCATTATGTTTAGGGTGTTTTGTTGTTTAAGTATGTAGCAGTTTTGCATAGTATTGGCAATTAAATTGTGGTTATCAACAGATAAATAAAGAGTCGAAATATGCCCGTAATAGAGTAATATGATAAACTGTTGGTGAATGCAGCGGTTATTGTCCCAAGTGTTACTGACTTGGAAGATGTGTTACCTGCAACTATTTAAAATTTACACAATATAAAGCTCTGTCGTTCGCTAAGAAATATTACATGTTTAAGTTTGACGTTTGAAATATGCTAACAATGTAAGGGCTTGCTCAAAATCATAAACAGTTTATCAGAATGTTTAACAGACCATAACGGGTGAAACTATTTGTCACGTCGGTGTATATTTTCATGATAGTTTATCAACCAACGGATTTTAAAAGTTAAATCATTAGAATGTCTGGGGTCTAAAATTTTACAAGGTAAGTTATACAGTTTGACTTGCACAAGTAATAGTTTGCTATAGGTTTGACACATAAGGCTTAATGGTGAAACAAACAACAACATTAACAAAAAACAAAGAAACCCCCCCCCCCCAAAAAAAAAACCAACACAACAACCCCCCCCCCAAACAACAGAAAAAAGTTTTTAACTCCGCCAAGACAATATCTGACTCAATAAATTGTCTTTTTTTGGGCATTTTGCTTGATTGATTGAATGGGGTTTAACGCCGCTTTTGACAGTATTTCAGTTATATTGCGGCGGCAGGAGAACCTACCAATGGATTCCTGGTATTTCTCACACCAGCACTACTACATCCTTTCCTAGCTACGAGCTGCTATCCCACTTATGTTTACATTGGTGAGAGACAAATTTCGGAATGAATATGTGCCACCTCCGGTAATCAAACCCATCACATCCCATGATTGGAGATTAGGAGTATGACACACTTCTGACTGCGCTATGACGACGGCTTTGGGCATTTTTTTCTTATCTAGGTTTAAGAAACATCGATACCTCCCTTAAATGGTTTGACTGAATAGCGGGCTGGAAAAGGACACTATGAGGTTATCAGTTTATATAGAGTTACTGTAATTTAAGATCAGTATCAATTCAAAATATCTGATTAACAATGAAACGGTGCAGAACGCTAGCAATACTATACATGCATTCGTCTTAATAGATTTGATGCTTTTAGGTTTCAATTTTCTCTTTGTGCTTTAGCCTCCGCGATATAACTGAAAGATTGTTGAAAGTGGCGTAAAACCCCATTCAAACAAACAAACGTTTCCCTTTATAAGAAAAAATCTATAGTTTCTAAGCTTAAAAGCCTTCTCGCAAATGTCAAATTTAAGGTTTCATTCTTTAATGATTGTCGTGTAACCATGCGTCAGCTTGACCGTATTCAACAGTTTTTGTCGAACCCGCTAGCGGTGAGCGAGACATAGTCGTCATTATAATAAGTCGGTGTATGTGCGTTAGTGCGTTAGTCTGTTAGTCCGTAGTCCGTCCGTCCATCCGAATTTGTCCGGACAATTACTCCTACATTTATGGATGGATTTCAAAATAAATTGGCACAATTATATTCCATCATGAGTAGATGTGTTATTTGAAAGAATTTTGGGGGATAGTTCTTATGTCAAGGTCACACCTCAAGGTCAAACAATAAAATTGTGATTGTCAAAAGCATTTCTCCTACAATTATGGATGGATTTCAAAATAAATTGTCACAATTATTCTCCATCATGAGTATTTGTGCCATTTGAAACATTTTTTTGGAGTTCAAGGTCAAAGCTCAAGGTCAAACACTAAAATTGTGCTTGTCCGGAACATGATGCCTACAAAACTTTGCGGGCTCGACAGCAGTTGTCCTGGGACAACCATCTAGTTGGAACTTTTTATTTGAAACCAACTACGCCATTTACAGTAAAAGTGTTCAACCAAAAATGCATGTAGATTGACATTTCACCTATTTATCTCTTTAAAAATAACTATTTACACTGCGAGCGGGAACCGAATATAAAAGAAATACATTCTCAGGTGTGCATATATGCTGGCCATCTTTATATTTGAGAGTAAAAATTAACTTTCTGTTTATTAAAATTGTGTTAAAAGTCGGATCACTACTGCCAATCAAAAACAATAAAATAATACACTTAGACCCGAATTGAATTTCGAGCTCCGGATTTGGTCGACATTTATTTGAAGCATTTTATTCGCTTTACGGCTTAAAAGTTGCCTCTAAAGCTTATTGAAGCTGTAGTTATGACATTTTGGTCGCTTACCATTCGTTTTATTTTTTTTTTACTGACCATGAATTTTAAAAATTAAAGCCGTCTAATATCTAAATTATACTTCTTGTTGGAGGCACTGGGTACGGCCAGTGACAGGTCAGGTTAATCGAAAAATATCAATTTGCAGTGGTGAATGCCAGGTTGTAGAAAAATATAATTGCCTCAAAGTAGAAAAAGATTCAATATTAATGGAGTCTAAATTCATATGTTATATTTGCAGTACATATAGCATAGAATTCTATATTGATACTTTTAATGTAATTCTCTGATAAGTAATATGAATTCTCTGGTCAGTTAAAATATTACTGTTGATAAAGAAGGATTAAGGAGGGACAAAAGATAAAACGCTATTTACTGAGAAAAAATTAAAATTTGACACAATTTAAATTTACCATAGTTTTGTTCTGCTGTGTAAAAAGGTTTCTAAGCCCTGGCATAACAGATAGGAACTACCTGACTGTATAAAAGCTCTAAAATTTTGAAAGCAAGCGCTTTTCGTTCATGTGTAGAATGTGAAAAACAGAAAACAGCTTTTGCACATACATATCATAAACCTTGCTGTCATTAAACCAAATTTTTGATTAGGGTACATTAAATTACGATAAATAGAAAAATTGAATTGAATTTTCGACCTTGACACTATTGTGGAAATGCCACTATTAAATGAGCACACTGAAGGACTCATTCGAAGGCTTTGGCTGGTAATAAGTCTTTGACCGGACATAGCGCGTGGCGCGTTGGCCTTCTAGTCATTTGGTACAAGGTTCTATCCTCGGCCGCGGCAAATTTCCTTTCCAATATTTGTCTCCCACCAATGGGTGGATACACGTTACCGTAAGTTGGATAAGCAGCTGGAGGCCCAGAAAGGATCTAGTTGTAGTACTGGTGTGAGAAATATTAGAGATTAAAGGTTAGGTAATCCAGCCGCTGCGGTATGGCTGAAATATTGTTAAAAGTGGCGTTAAACTCCTTCCAATAAATCAACCAAGATGTCTGTGACTGCTGCTTTTAGAGCAGTGTATAACTCGCGGCAAACAATAATTCGAGAACTCATGTACGGTTCAATCCAAAGCAATTGAATTCGATTATCTTAAGGGACGAATGCCGGTTCACATTGCGGTTTGTTAATTACGCAGTGCGTGTGCATTTTAATTGACGGATCGCTAACCCCGCCCACTGACACTGCTGGCAACACCTCTTCTATATTATTCCTTGTCATGCTGAACCCGGAATATTCCTATTTTGGCAGCGGATATGTAAAATTCAGCCTGCACATAAGTGCAGTCTGATCTAAGCGTGCATCACCAACTTATCCCTTTTAATGCAGAATTGTTTATAATATACATTTTCAATAAATAATAATAATAAAAAAAAAAAAAAACAAACACAAAACAAATAAATAAACAAATAAAAAAAATGACATCCTGTAATGTCAGCCCTTTTATTTGAATGCAGTTTTAAAGAGTATTTTATTCAATATGACAGGGGTTAAACGACGCTATTTTGCCAAAAAAGTATTCCCAGTAATTTATGACAAAAAATTGAAAATGTAAAATTGTTGGCCTATAACGTTCGAGTCTGCAAAAACAACACCCCCCCGCAAAAAAGACAAAAACTTTACATCATAGACGGTTAGTGTAGGAGTTAAAATTTCTCTTCCAGTCGAAATGAATGTTTTTATTGCTCGATTTATTCTTTGATTGGTATCCGCGATATATCAATACATGAAAATTACGCCAAAGTATTGTAATCTGGGGGAAAAAACTTACATGCAACAGTGACAATAGTTTTCTCATCAAATACTTTTTCATCTAATTTTGCAAGTCAATATCGGAAACTTGATTGCTTCTCTTTGCGAAATGGCATCAAAATATAAATATAAAAATACCCCCCCCCCCAACAAACAACCAAACAGAAAACTCACCATCAACAAAAATTGAACAAAAGAAAACAAACAAACAAAACAAAAACAAAATTGTCAGACATGAGCCGATACAGATTGAGAATGATGACGTCATTTTCCCGTAGTACTACGTCGTCTTTAGAATAACGTTCTCAGGATTATAAAAACGTCGATTATGTAAAAACAGATTTTTAAACTATTTCTTTTAACCGTTTGTTAGATAAAATTCAAGGTTAATTTAATATCCTTAATACATCATAGTATTCCAAGGGTTCTCATCGCGTAGGGAAATGTGATACTTACTTGACCTTCGCTCGCTTGAAATATCAAAGTTTTCCTACGCAGCTCGTATCCAATACAAGGTTTTTGAAGTACATCTATATATCTAAGCTGGAATTGCCTAATTATTATTTAATGATACTAAATTTGCACGATAGGGTGAATTAATTGGACAAACGGCGTCTTCAATTAAAAAAAAAACAAAAAAAAAAAAAAAAAAACAAGAGGGCCGTTGGCCCTGGGGCGCTCACCTGAGATAAAGGCTCTTTTTCTTTTAACAGTCTAATTTCATGTTAAGGTTAGGATTATGAAACAAGTGGGCCACAATTACATATAAAGACTATGAACCGGGGGATCCAAAAGTCTAAATTACAAATTCCAAGGCATTAGTGCTGATTTGAAAGAAGGAAAAAACTTTTTCCATGGGTTATAATTTCAGAAATAAGAAAGAAGTCTGTGAACTGATGCTTCATGCCTATAACCCATCCCCCCCCTGGCTCCACCCCTGGAGACCCGAGGATCATGATTTTAGCTATTTTGTAAGAGATCAATATACTGATGCTTCATGGAAAATATCAAGGCTCTACGCCTTCTGGGTCAGGAGGAGATGATTCTTAAAGATTATTTTAAAATTTCACTTTTGTTGCCATGGCAACCAGAGTTTTTAATGGATTTCAATTCTTTTAGCTAATTTTAAGGGGGACCATCTAAGCAACATTTCTGCCAAATTTGGTTCAAATTGGCCAAATGGTTTGGATGGAGTTGTCATAAATAAAATCTTTCTTTATTTCTATTTAACCCCCCCCGGGGCTCTGCCCCTTGGGACCCGAGGATCATGATTTTAGCTATTTTGAAAGAGGTCAATATACTGATGCTTCATGCAAAATATCAAGACTCTACGCTTTCTGGGTCAGGAGGAGAAGATTTTTAAAGATTATTTTAAAATTTCACTTTTGTTACCATGGCAACCAGAGTTTTTAACGGATTTCAATTCTTTTAGCTTTTTTTGAAGGGGACCACCTAAGGAACATTTCTGCCAAATTTGGTTCAAATTGGCCCAGAGGTTTGGGTGGAGATGTCATTTAAAAAATCGTTCTTTATTTCTATATACCCCCCCCCCCCGGGGCTCTGACCCTGGGGACCTGAGGATCATGATTTTAGCTATTTTGAAAGAGGTCAATATACTGATGCTTCATGGAAAATATCAAGGCTCTACGCCTTCTGGGTCAGGAGGAGATGATTCTTAAAGATTATTTTAAAATTTCACTTTTGTTGCCATGGCAACCAGAGTTTTTAATGGATTTCAATTCTTTTAGCTAATTTTAAGGGGGACCATCTAAGCAACATTTCTGCCAAATTTGGTTCAAATTGGCCAAATGGTTTGGATGGAGTTGTCATAAATAAAATCTTTCTTTATTTCTATATACCCCCCCGGGGGGCTCTGCCCCTGGGGACCCGAGGATCATGATTTTAGCTATTTTGAAAGAGGTCAATATACTGATGCTTCATGCAAAATATCAAGACTCTACGCCTTCTGGGTCAGGAGGAGAAGATTTTTAAAGATTATTTTAAAATTTCACTTTTGTTACCATGGCAACCAGAGTTTTTAACGGATTTCAATTCTTTTGGCTTTTTTTGAAGGGGACCACCTAAGGAACATTTCTGCTAAATTTGGTTCAAATTGGCCCAGAGGTTTGGATGGAGTTGTCATAAATAAAATCGTTCTTTATTTCTATATACCCCCCCCCCCGGGGCTCTGACCCTGGGGACCTGAGGATCATGATTTTAGCTATTTTGAAAGAGGTCAATATACTGATGCTTCATGCAAAATATCAAGGCTCTACGCCTTCTGGGTCAGGAGGAGAAGAATTTTAAAGATTATTTTCAAATTTCACTTTTGTTGCCATGGCAACCAGAGTTTTTAACGGATTTCAATTCTTTTAGCTATTTTTGAAGGGAACCACCTAAGGAACATTTCTGCCAAATTTGGTTCAAATTGGTCCAGTGGTTTGGGAGGAGATGTCATTTAAAAAATCGTTCTTTATTTCTATATTAACCCCAACCCCCTGGGGCTCCGCCCCTGGGGACCCGAGGATCATGATTTTAGCTATTTTGAAAGCACTACGTGCTCAGGTGAGCTAAAAAAGATAAACAAATCGGGGACTTCAAAATAATTACGACCGCAGTTGCATTTTTGACCCCCGACATTTATATCAAACCTATTTGCTGGTGGATAACATAATCGTGTTAGATTTAACAAAAGCTTATTTATATTACGAAGTTTTGGTCGCAAACAACAGATACACAATTTTATTTCCCCAATCATATATTTCACGAAATTAATATTGTTTGATATCTCTGACCGACTGTTTTGTTCGAGTGTAATGATCTGGCACGCGATCCAATAATTTACCAATCGCTGTCCCCGCTCAATTACTTCGCTCCCTGTAATTCCAAAAGGAAGTTCCGATTCGATTTAAACGGCGTTATTGTACACAATTTGTTGCTAGTAGCATTTTTGGATAGGGTTAGGGTTAGGGTTAGGGTTAGGTTGGATAATACCGGTCTTAATCAAATATTTGATAGGACAATCGACTTTTTTTTACTGAAAACAGCGATCAGCCAATTAAGATAACGAAGCCCTTTGTTGCTTTATTCTTTTCTGTCTGCTCTAACTCTGTTTGAGATGAGACGATTATTTCCGTACTAACATTTTAAAAGCCATTGATAAGATTTGAACTTATAAATCGATATCAATATCACAGAACTATTCAGTTACTAAGTACCCTACGTTACAAAAAGACGCATGTATGTCTTGTATGAAATTCACAATGAGGAAGCAACATTTGGGGAGAGTGTCTCGTGTTAAAGCGTGGAGAAGAAATGGGTCATTGAATTTAAACGCGGTAGAGAGACTCCCGTCCTGGCAGGTTACTAACTGTCGACACGAAAGACATCACCAATAAAAAACATGGTATGTTGATAGAAGATTTGCGAATTCCAGAGCGATGAATTGCTATATAGATATCTCAGAGGAACAAGTCCATGTAAATATCAAAAATGACTTTCAAATGACCATAGATTCTTTAAAAAATAAAGATGAAAAGAAATAAACGTCCAACAAACAACCGTGTTGGTGAGTTGAATACTTAACCACATTTTCTTTTTATTCTGGATTCGTTGAGAAAAAGGATAGCTTTATATTTCCAATTGTTCTTTTAAGAAAGAGTTACACCTGTAATAATGCGATAAAAACAGAAAAGTCTAGTATTGTCGTTCTGTAATGTGTGGGTTTTGTGTGCAAAAATAAGATAAAACCTATATTATATCAACTTGCTTAATTTGAATTAGATTTTTTAATAAATGAATACGTAAAATTAAAAAATAGAAATGAATAAAAAAAAAAAAATAAAACTAAATATCGCTTTTTTATGCTGCCCATAATTGTCCTTTGACAAGAAAAGCAATAATGTTTCATTTTGTGAATTAACTTTACATTGAAACCGAAACTTAATTCAACGGCATAATGAGGCTGTCGCTGTTCTTGCTATTCTAAAACTTTTTAAAAAAAACCCCATCAATTAAATACCAATCGCATCAATAAAAAAGGCTATTTGACGATTGCGATGTCCAGCGAAGGCCCAGCTAATTCATGCCATTCTTCTAATTTTACATAATTTCATAAAGAAAGAAGTTTGAAATAAAGAAATGAATCTGTTATAAACTCATGTACCAAATCCGAGTATATGAAAAGCTAGGTCTTAAAAATCATTCATCAAGTTTCCGTGACGTCAAAAGGCGCTCCTTTAGTATACATGACCGATCAAGCGTAAAGGAACCATTTGAAAAGTACATAAAACATGGGTCCATGTCGAAACCTTCCACTTTTTGTATATTTTCTGAATGTAGTAAAGTCAACTTACTCAATAAAGGTATTTTTTCGAAATCCGATATATGACTGACCTCTGATGAAACCATATCTTTTACAAATATTTGTTAGCTTAGTGACTTAAACGTGATACGTACAGCTTTAGTTACGGTGTTTATACCACCCACCCACCAATAATCTTTGATACACGTCATTGATAACAAATATCGCAATAACGCTGTCAATCCTTCTTGTACCATCACCACTTTACAAGATCGTGAGGTTTATTGTATTTATTCATTTAATTTTTTAATGTTATTAGTGAGTTTGTTGATCGAGATTTATGGGGGAACCATATATGTGACATATAATTGTTAGACTTGTGACATAATCAAAACGTTACATTTAATGGTTCTAATGATTAAACAATGTTTTCATCTGTTCACGCTACTGTTGGTAATCTTACCATGTTGCCACATAATTCATCTAAAAAGAATCACATTGAAATTATTATTATTATTAACATTGTAATTAATTTGCAATTAAGGAATAAAGTTATGCTATTTTATTCGGTTTCGATGAATGCATCATTTGATTCCTGAACAACAAAGGGCTTTTTAAATGGTGGCCATGAAAATATAGTTTTTTTTTGTTCACTAAACAACTATTTCAAAATTACGTTCGAAATAACAATACCACCCCCCCCCAAAAAAAAAAAAAAAAAAAAACTCCCCACAAAACAATAACAACAACAACAACAACAAACCAAAAACAACCACACGAGAAAACAAATAAAACAAACAAAAATAAATACACACATCACCACCAACACAAACAACAGAAATACCCCAGTCCCTTCATATGTTTCCCCTCTTGCCTTTTTTTAGTTTCACTGACTTTAAAATGGATTTGACATCTGCTATTCAAGCTTACACGTTTAAGTCTGACTTTAAAAAATACTCATAAACGAAAGTGTAAACAGCAAATTCGACAACGCTTAACAGACCATATCGGATGAAACTATTTGCCATTTCCTACGTTAGAGTATATCTTCGTGTGAATTTATCAAAGTGGGGATTTTACTTTTTTAATTGTTGAAATAGTGGATCTTAATATTTTACAAACGTAAGTTTTACAGTTTGAATTGTTATTGTGATAGTTTAGTATAAATTTCTTCCGTCAGGAGAAAGCGGTAAAAAAGGAACTGCGTAAAATTTTATCGATAAGACAATATCTTCAGTAATTTGGCTTCAAATTTCCAAAATAACCAAACACTGGTTAGAATGACGATTTTAGAAAATCTGCAAAGATCAAAAGTTTCAAACGGGGACAGTTTGTACGGAATGTGTCGTGCAAATTGATCAATCATGGCTGCCAATCAAATAGTCAGTCGACTAGTAAAATCATTTACTTAGACTGGTAGTTAATTTGAACCCCGACATTGACCGTCGTGTATGTGACGTAGTATAGTTGGTTTTGCGACTTAAACGTCATAACACCAGCTTACTCAAACTATAGTTATGACGTTTAGGTCTCCAACCATTCTTTTTTATATTACTGGCCATAATGTTGCAAAATGACGCCGTTAAATATCGAGGCGGAAGTTCCTGTTCCTCTCAATGGGCGGGGGCCAACAGAATCAGCGGGCGGAGCCAGCGATTGGTCAATTGACCATGTTCTTTAATATTCGCCTTACTTTTATGGTTCTTTT
The DNA here is from genome assembly GCA_946902895.1 of Fragum fragum. Lineage (NCBI taxonomy): Eukaryota > Metazoa > Mollusca > Bivalvia > Cardiida > Cardiidae > Fragum > Fragum fragum. Next base: position 145,203 of record OX336378.1, read on the forward strand.
TTGTTTCACGGTTCACATGTTTAAACCCATTCCCACACGACAAAATTTAAGACTGGTCCAAATTGAAAGAAGTTGCAGACAGCATTTCAAGTTTTATGAAATTTCAGATTTTTCAACTTTCTAGGAATAAAACCTAGTGTATGAAAATAATTTGCATGCAACAGCATTTTTTTCATTTTCCACAATGTTTTCCAAAGCCTTTGTTTTCTTTGAGGCGTCTAAAAGCGTCACTGAGTGGGAATGAGTTAAACTAAAGATATTTGGCAATAATTGGAAACGTTATGCATACTGCAGGTAACAGTTTCACTCCAAAGTTTGATTGTTTTATGAAGAGGAAACTTTTTGTTTTCATGGAGGTATGGAACGTAAAGTTTTTCACACTTATGTACTTAATCAGCGAATTCACAAGGTATGATTAGTTTTTTCGTTTCATACCTCTATGAAAACACAAAAAAATCACTTCATTTCTTAAGATTTAATGACATAAAGCGAAATTTTAATGGAACTTTTACTGTGCGCAAGCATAGAAAATAGCTGCATGTTCCAAATTATGGTCATGAAGGTGAGAATATATATTGTAACGAGAGGGCTATTGGTTCTAAAACGCTTACCTGAGTCTATGACTGCGGAAACGTCCTGAACAAATACCAAGTCGATTGAGCAAAAAGTACAGCCCCTGGAGGACATACCAATTATTTCTATAATTTTACCCAGTGATCTAGTTTTTTACTCAAAGTGACCCTAGTTTGAACACGGTTGATATATTTAAAAAAAAAACTTGCATTCAAACTAAATATTGAATCGATAAAGCCAAAAACATGGCCAAGGAAAGTCCATATGGTTTGTCTAAGATTTGATCGAGTGACCTAGTTTTTTTACTCCGTCTGACCACTATTCCAACTTGACAGAATTTTTATGGAGACAAACATTCTAAATGAATATCAATCAATTTGGCCAAAAATGTGGCATCTAGGGTGCATACTAGGCATTTCTAAGATTTGATCCCCTACTTAAATACAGTTTTCCTTAGGGTTTATGTGCTTGTGCAAAAAACAATGTAATGTATACAAAGCCAGTCGGTACGATATGCAGAAACAATGATTTAGACCATCATTTCTATACTGATGTTTCTCAACTTTATCTTTCATCTAAACCTAATGACACTATTTGTTGTGACGAAGCTATAAATTGCGTTGACGTTTGTTTGAAAGATATAATACACTGGATAAATCAAAATATACCCAAGCTCAACGCTAAAAAACCACAAATAATAATTTTTGTACCAAAACAAAATTTGAACCAAAACCAAAGCAGATACATCAACTAAAGTTGGTCCATCTGAAGTGAAATCCGAAACATCTATAATGCATCTTGGTGCTTTTTTAGATTCATAAATGAACATGGAATCACACGTAAATAATGTTTTCAGGTCGTGTTATAATCAGCTTCGACAAATCAGCTATATCAGAGATTAACTAAATAAGAACACCAGTTAGACTCTTGAAAGTTCTTTGATTACTTCTGGACTAGATTATTACAAACTTCTCCAGTGTGGTCTACCAAAACTTGAATAAGCTGCAGATAGTTCAAAAACATTTGCGCGTATTATCACAAGCACACAGAGGTACCATTATATGAAACACATTTTTAAAGAATTACACTGGATACCTGTAAAACAGATAATTTGCTTTAAAATCTTTACTTTTACGTTTAAAGCTCTACATGGTCAATCTACCTTTTGATTTATGTCAATACGTTTGACAGAAAAATAAAATCTTCTACCATAATGGTCTAAAAATCTTAGTTCTATGAAAAAATGATTACACTTTTTCTCTTCAGAATGAACGTGACAGAGTCTTTCTACAATTCATCACACCAAGTTGCCAATGGATCTGAAGGTTCTGATACCTACGACAACCATGAATGTTTCGATAGGGCCACATTTAAATCCATGTTTATAACTTTTATGTCTATTTTTGTGATACCAACAATATTCGGAAACACACTTATTATCATTTGCTACGTGAAGTTTAAGTATTTCCATAGCATTTCTATGTATAAATATGTGGTAAACATGGCCATATCAGATCTGTTTGTTGGAATAACAATGTTTTTATATCCTCTTATCTTATATCTTTGACGAATTGCGATTTTACAAGTACTTTTGTTTAACAAGAACGGTTTTAGTTCTTACTGCGGTGAATTCATCAGTGTTATTCCTTACATGGATATCCATAGACAGATTTTTAGCCATTGTTTTCCCTTTACACCACAGAGTGAAATCACAAAACAAACGTAAACTTTGGATAATAGTTACGATAACCTGGGTGGTTGCTATCACCGGATCCTGTTCGATTTATCTACACAATGGTTTGGAAGAATTCAGTAACTATGATCTACTGTTACCTTGCTTAAACAGTGCAGTGATTCCAAAAACATTTTCTTTAAAGACGGACATTATCCTCGCTATCATTCTCTGTGTAGATCTTCTACTTTATATTTTCATACTACGAGCAATATTTAAAAGTCCTGCGGTGAAACAAAGTGGTGAAAGCGCCTTCAAGAAAACAAAGCTTATGTTTCTTGTACATGTAACATTTCTGCTCTGTTGGACACCATTGATAATTTCGAACATTATTGATAGTCATACAGAAGATAATTCGACTGGATCCAGCTTAAGTTGTGTACGTGATTGTCTGTTAATGGTTGGTGTCGCTCGTTCGTGCGTTAATTGGGTGTGTTATGGAATGTTGAATAAACAGTTTCGTCAAGGATTTCGCAGTATTCTTTGCTGCTGTAAGCACATCAACAATATTGGTTCAAGAAAAATTCACTCTTAATGTTTTAATCTGGCAACTTTTAAATCCGTCAAGCGAAAAGTGGCCATCTTGGATGTAAGAAAATAATCGACCCTAGTTAGATGGTATAGATTTAAACGGTTGAGCAGGGACTGAATATTATACTTATTGTCATTAGAATTGTCATTAGCATTGTCATTAGAATTGTCATTATTGTACCCTTGTCATGCTGAATAAAGCCCTTTTCAAAATTGCATTTATTTAAAGGGTCGAAAGCACCAAAAGCAATAGGCACGGATCAATATTTCTTTGAAGGTTAATTTCATGAATGAATTTGGCTTGCATGGGACAAACAGCTAGTGTAGACAAAGATCAGACTGCACGTATATGCCGGCTGATCTCTGTCTTAAATTCCTGCCAAAACACGATAAGGGCTATTTTTATAATACCAACACTGGTTTACCTCTGCAGGATCCGATCTGTCCAAATATCTGTTACGGAATTCGTATTTTACGGTCCGCCCATTATTTCAACGTGACTCATATTATGTAGAGACGAGTGTACAGTTCGATTAGTTAAAGGACAGAGAATAATAACAACAACAAGCATATCCTGCTTGATTAATATTTGTGCATTACCCCTTTAAAAACCACCAGACATTGTTAATTGCGTACAAATTAATTTTTACCAGAAGTATATAGAATATTGTTTGAATAGAATTTTAGGCTTGAAACCAGGATCTCTTATTCTCGTAAAAGTGAATGTCAGATTTGTTGGAATCACAAAAGCCAATTTCTAATAGCTACTTTAAGTGAAGCTGGTCATGATATAACTGAAAGATTTTTAAAATGCCTCAAAATTCCATTAAAACTCATTTAGACAATTGTCACTAATCATCCTCCACAATTGATTTTTTTTTCGTATTCCCGTCACGGTCTATTTCCATTTAAAATCTTCAAGTACTTATGTGCTCGGTTCAAATGTTTATATGTTTAAGACTTGTTAAGTGCACATTTAATTCATTTCAATTAAGACAACTTCCTCGAACAACCATGCTGAACATTATCAGGTTTAGAACTGATGAGAGACAATAGAATTCCAAGCTAACAGGTTTCACGAGAAATTAAACTAAATAAAGCCCGTAATCTCACAAATGCGGCTCTTGAAGAGATTTTCATGAACATTCTATTTAGAGAAATTGTCTGCTCATTCTATTAGATAATGTCATTTTTACAATTAATATTAGAGTTGAATCTATTCAATTCATGACAAATTTAATTTAATGCGATATATTCTCCATATTCCCTATTTTGAAACATCGGAATTGATCGGGTGAGGTCGTTAGTCTTCGGGTAATGTCTATAAATACTGAATTGCTATCTTAAGCCAATGATAAAATCGATACGACATGGAACTAAAAATAAGGCAAATTTCGTTGCGATCGACATTCCGATTCCATTCGAGTTGTACTTCGTTGAATTGTTTGACGTCTCGTAACGCGAAATATTGTTACTTCGTTTCTTTCTTTTTTTTGAAATTATTAATAGTCATTTTCAATTTAAAATCAGCTTAACTACCTTATTTCAAATGTCCGAAAGTATTTCTGTCCACTGACTACCGAATTCGTTTTAAATATTAAACGGCGTTATTCTGCAAAATTTATGGTCGGTGACAGATTACAACAAGGTGCCAAATTGTCACAAGATACGCCCGTCACACTGCTTAATATTAACTGGAGGTTTGAATAGAACTGAGGTAATTTTGAATGAATATTTTTCTCAAACAAAGTGTGGAAAACAACAAAGGACAATTACTCAAATTATATGCTAGGTAGAGTTATGGTTCTTGTACACTGCATCCAAGAAGTTTCATGTTTCTAGCTATAATACTTTTAGAGATATACTCCGGACAAGATTCAAGTATGAAAAACAACAAAGGGCAATAACTCAAAAAATAGGCTAGGTAGAGTTATGGTTCTTGTACACTGCACTCCCACTTGGTGAGCTCTATCCATCCATGAAATTTCATGATTCTAGCTATTATACTTTTAGAGATATACTCCGGACAAGATTCAAGTATGAAAAACAACAAAGGGCAATAACTAAAAAAAAAGGCTAGGTAGAGTTATGGTTCTTGTACACTGCACTCCCACTTGGTGAGCTCTATCCATTCATTAAATTTCATGATCCTAGCTATAATACTTTTAGAGATATACTCCGGACAAGATTCAAGTATAAAAACCAACAAAAGGCAATAACTCAATTAATAGGCCAGGTAGAGTTATGGTTCTTGTGCACTGCACTCCCCCTTGGTGAGATCTATACACCAATGAAGTTTCATGATCCTAGCTATAATACTTTTAGAGATATATTCCGGACAAGATTCAAGTATGAAAAACAACAAAGGGCAATAACTAAAAAAATAGGCCAGGTAGAGTTATGGTTATTGAGCACTGCACACCGTATTGATGAGAAGAATATAACTGCCAAGTTTAAAGTCAATCGGACTTACGGTGACAGAGTTATGCTCCGGACAAAGAAGTGGACACCGCCCGGACAACCGGACGCCCGGACGACCGGACGCCCGGACACCCGGACGCCCGGACGCCCGGACGACCGGACGCCCGGACACCACGGGTGATCCCATCTTCGACGGGCGTATAAAAATTAAAATATTATGATAGATAAACCTGAGTTACGACATCTTTGTCACAAACTCTACAATCATGCCTAACATAAATGTTAACAGTTCACCTCCGGTCTTTATCAATGATTTTATTGGTCAATCGACTATTAGAAAACGACGATCGACAAGTTAAGAAGTCTTTTATTGCTTTATATCTTTATGTCTGCTCTGACTCTATTTGATGGGACGATTATTTCCGCATTAATACTATCAAAGCCATTGATAAGATTTTGACTTGTAAATCGATATCAATATGAAAGAATCCATTAGTTATTAAGTACCTTACTTTACAACAAAATGCATGTATCATTAAATTTCGTTATCAAAGTCACGAGGAAATAAAGGTGTCCATGGCAACACAACTTTGAAGTAGAATACGAATAGATAGTTTGAGTGGATCAGAAGAGATGTCAGAAGAGATGTTTATAAAATAACAAGTTGAACGCAAATAATGGATCATCTGAAAAACAGTATTTTTACTTTCTTGTAACCTTGTGATTGCCATAAACTTTGTCGAGCTCTGTCGACGGGGCCAGTTTGTGTCTAAAATAAATAGTTTGTAATAAAATGAATTAGATTATAGTAACCTCCATAGAAAACTAAAATTCTTGGAGAAAAGAATACTCTCAAAAAAGCATCTACACACAAAATATACACATAGTGAATAGAAAAACAGTGGTAACCTTAAAACATGACTATTTGGGTTGCAAGAAGGGTGAGGAAATCCCAAACAACATGAAGATTCCACAATGAATGGTTCGTTTTTTCTGATTCTCTATTATAGTTTCATATATTCTTTCTATTGTACGAGATCAAACGCGAGGGCTAAGCTATAGGGTAACCCAGTCCACTCTTTTCTCTAGTCGAAGCCTTCATGTAGTTGAAATGGCTAACTTATCATAACTGAAGGCTAGTGAAAGAAGTCAAAATAAGATTATAGCTAAATTGATATAACACTGGCGGGGACTCATTCGTACTCTCGAGCCTAAACAGACGAAAGACTGGTACTCTTAACTTAATCCTGCCCATAAACATCATTGTCATGCTGACCCCGGGATATTCCTGTTTTGCATGTGTGCAGTCTGATCTTTGTCTACACCACCTACTTGTCCCCTTTTCAACTAATGTTGTTATTTAGTCAATTTTTCAAAATAAAAAAAAAAGAATAACTACAATTGGTGCTTGTAGTGCTTTCAGGCCTTTGATTTTAAGGTTATCTGCGGGGATTTTATTCTGCATGACAAGGGTTAATAGTAGTCCGAACTTACGTAATTTTGAAATTCAACTTCTGTGATAATTATCATCTTTATATTTTAATACAGTGTTCAAAGAGAGAATAAAATATTCGTACTGTATAATTTATGTTTTATTAATGCCTTTTCATGGTAAATCTTAGATGGTGTCAACATTTTCCATCCCAGCCATCTTGAGAGGGGAATCACAGCACCGTGAATCCTGGTTCTAACGGACCTATCGCCGCTACATCCAAAATCAATTGACCAATGAAATCTTTTTTTTTTTGTCAATAACTCGGAGCACAATATAGATGTAAAAGCAATTCGGTGTCGGTCGATTTAAACGTCGTATCTACAGCTTATAAAGTTTCCATCATTAACGATTAACGATAAACAATAAACGATTTGCCTTTATATACTGAGGGAAAAAAGCTTAGCAATTTCGTACGTTACAGCCAGTTTCTCCGGTGTCTAGCTTTGGATTCAAACCATATTTTCACACATCGATCTTTTATGTGTTAGCCACAGTATTTAAAAAAAATCAGATGATTTCAAGGTCATTCGTGCTTGTTGTACAGCGTCAAACATGGTAGGGGTGGGAAAGTAAAAGTAACACAAAGATTTTATATCTTGTGTGTCCACCGTTTGCGCCAATAACGGCATCACAGCGTCTTCTCATGCTGGAAATGAGCTAACGATTAATGGCCATAGGGATACGACTCCATTCCTGACGCAGAACACGTTCCAGGTCTCTAACGTTATGAACGTCATTCCTGTCTCTTACTCTCCTACTCAGATGGTCCCAAAGGTGTTCGATCGGAGACAGATACGGTGATTTGGCTGGCCAATCCAACACATCGACATTATTAGTCTGTAAAAGGTCCAACGTGTGCCGAGCGACACGTGGGCGGGCATTATCTTGATGAAAAATGGTAGCAAGCCCTTGACGCAAGAACGGCAATACCACTGGCTGGAAAATTTCGGTCCAGTATCGAACGACATTTAAGTTTCCCTGAATAGCTACCAAGTCAGTTTTGCCACGGTATGATATACCACCCCAGACCATGACGCTGCCGCCTCCAAAACGGTCATGTTGAATGACGTTGGCGGGATCCATCCTTTCGCCATCTCGCCTCCAAACACGTACCCTGCCATCCGCAAATATCAAATTAGAACGGGATTCGTCTGTGAATAGGACCTGATTCCACATTCGTCTTGGCCATCGACGGTGTACCCTTGTCCAATTCAATCTTGCATGTCTGTGTGCACGTGTCAAAGAAATGCCAACGTAAGGTCTACGTGCGCGTAAACGTGCCGAACGAAGTCTGTTTCTTACGAGTACAGACCCGTGTTCCCGTTGCATTTCGGACCAAACCGGCCATACGAGTGCTATTGAGGAAGCGATAACGCCGTGAACACGTCACGATGTAATTGTCCTCACGTTGGGTAGTCTTACGTGGCCTGCCTGAACGTGGCCTGTCTTTGACGGTGCCAAATTGACGATACTTTGCTCTAAGTCTTGAAATGGAACTTTGCCTCACGCCAAAATGTTGAGCCACCTCTTTTACCATCATACCACCAGCCAGCATACCGATGGCTACGTTCCGTTGGTCTAAGTAAAGCCCTGGGCGACGTCCCATTTGAATTTTTTAATGTTTTAATGAGATATCTTGTTATTGATGCTAACCAATAAACTGGGATAGATATTGTGGATATAGACTTCACGTACATGTGGAAGTGTTTCAGCAAAATTGCGTCAGACAGCCTTTAGAAGCGAGGAAAACGTGCTCTTAATGCATAATTAGTTAGTTAGCTTTACGAGACTGATTTTATAAGGTTTATACATTTACGTTGAAAAATAATGTAGGCCGAAAAAAATTGCTTAACTTTTTTCCCTTAGTATATTTTTAATACTCCAGCAGAGGCGGTCGTATATTGGCGTCATCTTCTCCGTCTGTCCGTCCGTCCGTCCTTCCATCCGTCCGTCCGTCCGTCCACCCATCCGTCCGTACGCACGTCCGTACGTACATACGTACGTCCACTTTTCTCGTGAGGGCAACTCCTCCTAAGTTTCTGGTTGGATCTTTTTGAAACATGGTCAATGTTATCACCTTAATTGGTAGATGTGCATGAAGTAAGGATTTTATGGTTCAATGAATTTTGCCTCAGTTATGTCCCCTTAAAACTAAGTCTCTGAGGCTAATTGAAATTGCAGCCTTGTGAACGCAACTCCTCCTAAGTTTCTGCTTGGATCTTTTTGAAACTTGGTCAATGTTATTACCTTAATTGGTGGATGTGCATGAAGTAAGAATTTTATGGTTGATTGGTTTTTGCCTCAGCTATGCCCCTGTAAAACTTAGTCTCTGAGGCTTATTGAAATTTCAGCCTTGTGAAACTCCTCCTAACTTTTTGTCTTGATTTAAGTGAAACTTTTGAATGTTATAACCTAAATTGGTAGATGTGCATGAAGTAGGGATTTTAGGGTTCATTGATTTTTGCCTCAGTTATGCCCACTTAAAACTAAGTATCTAGGGCTAATTGAAATTGCAGCCTTGTGAACGCAACTCCTCCTATAGTTAGTTTCTGCTTGGATCCTCCTAGGTTGCTGGCTGAATCTAAATGAAAGTTTTGGGTGTTATCACCTTAATTGGTTGATGTGCATGAAGTAAGGATTTTATGGTTCATTGATTTTTGCCTTAGTTATGCCCCCTTAAAACTTAGTATCTGGGGCTTATTGAAATTGAAGCCTGGTGAACGTAACTCATCTTAACTTTTAGTCTTGATTGAAATGACACTTGGTCAATGTCATTACTATAATTCTCGAGCAAAAAAAGCTTCTGAAAACATTGTGAAAAATGAAGAAATTGCTTGTATAAAGCAATTTCTTCATTATCCACAATGTTTTCTATATCCAAGAAGACCAAACACTTTACAATTCCATCAACTTGATATTGCCGTTTGCATCGCCTTTGAATTTGGACCAGTCTAAACTTGTGTTAAGTTTGAATGGGTTAAAAAGTCCAAACTAATGACCTATAGTACATGCTACATTTTTTTCAATTTCAAACTCAGCAGGTGTAGCGAGCGATTCCTTTATGTACAATGTCGACAACATAAAATTGATTTGAATCCCTATCTTATTCGAACTTTCCATATTCCTTAATAGATCCTGTTGGTACAGGATTGTATCACTCCCAGCAAAATTAAATATTCCTTCACACATATTGTTAAATATACCCCCTTATATTTGGCTAGCAAGGCGTCAGCTTTTATAGTTTACGTTAACAGATAAAATTTTGAGGTCTTCTAAAAGTTCACCGAGTGCAAACTTCCACCGGAGGCTTAGTTCTTGTGCATTTTAAGAATATTACAAATTCTTTTTAGATTTTGGTGAACTGTTTTAAAAGCATGCTATCTAACCCTTTCCCACTCAATTCTGCTTTTTAAGCATCTCAAGAAAAAAACTTTCGAAAACATTATGGACAATGAAGAAATTGCTTGTAACGAGCAATTTCTTCAATGTCCACAATGTTTTCTACCAAATTCCACCAACTTGAAATTGTCATCTGTAACTTCTTTCAATAAGACCAGTCTAAGATTTTGTCAAGTTCTAATGGCTTAAGTCCTGGGTAACTTTACCCCTTGTATTTATCATGATAACCTTTGACAATGAGGATTACTTAAAAAACCCTGATTTGCTAGCTTACATTACTTTCAGTTCTTTGATTATTTGCAAGGGACACTAAACGTGAGGTTCACAATTATAATTAGCCTGGTCTTTGCTTCTGCATTCCCTAATCGCCATGCCTTACATTAACACTTTAATCACAATTGACCAAACGCTGGCCCCGCCCACTGACTCCCTAAGCTCCATTCATTAAATCCGACAGGAAGTTCCGCTTCAAATTTAAAAGGCGCTCTGTGGCCAGGAGCATGTAACAAATTGGCAGAATAGTTTGTTAGCACCAATACGTCGTAACTACAGCTTGAACCAACAAAAAAGGTGAACAAAAATAGCGATCAATGTCGGAGTTGAAAACTCAGGTCCAGGCTGAATAAACGATTTGATTGGTCGGTTGATTCCTTGAATTGACAGCCGCGATTGATTGATTGATTATATAACTTACAACGCCATAGATTGCTTCAATGATGATCAACATGGTGAAAACATTTTGCATCACATCCGAAAAAATGGCGTCATTTAAACAAGGAAGAAGGGGATCATATACTTCATAGTTGTCCTATCGCGGCTGTCAGTCAAATAACCAGTCGACCAATGAAAGCATTTACATGTTTTTGAGTCCTGAAATGAGTTTTCAACTCAAATATTGGCCGCCATTTTTGTAGGTTAGGCGACTTTGACGTCGTAACTACAGCTTATTCAAGCTGTAGTTACGACGTTTATGTCGCCAACCAACTATTCTTCTTTTTGTTACATGATACTGGCCATAAATTTTGCAAAGTATTGACGTTTAAAATGGAAGCGGGACTTGCTGTTGGAGCAGAAATCAAGCTATTTCGTAGAAAATATTGTGGGAAAAGAAGAAATTGTTTAAATCAAGCAAGTTCTTCTTTTTCCACAATGTTTTTTTCAAGTAAAAATTACAGCAACGAAAATCCCGGTTTGTGCAGTAAAGGGTTAAACTTTAAACGTGTAATAATAACTATGATGGTTCGGATATTGCTGGTATGAAGAACTAATTAAACATGACAATACTGATCCCTTTAAATGATCTTGTGAACACAAATAAGAAATGATGAGGGTTTCTTTCCGTCTGTCAATCTCATAATTCCGTCGTATTTTCAAATTCCGTGAAGTTAATTTCTCAATAATAAAGGAATTAGTATTTAATTACATCTCTGGGAAAAATAATATACAAATGATGTATTGATTAATTTCGAAAGCGCAAGGGTTATACTTTAACAACTAAAAGATGTGCTCAATAACAGATTTTGGACAAAATATTTTTGAATCTGTTTCTCTAATTGAAATAAATCAAAATAATGACATGGATTTGAAATAGAAAAGTTTCAAAATAAGAATCAAAGCGCTGAAAGCGCTGTAAGCCGGAGATAAATATACAGGAGATATATAATCTGGGCAGAAAAAGTTTGATGGTCGGATTATCGGAGGTGCCACTTTCTACCCAAATCTACTGTCGATTATGCGCAGATCTGCCAATTTGTGCGCAAGGGGACACAACCTGCCCGCAATAATTTTCATCCCGTTGAGGTATTGTAACGATATATTTAAATGTATATATCGTTACATATTTTTCACCCGATTAAAATGCTTTGAAGGGATCTGATAAAGGCAACCCGACGATCCTTCCTGTGAATTTGGTTGAGTTTGGTTGAATTATGTTCAGTACTTTCTGAGAAGAAGATTTTTAAAGTAAAAGTTGACGGACGGACGACGGACATCACATCATGACAAAAGCTCGTTGGCTTTCAGCCAGTGGAACTAGCGAGAGAGAGTGAGAGAGATTGGGGAATGGAGATGGGGGAATGTAGCATGTAGCCTGGTTCGAACTAGGAGGCTCTTGCTTGCGATGTGAGTATTCTACCACACATACCAATTTCGTTGTGTAAATATGCGCTTTATGATCTCCAGATAAAGAGAGCGAGAGAGGGCGGGTGGTCGTTTACCAGGTTAACATGATTATGTACACCTCTCAAAAGCGGTATCCTTTGGGTAGAATTCGGAGGTAAAAATATATAGACACAAAGTCCGAGCGCGACCAAACTGTTTTCAGACATTGCGAATATGATCCTATGAATGACCAATTAATTTGTTAAACAAAACATTCCAATCGTGCGTAAAACCGTCAGCTTCGCTTATCAGCTTTATACAGCAACTTCGTCTAACCGGGCCGTTTTAACATTGTTACTCTAGAATAAGTTATATGATTTTGGTATGAAACAAACACAATATTTTTTCTTAAGAATATGATATGATTATATATGTTTAATAATTTCCAATATATTATATATCTCCTTTCTTTCTTTCCATTCACTCGTCAAGTTTTTATAATTTTGCCAAATTCAGAACACTCACACGAAAGTACTGTACATCAAGCCGACAGCTTTCAATGAGTCATATCTCGCCTCCGTCCTTCTCGCATTCGGGCGTATTAATTTATGGTCAGATCCGATCTACTTTTCAAGCGACAGAAGATCACATTGATTGCGGTAGATGTTTTTACATTATGTTTTCACATTAAACTCTGCATTGCTTACGCAATCTCAGGCTAAAAACGTATTTTATAAGAGCTGAATATAAAGGATGCCTGATTAAATTTCGCTGCAATTAAACACGCCCTTTTACTTAAATAGAAAACACACGCCTTTCTTATGAAACCGCAGACATAACCTGAAAAAAGGACAAATGCATTTTGTATCTTATTCATGAAAATCTTTTTTAACACTTCATTAAACATTTAATCATGGCAATCTGTATTATACACGATGTAATAAAACATAATTTAGTTATTATCTGAAATGAATTACAACAAGTAAACGCGTACAAAATATAAAATATTCATTCGTTATATAATCATTTTGCGTCTAATTTACGAACAACCGAAATATGCAGAGTATAGCTACGATTTCTGATTTGACCTCAAATTTGCATTTTCTAATTGTTTACACTTAGGCTAGCCTTGTGTCAATCTTGTGCCAATCTTTTTATGTTCTATCCATCGAATGTACAAAAAAATAACCAATCCCTAGCCCCGCAAACAAGTCGCAAAACAAAGAAAAATGCTTCACATAAATAACGGCCATTGTTGGAGTTCAAACTTCACGTCTGGCCTAAATGAATGATTTGATTGGTCGATTGTTTCACATTGGTTGACATCCGAGTGGTCAAAGAGCAGTTGGTAGAGCGTCGGACTCTCAATCATTAGGTCCAGGGTTCGATCTCTGGTCGCGGTAAATATCCATTCTGACATTTGTCTCAAACCAATGGGTGGATAATCGTAAACCTAAGTGGGATGGGCAGCTGGTGGCTCGGAAAGTTTGAAGTGGTAGTGCTTGTGTGAGAATTCATGGTTAGGTGCTCAAGCTGAAATACTGTTAAAAGTTGCGTTAAACTACATTCAAACAATTGACTGACATCAGCGATTGGTCCATTATATAATGTGAACTATCTCAAATTATTTATTGCTATCACAATAATTGTGTCATTTTCAGTTGATATTTGAATCATTTAATTTTTAGTTTCCTCTATCAAAAAGGAGCGTTCTGATTGGTCGAACAAATTAATTCATAACACCATGAACAAAATTTTGAGCACGCAATGATTTTGTATGCTTCCGCACAAAATAGTCCCTGTATAAAAAGCTGTCAAAATTTGTAAAAAAATCGTTTTTTTCACTCAATGCTATTAAATTATAAGAAATGAAGATAATATTTTTTTGTTTTCATGGACGTATGAACCGAAAAACCTAATCACACAGTGTGATTAGGTTTTTCGGTTCTTACCTCCATGAAAACAAAAAATATTATCTTCATCTCTTAAATAATTTTAAGAATTGACCACTCGCTGGCCCCGCCCACATACTTCGTTTGTCCCGCACATTGACTCCAACAGGAAGTCCAACTTCGATTTTGAAAGGCGTTATTTTTCAAAATTTATGGCCAGAAGCATGTAACAACAACAAAAAAAAAAAAGAAAAAAAAAAGAAAGCAAAATGGTTTGTTGGCGACATAAAGTACATTGAATAGTCACCAAACCGACGAAAAATGTTGACCTACTTTGGAGTTCAAAACTCATTCCTGGTCTAAATGAATTATTTCATTGGTCAATTGACGCCTATGATTTGTCAATTCTAAAGAACGGTAACTCCGAATATACTATTGCACGTTTACAAATGTACCTTTTTATCGTGATTTATAGGATTTTTTTAACAAATGTCCACAATCGTTATCATTTTTTTACACCTATTTCGAAATACAAACTATAGGGGAGATGAGGAAACTGTTATATCTGAAATCCAAATGTGATTCTCCCATGATAAGCGACAAATCGTTAAAATTAATCATCATAGATTCTATGCAATTAAACAAATTGTTTTCGTTAATGATTTCACGTGGCATTTTCCCAAGACATAAACCATTTTCCCATCGATAAATCAAACATCAGCTATGATATAAGGCACACCTAACCACGCCCACTATCCCCCGATAGGAAGCTCGACTTACATCAGGCGACATTCTTGTGAAAAAAATGGCCAGTAACATGTAACACAAAATGTAAAATGGTTGGTTGTCGACTTAAAGTCGTACCTTCAGCTTGAATAATAAGGATTATATTAAAAACAATAAAAAATCTTCACATTCAAGGAACGAGTAAAAAATGCGTGTCCTAGGAAATAAACAGACCTAATATAAAAAAAAACCCGAACTGACCAATCGCTGGTCCCGCGCACTTACTCCGACAGGAAGTCCCGCTTCGAATTTAAACGGCATATTTTACGAAAATTTATGGCCTATAGCATATAACAACAACAACAAAAAAAAAAGAAGAATAGTTGGTTGGCGATCTAGACGTCGTAACTACATCTTGAATAAGACGTGTTAAGACATAAAACCATTCTAGAAAATACTTGACATTTCTAGTTCGAGTTGATTCACTGTGATCACGTTGGGGTATCTAGATGAAATTGTTCTCTCTATGTGTGGAAAATATGAATTCGAGTAGAATTGATATCTGTTAAGGAATCATTTCATATACAAATATGAACATTTTTTGTCTTCAGCATGGCAAAACGCTCAGTTAGTTTATAGTATGTTGATATTGAAGGCGAACTTCTTCTAGAGGAAACCCTCGCTAATCTTTTACTGTACTACACTTAAAGTTTTAATGTACTTAATTTTAAAACAAACATACAAACACGATTTTTTTTAGAAATTTTCAAGTATTCTACAAACGTCTCTTTTCTCTGACATAAACTTTTGTGTTTTCCTTTATAAATATGGTATATTTTCAGTGCAAAGATTCAGAAAAGAAATATAGTATTTTGTACAATGACACCATTTAGGACGCATAAGGTTATATCTTTTTAGCTTGATAAACAAATATCAAACAGAGACGGCAGCTATTTATTATGCCACGCGAAAAGAAACAGATTTTGTTAATTTCACAATTTAGATATTTCACAATCCAAACACTTAACAGTTCAAGTATTTCACAATTCAAATATTTCACAATCCAAGAACAAAACAGAGATCAGATGTAGTACAGGCAAACAGAAGTTGGTTTTTCCCCAAAAGTTAACATGATGAAGTAGCATGACCAGTGACCTACTTTTCTTATAAAAACGAAAAGTTTCATACCAGTTCAGACTGCGAGTTCTGTGAGGCCTGATCAGGGTCGATATAATTTTCATTACCCGAATATCCTTTATTACGTGATTGGTCGCGAATATAAAATTGAATTAGGTGGGTAACGATGTTTTTTTTCATGACATAGATTTTAATTATTCTTATTTCCTATCATTAACTATTTTAATGAAACATTCTGAAAGTAGTTTTGCGAAAGTCAGAGGTCATTTATCAGAATAAACGGGGGTATGCCCTAAAAACTTACGTCGGCTGTTAATCTATTTTTAGATTAAGCTGAGACAGTTGTAATAAATATTGGGTCATTCAAGAGATGCGTATAACCGTTGGAATTCCGCATTCGGTTTGAATTTGCTCAAACTTACGTCATCGGGAGTTATATTTGCTAGCCGATCTTTAATTCTATAATCACTAGTCCAAAACTGTCGTAAGCGTTATTGCGAAAATAAAAAGTTACCGTACTTTCGCGCTAACCATTTGATGTGACATGATTTGGGACATTGGTTGTTTCGCTTGTCAATTTGTTACATTCCGTTGTCTTTGGGTCATATGCAAATGAGGTCATGCGATGTCGACAACCGAATTCCGTGATTTCTAAAAATAACCTTCAATTCCGCAAAAGCTTTCATGTATAAGTAGAAAGGCCAATTCAATTCCAACTAGATCACAGCTAAGACATTAACTCACTAAAATTTTAAGTATTAAAAGATCGTTTGAGCGTATTTTTGGGCACGTCTTTTTTTCCCCTCCAGGTTTAAGAAACATCGATACCTCCCTTTAATACATTATACGTCAGTTATTCCTTTTAAAAGAAAGGTAAACGAAAAGCTATCCCATTATGTATAAAACGGCACCAGTCTTTTGATTGCGACCACTTTAAATACAGTTTGTGAGGACGGCATCAAAGCTGCCAAATGAGGCTCATATTGAGGCTGTTTCCATGGGAATATCCTCTTTGTATGTTTAATTGTTAGACGTTATGAAAATAGCAATTGGCCTCCTAGCAATTGGACGATTATCACATAGTTTACGTTTTTTTACAAATCTTAGACCGGTCCTAATTGAAAAAGTTTGCAGACGAAAATGAAAATTGGATGCAATTAAAAATGAAACCATCCTATGTGGTAGAAAATATTGTAGGAAAGGAAGAAATTGCTTGTGACAAGCAATTTCTTCTTTTTCCACAATATTTCTCAAGAAATAAATCACAACCACGTTAAATTCCGAGTTTGTACAGGGTTAAAAGTCTCAAATAGCTCTAAAGCATGGTAGAGATGACGGACCACGGCTGTCAATAATAAAATCGATTGACCAATAAGATAATATATTATGACCGGAAAGGAAGTTTGAATTCCAGCATTGGTCGACATTAATGTTAAGCATGTTTGTTGATTTGGCGACTTAAATATCGCAACTAAACCTTATTCAAGCTGCAATCATAGTTACAACAATTATATAACTAACCATTTTACTGTATTATTAAATGTAACTAGTCGTAAATTTTGCAAAATAGCACCTGTCGAATATTGTGACGGACTCAGTGGGCTGGACCATGCAGAGGTTCGTTATTTCAAAGTTTATTTTCGTCTCTTTAGCTTCTATATTATTTCTGTCGCAATAACGCGACGAACGCGTTGTGTGTCCTGTTATGTGGTAATACATTTCCGTACGTTACGGATTCAGAAATAAAAATTGATAGAAATGTAGAAACGAAAATTTAATTATCGCGTCACGTGATATACACAGTGGAAATGATTCTTAGTTGGCGTCAGGAACTATTTCGCAAATCTAACACTCATAAAATAGGTTTTCAGAAGGAAAATCTGGTAATATAGATTGGTAAATGTCTGTAGTCGGCTTGGCGGGCGTTAACCCGTGTTAAATGAAGGAATTGCTTGCATTAAGACATTTCTTCATTTTTTCCACATTTTTTCTACCAAGAAAGTTGAAAAATTCTAAATTTCATCAACTTTAAATTCTCATCTGCAAGTCTTTTCAATTTGGACCAGTCTAAAATTTTGTCGTCTTTCAAAGGGTTAACATTTCGTTGTATGTGCATGTACATCTACCATCCTTACTAGTATTTTCACCAATGTTTGTCTTTATGTGACCTATCTCAAACTATAGGCGTTTTGTAATTCAATGCTGCGTCCTGCAATAGGAGACTTATTGTAAAAACTATAATGTACGCAACTATTCCTTCAGTTCTTCGCGGATTTTGATGAAATTTTCACCAAATGTTTCTCTTTACGGGACTTGGCGAATTTATCAATGCTTTCTTATTCGGTACAGCGTCCGCAAATACCTGTCGAAATTGTCAAAACTCTTGTGTGCACATCTAGTTCTACAATTCATAATGAGTTTTGATGAAGACTTAAAAACCTTCTTTTGAGACAATCTTTTTTTCTTTTTCTGACGAATTGACGATGTTACAAAACTAACTGACCTATCAATTATCTACTATACTCCGCAGCTGGCATATCTATTTAGTGTTACATGTTCTTTGCCACAAATCTTGCAAAAAATAACGCCGTTTAGTATCGATGAGGAACTTCCTTTCGAGTTCATTTGGTGGTACCACCGGAGTCAATGGATGGAGCCAGCGATCATTTAATCCGCCTCATATCAAATACATTCGGACAGGCTACTCATGTTCTTAATATCATCCCAGCCAGGAGAATAGACCAATCGCAACTGTCAATCAAATAATCAGTCGACCAATGAAATCATTTATTTAGACTGGAAGTTCAGGTTGATTCTAATGATAAAGATATACACAAGCTTTTAACACTATTAGTCTCAGTTGGCTGAACTGAACTGAACCAGAAGACCATATTTAAGACTGGTCCAAATTCAAAGAAGTTGCAGACGACAATACTTTGTCTTGGGGGGGGGGGGGGTTAGATAATATTGTTTAGATAATGAAGAAATGGCTCATTACAAGCTGTTCTTTATTTTTCACCATATTTGCCAAAACCTTTCCCCGAGGGGTTCCAAAAATGTGATTGTGAGGGAATAGATAAATTAACGGGATAGAAATAAGACAAATTGAATATGAAGAAATCGAAGAGCCTTCTTCGGCCTACAAACATATAACCCCAGATTTAGCCTTTCTTATTCATTGAGCAGGAACGTTTGATATCAAAAATTGAACATATTATCTTAATAATGCACTACATGATTTTCTCCTTGGATAATTCAACCCTCTCTAAGGAATGAAGAAATTAATGAAATGTGGATGGGTAAAATAAAAATAGGACTGAGGAAACAAATATAAAACGTTGTCGCACCTACGTTTTTATAACAACTTTATTCCTATCTTACAGGGCGATGGTTTCAGCACTTTCCTTTCTGGTTTAGTATAACAATTACAAATGTCTATATGTCAAGACGTATAATGAATAATTAAAAAAAAACTCAAACTTTATCTTCGACAAATAATTAATGTTGACTGACGAAGATAAGGGAAGCCCTTTCTTTCATTTGTAACTTTTCTTTCTCTATCGTTTGACTTAAAAATGCAAATACTAACTCTACCTTTTTATTTTATTATGAAGCAATTCAACATTGCACTTATTTGAAAATTAGTCGCCCAATTATTTACTAAAGCAATTAAAAGTTGAAGTGATGTGTCCGAAATAATATTGAATTTGGACAAATATAAAATTTTGCTAAACAGACAAGGGTTAATCTATTTTACACATATGGATGAATGGGAAGACACTATCGATATCGATATTAGTTTTGGTATAATGTTTGTTCGAAAATCAAATCATGAAAGTAAATCAGAGTTTTGATAACGGAACCTTCTACAAACAGTGAATTCTGATCAGGTTATTTGTTTGCAAGTTGATGTTTATATATTTTTTCTTCTGTAATATCTACAATTATCCAAATTATTCCGATCACACATTTTATCCCGATAGCTAATGATGATTATATTTATAACAAAAAGAGACTGTTTCAAACAACAGTGACGAAGACAAAGCTAAAATCCCTAAACCCTAAAGACAAAATCTTAATGTTAGTGTGTTGTGAGATTAAGGTTTGACAGTTATTCATGAAAGCATATTGAATTATGCAATATTCAATTTAAAAGCAATAAAACACACAGTGATGGGACACGGTGGAACTACGTCGAGAAAGAGTTATCGGTATTTTGTTCTAGAGAAAAATCCAGGAATGCGCGGGGTAGTAACAGAGGCATGAGCGTTAGTGGCTATTTTCTTCCAAAATTTCGACAATATCAATGGAAACCTCTCTATTGGCGCGATGTATTGCCGTGTAAAAATACCTTTCTTTCAAAAGCATCCGAAGCATTAGTTGTTATTGTTCTCAGGTTAATCCATAAATAATCGGTCTCGTTTTCAAAAGGTGAGCGTTAGTTGCCCTTTTTTCTTTGGAATTTTCTATGTTAACAGTTGAAGTTTTTCTATTGTTGTGATGTTGTGCTGAGTAAAAGTTACTTTTCTTTCGAAAGCATCCATTGCATCAGTTGTAATGTTTTGAGGCTAATTCATAAATAATCGTTTTCGAATTTATTTTACAGAGATGTCTGTCACCGAAGACATCTTTCTATATGAATCGTCTGGTTTCGAAACTTAATTATGCTTACCAACCAGGTCCTGGTGAAAAGGATCTATTGTATCTACCATAAAAAAGTGAAATCATAATGAAATAATAATGATAATGATAATAAAAAAAAAATGTATCGCAATAATAAGCAAATTACGGCTGATTACCACAAAGGTGCCAAAAAGCCACTTACACTAACCTTTCTAACGATATTTTGCCTCTGTCACAATATTCGGCATTACCGGATTTTCCTCTAGAACATAATATCGAACCCCCCTTTTTCGAAGTAGTTTCACTCTCAATCATCGAGTCAAGGGTTCGATCCCAGGTCCCAGCGAATTTCCAACATTAGTCCCCCATAAATGGATGGGTAATGTTGGATGAACCGCTGTAGGCTGGAAAAGGATGTAGTAGTAGTGCTGGTGTGGGAAATATCAGGAATCCATGGTTAGGTACTCCAGCCTTCGTGATATAACTGAAAGACTGTAAACCCTTGTCATGCTGAACCTGGAATATTCTTGCTTTGGCATGAGGCATTGTCAAAGACCAGCTTGCTTATAAGTGCAGTCTGAACTTGGTTCATACCTCCTGCTTGTCCCCTTTCAGCTAGAGTTGTTTTCATAAGAAATATTGACCCTCATTTAGAACTTCCAGTGGTGTCGGCCCTTTGATTAAATCAATTCTGTACGGGATTTGAATTCAGCATTACCAGGGTTAAATGTGGCGTTTGACCCCATTCAATCAATCGAACCAGTTCCATCGTTTACCACCCGTACAATAGATTCAGATTATGTGCAATTAGCCATAGTTGCAGTCTATCAGCATATCGATAAATCGAAACTTTGAAGTACTTTGAGATTTATCATCCACCAAACAATACATTTATCACTGTGTCTGAAAAGTTAATTGGAAATACGGGAGTAAACAATCAATTTACCAAACATCGCCGTGCTTCATTATTCAAGGATGTTTCTATGTGTATATGTGTTTCTATGCGTTTCGTTTCCGATGTTCCAATGAAAATTGATTTCAGATTTTTATGTAATATTATGAAATGGAATTTAGTCTTGTATATACAATGTATTTTGATTAAAAAAAAAATGATACCCTTTTGTTGCGCATTAGCTTTGATTTTTTTTCAGTGGATTGGTGAAAAGAATGAAAGTAAATAGCAAACAGCACTCTAGACTCAAAGCGTCGTTTAGGTCATTGCTTTCACACCTCAACGAAAACAGAAGTTATTTCTTTTTATTTCTTTTTATTTCTTTTATATTAGCATACTCTCAGTACTTATACCTTAACCAATTCCCAACTAAGAACGCTTTTGACACCCTTCTCCTCCGAAAGATAATGAAGAATTTGTTACAAGAAATTTCTTCATTATCCACAATGTCTTTCATTCAAAAGGTATTTTTTCAAATATCATCATTTTGAAATTGTCGTCCACAAAATCTATCAATTTGGACC
The DNA here is from genome assembly GCA_946902895.1 of Fragum fragum. Classification (NCBI taxonomy): domain Eukaryota; kingdom Metazoa; phylum Mollusca; class Bivalvia; order Cardiida; family Cardiidae; genus Fragum; species Fragum fragum. The sequence continues at coordinate 167,308 of OX336378.1, forward strand.
AGTCTATAATTTTCTCGGGTGGTAACAGATGAAAAGATGCAGAATAAGTAAAGATTTTGCTTGCTTGAAACATTTTGTTTCTATCGTTCTAATTTTTCCTTCAAAATACAGCCAAAACTTAAATGAAGATATGAATCAATACGTACCCCATTGGATAGACAAGACTATAATAATATTTTTTGTGTATATCCGTTTATTTATCGTCGCTACCGTAGCGCATGCCCATATGAGGACGGTTAGTTCTTAGGGGGGTGGTGCAGGGATACAGGACGAAACTGCTAAGAGCTCCGCCATGTTCTTTAACGTGCTCGATGGATAGCATCGTCACACAGGGCCTCGGTTTAACGTCTCATCCGAAAAACAATTAGTTGTGTTAGTTGATATGGTCTGCCCAGGGCTTGAACCCGTGACCTCAAGTGCTCTACCAACTGTGCTAATCGGGCTGACTAAAATCTTTTCTGAATTGAGTTGATTTTTAATTTATACATTTATGAATATTCATGCCAATCAGAATGTACCAAATGACCAATCGCGGATGTCAATTATAGAATCAATCGACCAATCAAATTATTTATTCAGTCCGGAATTGAGCTTTGAACTTCAACATTGGCCACCATTTTGTTTACCCTTTTTGATGGTTTGTCGACTTAAACGTCGTTTAGGTTGCCAACCAACCATTTTACTTTTTTCTTACATTCTACAGGCCATGATATTTCAAAAATTACGCCGTTAAAAATAGAGGCGGAACTTCCTGTTGGAGTTAATGGGCGTGGCCTAGGGAGTCAGCGGGCGATTGGTCAAGTGAATAAATAATAATGAAATTATATCATTTGAATTTATTAGATTACACGTTAATATTATGAAGATAACTGGCATACAATGACGAGTTTCACGGTGCCGGGTTTATCAGTTTTCCTTTCCTGTTACTTAGTGTCTTTAACAAATTGTTTAGAATTAAACTTTCGTGGAATTAACTACAATACATTGGATAGTTACACCACATCAAATGTCATAAAGACATCCCAAACTCGAGGAACTATCCATTGCTGGACTGCGTGCGCTTCTCACCCAAGCTGTCAAGCAGTTTTTGTTCACTCCGTTGACAACGTTTGTTTGCTGCTCGACAGGAAATATCACAATTCAAACGGGCTACAGAGTTATCCTGGGATGAAATATTACAGCATACTTCGTAAGTCTTTCTGCTGGTTGGTTACAGACAACGTGGTATTTTTATTCATGGGGGGATTTTTGACATGTTTTAAGTAAAATATATTCTTTTACATGGATTTATACTTTTAATTCATTTCTACACAATTCACCCTTTTCACGTCCACTAAGAAAACACTTCGGCAAATATAGTTGAAAATGAAGAAACTGCTTTCAACAAGCAATTTCTTAAGTTTTCACAATGTTTACTATCCAAAATGCAATTTATTTTAAATCCCCCCAACTTGAAATTGTCGTCTACATCATCTTTCAAAATGAACCAGTCTAGACTTTTTCTTCTGGGAATTTGTTAACTAAATTCTACTGTATAGACGTACGGTGACAATATGTCACTTGGCGAGGACCGATCGCAATCTTCTCTCACATAGTGCAGGCCAAAATAATACCATTTTATAATTCAAAAAGCGAGAAAACTTAATCAGTGAACGAAATACTTTAATTGGTCGTAACAACACAGTCGGATTTTTATTTCAACGGGAAACAAGTGACATTATATCCCCGACGAAGTATACTAACACATTAATTTCTTTTCGAACGCAGCAACACTATGTTCTGACCTGCCATATTTGGAATTTGGCGGAAGTGAATTAAGACAAATCGATCCTGACGGTAGATCAACAGAATTCGGACCCGTCAATGTTTGGTGTGACTTGACTACGGAGCCAGGGGTAGCTGTAACTGTGCTTCGTATGTATCTTAATTAAACAATTTACTTAAATAAAGAAACTTGATCTTAAGCTAGAAATTAATTGTCTTTGTTCGTTTGTTTAACTGAGGTTTAACGCGGCTTTTAAAAAAAATCAGTCATATCGCGGCAGAATGAGCACCTAACAATGGATTCCTGGTAAACGTCGTAACTACAGCTTTTTCTGTAAATATGACGTTTAATTCGCCAACCAACTATTCTACCTTTTTGTTTCATGCTACTGGCCAGTAATAACGCCGTTTAAATAGAAGCGGGTCTTCCAGTTTGAGTCGATTGGCGTGGCCAAAGGAGTAAGTGGGTGGGGATAGTGACTAGTTGATTGACGGGTCACGGCTTTAGATCAAAGAGTCATCGACCAATCAAATAATTCTTTTAGACTGAAAGAGACCTTCGAATTCCGCTATTGACTACATTTATGTTCTTTTTTTTATCGAATAGGAACTTTCTGTCGGAGCTCAGTGTAAATTCCAAACAGGATTAGTTGACCGGGCAAGCGATCCGAATATTTATCTTTTATTTGTGTTCTTTCGGTATGGAAAGTGAACAGGCATGAGAATATTTATAAACATATATTTTTCTGGCAGAGACTGTACTGGAATAAACGCTTTTTGTTCACGAAAAATACAATACAATTGATTTTATTGCATTAAACATCAATAAAATGTTTATAGCAAGCAAAAATATTTTCGAAAATGGAGGGGGTGAAAAAGTAGACAAAACGCACAATACAAAAATAGACAAAATTGATAGATTTATCAGAAGAACAAGTTTACATTATGTGAATAAAGTACTATTTTCTTTGCATAGACGCATAATAAGGTTTCTTGTTCCATACATAAGGCCGTAAGGAACCGCAAAGTCTATCGCATATTATTACATAACATAACATATAGTTTTTTCACTTAATGACTTGAACAATAATGTTCATCATCGTTACATGATATTTCAAATAAGTACATAATAACACATACGAGCAAACAAAAGAAAGAAAAATGAAACTAAGTGTGTTGTTGTATTTTTTCGAAATATGCGGGAATCATGTTTTTTTTTCACTCGTTCTTGGTGTTTTAAGGTTTTGGTACAAAGTGTATTATCAGTTTTGAGAAATGAGTACAACCGATATATCTAGGCATATTTCAGACGAGATTTCAGTTTCTTTATTACACGATGGTGACAATACTTGATCATCGTGCGCAACATTTTGGAGTAAATGAAGAAAGAAAACATTTTCTATAAAAACGTTCATGTATTACTTTATTTATACCATTCCCAAACAACAACATTTCAAACTGGTCCAAATTGAAAGAAGCTACCGACAAATTTTTCTAGTTGATGGAATTTATTTTTTCTTTCTTTTCTTGAAAGAAAACAGTGTGGATAACGATGAAATTGCTTGATACAAGCAATTTCTTCATTTTCCACAATGTTTCCCAAAGTTTTTTTAGGGACGTAAAAAGGAGGGCTTTTGAGGGAATTGGTAAAAGCCTTAAAATGGTATATGACTTTTCGTCTGAACCACTTTTAATATGCCCTATCGTAAAAGTTTGTCGTCTGGTAACGGGTTAAATATATAGCCATGTCTTGTCTGTCAATCATGTCTCAAAATTTATGAATGTTTTTATTGAATCGGTTTTAGACCATGATCAGGAAGCAACAACTTTCGTAGATGGTTATGAAGATTGTGGATCCTACGATATTAGTTTGACTTACGATTTAGGATTTGAGCTGGTGACGAAAATCATAGACGTATCCACTGAGTGTAAACAGTATATACTGTGGGAATGCTTTGACTCGAAACTGTTCGAAGATTCTGAGCCTTGTGCACAATGGAGAAATAGAAATATGGAAAATTCTCATTATTTTATTGGTAATTTGAAATATAGTAATTTGACGTAAGGTTTGAAGAAAAACAACAACAGCAATCCCCAAAACCCCCCAAAACAACACAACAACAAACACCAAACAAACTACAACAAAAACAACAAAAAAAAACCAGTTACATCAAATTGCTGAATGTATAAATGTAGTGTTCGAAAGAGAAAAAAGTAAAAAAAGAGTATTGTTTTCCAAACGCTGTAGTCTATCCACTCAAAGTCTTCTAAATATCTATATTAACCATTATAATGTGATGAGATTCGTGTTGCTTACTCTAATACCAGGATTATAATATAAGACATGTAATCGTAAAAAAAAAGATATATAAAATAATAAAAAAACCAACAACACACACACACACACACAAAAAAAAGAGACTCCAAAACAATAACAAAAACACGATGATAATGACACAACTAAAAGATGGGCTAAGAGAACATACTTTCTATATTCGAATTCCAGGATCTGGGTCCAGTGACAAATATTGCGAGTGCACACCGACATCAGCGTGCACCCACTCTACTGGATGCAATTGTAGTTACAATGTACCTGTATGGCTGTATGACGAAGGATTTGTTACCAACAAGAATGATTTGCCGATTACAGGATTCTCGGCTGGTGATACGGGAGTATGGCGTAAGTAGGTTTCTGAAAATACTAACAATGTCCTTGACAACCATATTGACATTGTGAATTATAGTGTCAAATGACTAATCCTTGGCTCCGCCCACTTACTGCTTTTGCCACGCCCACTGACTCCAACAGGAAGTCCCGCTTCGATTCGAAACTGTGTAATTTTGCAAAATTTATGGCCAGTTCAAATCATAGGACTTCAAATCACAATTCCGGGCTGAATAAATGATTTGATTGGTCGATATATTCCTTGATTAGCATTTGCGATTGATCATATAAAGATATTGGCAATATTATTCACATTGTGTAGATTATATTGAATATAATGGGTCATGATGACAAGTATTTGGTTGATTTAGAACAAATGATGTTGGCGATTAAATAAGATTTTTTTAAAAACATAAATGTATAACCTTTGTTTGTTGGTACTCAATATAATCAAAGTAAAGCTTTATGGGTCTTGGTTAAGGTCCGGTGTACGGATGACTACGAGTCTAGCTTTAAGTCAGATAATTGTTTTTTTGCTTCCAATGGTCAAAACCGCAAACTGAAATTTACAATATGAAAACACATTAATATCTATACATTAATCAGGTTTGGCACATATAAAAGTATAAACAAACACATAACAAAGAAAAAACGTCAGTAGGGTAGTTGCTTACATCGGACGCGAAAACCAATGACACTCATGGAAACAGAATAGAATCAACAAATCCGACTGAAATACCACAAACACGGGCGAAATACCGTCTACAACAACAATTGACAGCAAAGCACACCACTACAATCTTCATATCTCTCCAATAATCGCAGTTCAACACATTTGACAAATATTCTCGATAGTCTTGATACATGTACAACATTCACAACGGATTGCAATGATAAAAGGTGCTGACGTCCCAAATTGCCGGCAAAACAGATTTTCGATTGCAACATGTTTTACAACCGGTTACAATTGAAGCAAACCGCTTTAAAATCAAGACACGAAACAAATGAGAAATTCATTTTATGATAATAATTGTAACACTACAGGAATATTTCACAATTTCAATCCACCATTCTATCAGCAAGCGTCTATTTCAGTTTGTCGCCCGTTAGTAAAAACTTAGGGAAAAACACGATTAAAGTTATCTAAGAGATGAAGAGAATATTTTTTTTTCTCGAGGCATGAACCGAAAAAACTAATCACACTCTATCAATACGCGAATAGTTTGACGAGCATCGAACGAAAAAAAGCAAAAACTGAACGAATTCTGATATTTTTTGTTCGGGATTTTTTTGTGCGGAAGCATACAAATAGCTGTGTGCTCATTTTTTTCATAGAGGTATCAATATTTTTTTAGACCAATCAGAACACCCGTTTTAGATGGACGAAACTGAAAATTGAATTATAAGCCGAATAAATACGATTATATATATTTTTAAAACTCCTACCTAATTTAATGAAAGATGTCACATTTAGCTAAAATACCCATCTTCATACCCAAGAGACTGATACCCAAATAATCCCCCCCTTTTTATGCCGTAAATGAAAAAAAGGGAAAATTTTGTAAAACTTCGCGGAGAACGGAGAAATTGTTTATTTCAAGCAATTTTTTTATTTACGATGTTTTCCACCACAGTAGATAAATGTTATTTGAATTCCATCAACTTTTAAAAGTTATCTGAAACTTCTTCCATTTGAACATGTCTAATTTCATTTGGATAAGTCTAAAATATTTTTGATTTAGAATAAGTTAATAACTCGTCGGTTATTTCTTCTGGCCTAGATACACAGATCCGTGTTCTGACATGTTCTGACCTAGAAACACTGGTCCTTGTTCTGACATAGATACACAGGTCGATGTTCTGACCTAGATACACTAGTCCTTGTTCTGATCCAGATAAACAGGTCCATGTTCTGTCCTATATAGACTGGTCCGTTTTGAAATATTTTAAATCGTCCCTTACCACTATATGCAACCTAGAGCCTGGGCTGTAAGCATAATTAGGGTGCATATTCATCATTTTTTTTCAAATTAGTAGAAATTGACTTAGACTAACTTGTAGTTTTCAGTCGCCATTTTTTTACACCAAGATTACCCTGCAAGGAATGTAATGAAATAAAAAAGCTGTGTGGATCAATGTTCGAGCGAGAGCAGATCAAATGGCAATGTTATTAAAGAAATAACCATAGACAAGAGCACCACATGTGGGTGCCAACGCTCGGCTGTTCAAGTGCATGATAGTTGGTAAAAAACCTAAGTAAAATATGAGAGTATATTTCCTCCAATTTTGCCTTAATGTTACCCTTCTTGTTTGTATAGATTTCTCCTTTGGTAGAGAAGTTTTATTCCGAGTTATAAGTGAATATGTTCAGTAATACCAGAGCAAAATGTCAAAGTTTTCGGACGACGCTGGCGCAGACTCAGACAACGACCTGGTAGCGCAACGGACTCTCGATCATAAGGTCAGGGTTTGATTCCTGGTCGCGTCAAATATTCTTCCCGACATTTATCTCCAACAAATGGGCGGATAATCGTAAATCTAAGTGGGATGAGAGCCGAAGGAAGCGTGTTTGGTAGAAATACCAGGAATCAATGAAAATAATAAAACACGAAATCACGAGAGTACAACAAGAAAAACATGAGATCAAGAGAGAACAAAAATTAAAACATGAGATCATGAAAGTACAACATGAAAAACAGGAGATAATGACAGTACAACAAAAGGAACATGAGAGGGTACAACAATTTCATAGTATGAGATTATGAGAGTACATTAGAAAAAACAAGAGATCACGAGAGTACAACAATAAAAAAATTAGATCACGAGAGTACAACAACAACAACAAACAGCACGAGATCACGATAGCACAACAATAAAAACATGAGATAACGAAAGTCAACAATAAAAACATGAGATCACGAGAGTACAACAATAAAAACATGAGATCACGAGAGTACAACAATAAAAACATGAGATCACGAGAGTACAATAAAAAGTGAAATTACGAGAGTACAACAACAACAACAAACAGCACGAGATCACGATATTACAACAATAAAAACATGAGATCACGAGAGTACAACAATAAAAAATGAAATCACGAGAGTACAAAAATTAGAAAACATGAGATGACGAGAATACAACAATAAAACATGAGATCACGAGAGTACAACAATAAAACATGAGATTACGCGAGTACAACACTTAAAACATGAGATCACGAGAGTACAAGAATAAAAAAACAAGATTATCAGAGTACAACACTGAAAACACTAGATTATGAGAATTCAATTATAAAAGAAATCGAGATCACAAGAGTACAAAGATAAAAACACGAGATCAGGAGATAAAAGCAATAAATCACGATACTATGAAACTACAATAAATCAAAGTACTGAAAGTACTGTAAGCTTCATTTTCCATATTGTTTTCTACATAAGGAGATAGATATTTTAGAATTTTCATACATTTGAAATTGTCGTCTGCGACTTTCTTGTAGACTCTGAAATGTGTCATTTTGAACAGTATAAGCTCTAGAGAGCTTAAAATACCTAGGAGAGTTACTAGCCCTAACTTGCATGCAGAGTTTGCAATACATAAGAACTACTTTTTATGGCGTAAGAATTTTATTGATTTAGCGGTTAAGCTTCCAGTGGCAGTTTACACTCGTTGAACTTTGAGATGACCTCAAAATTTTGTCTGTAAACTTAAGCTATCAAAGCTGACGCTTAGCTAGCTAAATACAAAGCTCTTAATCTAAGAGAGGTCTTGTTCATGTTATCTCGTAGTCTCAGCGTGTTCTCGTTAACGTTATCTCGTAGTCTCAGCGTCGTCTCCTGGTAATCTCAATTTATGTTATTTGTGGACGTTTCTGACCGCAAACAGTTTTTTTCCCAATGACTATTAGATATACCGCGGCCATTTTCTGTACATTTAAAATGCTTTCTAAGCACGGTAGCTATTAAAATTTTAATAGTGTATGATTTTCAGAAAAAAATATTCATTCTAATTTTTAAATTAGATGGAATAAGTATTAAATTCTGATTAGACTATTTTTGGGATTAAGTCGACAAGATAAATCTAGAATCCGGTTTGAATGCGGCAAAATGCTGTATGTAGCTTGTCTTACTCTCAATCTTCAGGTGTTGGTTCGATCCCCGGTTTCGGCACATATTCTTTCCGACATTTGTCTCTCACCAATGGGTAGATAATCGTAAACCTGAGTCGGACGAGCATCTTGAAGCTCGGAAAAGGTGCAGTGGTAGTACTGTTGAAATATATACTTTAAATATGGGCGAAGATTAGTATATTTTCTATTCCACGGTTAAAGTTTTAAGGTTTTTCGATTTGTTTATTTTCAGATTCCGGTGAATACGACGAAATGGGATACCACACTTTTGGACCAGTGCTGTGTTGGTAATTAAGGGATCCCCGGTCACGCCCACTGGTTTCGCTAATAAAATGGTTGACGAGCTAAAAGTCGTAACTACAATTTCAAAAAGCTGTGGTTACAATGTTTAAGTCGCAAAACCAACAAATATGCTTCAAAAATGTCTTCAAAAGCTTGAGGTCAAAGTTCACCTCCAGTACAAATTTACTATTTAATTGGTTGATTGTTTCTTTGATTGACAGTCGTGGTTGGTCAATTGTAGACAATATATCGATGGTTCAGCGCGAAACAGTTGTAACTGCCTATATGTTTATAGGCAGTTACAACTGTTTCGCGCTGAACCATCTATATGTAATAAAGAATAGTAAGGAAGTAAGAACTGTAAGGGTATGATCCTCACAAATATTATCGTTACTCTGGATTATAAGCGCTAGGCGGTCTTTTTTTTCACGCTATTCGGTGAATTGACGAATCCGTGGCCACACCCACTGGCTTCGCTGGCCACGCCCACTGAGCTTTCACAGGAAGTTTTATTTCTATAATTAAACGGCGTTATTTTGAAAAAAAATTTAAAAAATTAACGATAATATCCAATGGGCCCCTACCGATATCCAGAGTTACTCCGCTTAGTATTAGTATTAGAGTGACCTCCCTTAAATCTTTGGGTAGTTCCGGTGAAAAAATCGATGATATCGGTATCGAAAACATTCACAGGTTGTTGCCAGCTCTTACTACGTGTCATCAATGTTGAAACCCTGGATGATCTAGAGACTACTTTATTTTAACAGCTGAGCTTAATTTTTATAGCTAAGTTACGTTTTACGTGCTTATAATCGTAAATGAGCCGATATGAAGTGTATTTTTCGGATATACGCTAATTCCGGATATACGTATGAATTACCATAAATATAATGATACTCACGAAAATACATTCATTTATTTCTTTTTTTTGAAAATGGTTTCACATGTCAAGCGGGGCTTTGAATTTATATATAAAATATCTGTCATTTTACAAACGGGAGCTGTTACAAAGAAGCTCTCCGTACGTCTTCATTTCATGACCACGGGAATTTACGAAATACCCTTTTATTTATGAATATGAAATAAATTTAACCAGAATTTCACAGCATGATCCTCAACAAGCTTTGCAATGTGTATGAATGCTTGTGGAAATGATTGTTGCCTCTGTAGGTCCTCCCAAGATATATCATTCGTTTCTTAACAATTGCAAGTAAGATATATCATTAATTTCTTACCAATCGGCAGATGATTAGGTCTAAGAAGTGTGAGCAGCTGGTTGCTCAGATGAAATATCAATTATGCTTTGTAACTGATTTAATGTTGAAAGTGGTGTTTAACCGATAACCGGAGGGCAAAATATTAGACTGTGCCAAATTTAAAGGAGTTGCACATGACAACTTTAAGTTAATGAATTTGTAGATATTTTCTTCTTTCTGGGCAGAAAACATTCGGCAAAATGAAGAATTTGCTTGTTACGAGCAATGTTGTCATTTTACACAATGTTTTCCCAATTATTTTTCTTAAGGGGCGCCTAAAAGCGTCATTGTGTGGGAATGGGTAAACCAATTTAAATCAATCAACCTGCACAAGCTTTAGCATCTGATATTAGATGTGTGGACAAATTTATATTTTTTATGAAAAATATATTCTGGTTAACCTTGGTTTATACGTCCCTGTGGCTTTCAAATTGAGAATGGATTGTAGAAAAAGAATATGCTTGTTGCAAGCAATTTTTTCCTTTTCCACAGTATTTCTACCCTACTGAATGTTTTTTTTTAATTTATTATTTTATATATCATTTCATGTATATAAGTATTTGAGAAAAAGTGAGAAATAAAAAAGTGGAATATAAAAGAGATGACCGTAGGAAGTGTTACAAAGATCAAACTAGGACAATCTTTTTGAACATGTTAATCCATTTACAAAAATTCTTATTACTATATTGAGATATATCATGCAATGACATATATGATACAATGTATATTTACTAAAAATTCAATCGTTTTGTTGTAAAAAGATATCTTAAACATGTTTTTTCAGATTTTCTTACTTAATTTTTTTCCAAATTTTTTCTAAATGAGGAACGTATTAAAAATAGATTTCCTTTACCTCTTGCATTTATAATCCTATCTAAAATGTACATACTCGTAATTTCCTTAGAATTATAGAGGGAATAGCAAACGACTTCCTTTGTTACTTGTAATAAGGGGATATCGGGTGAAAATCAAAAGCAAGTAGCCGATCATTATGAGATATATCCAGTGTATATCCAAAATACCACCCGTGGTCTATTACGCAATCAGAGATACCGATCAGAAGCGTGTTAGTTACTTGGATTAAAACAGCAGTTTATGAGAGGACATCGTTAACTTTTAAATTTGATTTACCATTTAACCCTTTACAAAAAAATCTCAGAATGAAAGAGGATACGAACAAAATTTTAATAGCCATGTGAACCGAAAATAATGGATCTTTCAAATGTGGAGAAAATCGGAGTAAAAAGTACTCTTTATCGCAATATTGTTATTCTTTGTTGTTGTGTGGTTTTCTTGTTTTAACAAGTCTTTTAAAGTTAAAGAACTAAACGCAATGATTTCCTACAAAGGACGCCTTAGCTAATTTTGTTTCGAAAACGAGAAGTAAAATATGAAAACTGGACGAGAATGAAATTGGTTCCTAGGTCGGGAGAGAAAAACGATTAAAACGTGTGAACGTTAATATAAGTACCACAACAATCCCACTCTCTAAGAGTATTTTAACAGTACTCAACATTCCTTTGTATCAATTCTGAAAAAAATATCTGATTCTACGCAAAATAGGAGCATTTAGTCTCAGCCCTAATATTCTCTATATAGCAAATTTAAACCGGAACTACCCAGTAAAGTCAAGGGAGTTAATTAAAGGGCAATTTTCAGGACAACTCCGTATATCGGTAGGGGCCCATTGACAATAAATGGTTGGTATGCAAGCCAAAAAGTCGAAACTCAAGCTTAATTAAGATTAAGTTACAACGTTTGAGTCGCTATACAAGCACAATTAATTCAAATACTCGTAAATGTCTGCGAATATAAAATTCAAAAGTCACTCATTCTAAATGAATGATATGATTGGTCGCTTGATTCATTGATTGACAGCTGCGATCCATTAATCTAACAGATATTATCGGTAGAATATCAACTTGAGGATTAATGAAAAACAATTACAACATGTCATAATATCTTCAGATTTGTCTTTTTTCACAATATTGTCTCTATTTTGAATTAATGTAATACAATTACTGAGTGTAAGAACGTCATTCCTTTCTTTCATTTCATGTGTCGGCCTCACGTGTAAATATTGACTTTTTGTATTTTCTAGCAAATATAAGTCTATCTTATACTGAAAAGAAAAATATACTTTTTCAATTGTTTTTTACTTTTTCAAAACCAGTTTTACTTAATAACCCTTGTCCAGCTGAATGTTTATCCTTTCTTCACAAAATTTCGAAATTTTTTCAAACATAGATCTTCTTTGAATTCAAATACTTGCTCAACAATATAAAAAAGCAGGTAGTTAAGACTAAGATCAGACTGCACATATGTGCAGGCTGATCTTAGTCTATACACCTGTCACAGCTAATGTTATTACAGGAATATCCCGGGATCAGCATGGCAAGGGTTAAATATCTATCGTTTTATATCTGATTGCATTACAAATTTATCATTAAAAAAGGAGAGTAGATTGAATTTAAATTCTGTAGAAAATCAAACTAACCTACTGTGATGTCGTTTACTTCTGCTTCAGCACAACTGATTCCTCTCTTTGGTTTTATTTAATTAAATGTAAGATTATTAAATAATTATGTCGGATATTGTCTTTTGGTGTAACTGATGGATCCCTGGTCAGGTCAACTGATCTCCGACAGGAAGTTTGACTTGGAATTTAAATGTTGGTAATGTACACTAACATGTAACAAAAAGTAAAATGGTTGGTAGCGACCTAAATATCGTATCTAAAGCTTGAAAAAGTCGTAGTTACGTCATTTAAGTCGTCAAGCTAACAAAAATAGTTTACATAAATGAAGATCAATATCGGAGTTTTAAGTGATCTTCCTGTCTAAATGTATGATTCCATTGATCAATCGACTTCTTTGATTGACCGCGGAGATTCGTCAATTTAGATTTAAAACTGAATCACGGGGGCTAAGATAGGGGCATCATAATGAAATATGGTGCACCATTTGGGTCAAAAGTACACTATTAAGTCGTCTTAGGACAGAAACGCGTGCAAGCGTAAACAACACAGGTAAACCCCTTCAAATTAAGTGTGCGCGCTTATGTTTTAAAAGTGCACGCGTTATTCTATCCGTACATTTTCAAAATTTGAGCGTGCACGCGTAAAAAGTGAAACCTTCATATTGTGCGTGCACTTGTAATTTAGTCGTGCGCCAAAATTTTATACCATTGAACGCTCAGTAACTATGTGCACACACCTTAATTTTTCGAGTGCATCTGTATTATTTACGCATGCACGCATTTATCTTAGCATGTACTACCTAAAATGGACTTTTGAGCAATTTCGTGCGTCATAAGGAAATGTTAGCGATTTGTGTCCTCTTTCGTTTGCTTACATGTAACTGCTAGGGAACAAAGCGTTGAAAGACGAGCTGAATAACCATTTTGTTTTCAAGTTGCTATATAATCATTAGATTCTTTGATGCGGGCTAGAACTTGTTGTGTCTTTACAAATCTATGAATGTTCTGTCAATCTGTCAAACCAGACAGCCAGCCGATATAGACCAGTTAATGGTAACTAAAAAATCCAGCTTCATGAGGGATTTTATACGTTCAACTTAGAATTGTCTTTATGTGGATGCTATTGTTTTGGGGAAACATAATCCTGTGAAGAGCTCTTTCATCTGTTTGACATTTGATGTGGCGGTTAAAGCAGAGGCCACTTGACTAATCTCGCCCAGTCACAGGAAGTTACGCGGCGTTATTTTGTAAAATCTATGGCCGATCACGTGTAACAAAATAATTCATTGGTTCTTTTGTGACATAGACGTCGTAACTAGTACTTAATTAAGCTGTAGTTAAAACGCTTTAGTCGACAGGCTTATCATAAATATTGACCAAAGTCAGAGTTCAAAGTTCACTTCAAGTCTATGATTCGTATGACGATGTTAGATTAACAGCCGTTAATTAGAATTTTTAAAAGTATTACACTCTTCTCAATTTTCAAGGTTGATTTGAAGAACTACAATGTGTACAGATTAGGTCTGCAATCATTTGAAATGGCCCAAACATTATTTAAAAGAAAAGTAGTCCTATCGGTACACTCGCTTCGATACAAATAAAAAATGCAGATTTTAATCTCTTGTCATCTCTAATTCATTTTGGAAATATTGTCTAGAGTATAGTGACTGTCATACGTTCATATTCTGTTGTTTTCTTATAATTGCTTTTAATGCATAGTAAATGAACTAGTTCCTGACACAAGAGATTAGTAATCAATTTCTACATCTCATCTGAATATTCATTCAATTTGGGGAATCATTTAATTATAGTACTTTTAAAGGTAGGTATCGATGTTGTTTTCATGTCACATATTTTAATTATCTTTGTTTCCTCTCGTATACTATTTGAATACAATATGCCTAAAAGAAGTTATGCTAAAATCTGAGGTCGCTTATCAGAAAATAACAGGGTATTTCCATAATAGCCTACGTAGGCTATTAATCTTTTTTTAGATTAATCCGAGACAGTTGCGAAGATTATATAATCAATAACGTGATGCGAATAACCGTTGGAACCTTGAATTTATTTTAAATTACATCACACAAACGTCATCGTTACGTCATCAGGAGTTATGTTCGCTAGCCGGTCTTTAATTCTGTAAAGATAAGTCCAAAACTGTCGTAAGTGTTATTACGAATATTTACACTTACCGTAGTTTGGCACTTACCCGTTCATGTGACCTGAAATAGGACGTTGGCTGTTTCGCTACTAAAGTTGACTTTGGGTCATATGCAAATGAGGTCATTCGATGTCGTCAGCCGAATTCCGTGATATCTAAAAATAACCTTATAATTTCGCTGAACCTTTCCGATATAACCACAAAAAGCCACTTTTGGCCTATTAGATTACCCCCAAGACAATTCCCGACTCAACTTAAAGTATTAAATGTTCGTTTGAGTGTTCGATCCCGACGGCGGCACTCATCCTTTCCGACTATTTGTCTCCCACCAATGGGTCGATAATCGTAGACCTATGTGAGATAGCAGCTGGAGGCTATGAGAGGATGTGATGGCGGTACTGGATTGAGAAATACCAGGAATCCATTGTTAGGTACTCCAGCCGCCGCGATATAACTGAAAGATTGTTGAAAGCGGCGTAAAACCCCATTCAAACAAACAAACAAACAAACAAACAAATCGTTTGAGTGTATTTTTCGGCATTTGATATTTTTTTCTTATCTAGGTTTCAGAAACATCGATACCACCCTTTAAGGATCGCTGCAGTTTATCAGGCGCTTGCTTTCCATACAAAACAACACATTTGTTAAAAATACCTTCATGAAAAGTGCATGGGATCCTCACCCTTTTCATCTCAGGTTACCGTCAACAATTCCTTGCACGGTTTTCCATGTGATACTCGACTGTGAAAGGCATTTATTTAGTCTAATAAATCAGCATCGCACTATATCTCCCGTGATTTATTTATTCAGCTTTATAAATCAGCATAGAGATAAAGATTTATTGATTGATTGAATGGGGTTTAACGCCGTTTTTAACAGTATTTCAGTCATATCGCGGTGCTTGGAGCCCCTAACAATGGATTCCTGGTATTCCTCACACCAGTACTACCATTACCTCCTTTCCTAGCCCCTAACCCTAACCCACATAGGTTTACGATTTTCCAGCCATTAGTGAGAGACAAATTTCGGATAGAAAATGTGCCGCCGCCGGGGATCGAATCTATGACATCCCATGATTGATGATTCTCTAATTAAATACCAGGTAAATAACTTTTTTAGCTTTAAAAATAAAACTCGAGATAAAGCTATCGTGGATTATTTATCAAGCCTTATTTCATATTATTTCAGTGAAAAGCAAAAATATTTTTTAGAATTTGGTTTTTCAATAGAATATCAAATCAATGTTAAATCTGTTGACATAGATGAGTCGATGCCGCTGTCATAGTGTAGTTGGTAGCGCATCAGACTCTCTATCTTCAATCATGGGGTGTCATGGGTTCGATTCGCGGCGGCGGCACATATCCTTTCCGACATTTGTCTCTCATCAATCGTAGATAACCATAAACCAAATTGGGATAGCAGCTGGAGGCTAGGAAAGAATGCAATGGTGGTACTAGTGCGAGATATGCCATGAATCCATTCATGGGTGCTCCGGCCGACGCGATATGACTGAAAAATGGTTAAAAGTGGCGTTAATTCCAACCAACCAAACAAATAGATGAATCGGCAGGTCTGGCTAAAAATCACAAGTCATATATCGAATTTTTCCCTTTTTGAATCCAGACAAGTTTGATAATTCAGCTGTCTAATGTCTATTAAAATGCTCGCCATAATGGTACTCTTGAAATAATCGAAGAGGCAGTGTACTGAAAAAAGAAAAACGACTTCAGAGGTTTTTAGACAACAAATTTGCCTGTCAAGTACTGAAATCGTCGGGAAAAAAAGATACGTTACAGTCCTATTTGCGAGGAGTGGACTTCTAAGCAGTTATTCAGAATAATGACAATTCATCTGAGTTGGAAAAACAAAACGAATGTCTGAGGTTTTCTATAGGTGTGATGGTAATTTATGAACTAATTTTGTAGATTTACGAAAATTGACCAAATACCAACTAAATCATATTTTTTTCCTTTTTTTACGACTAATACCATTTTCATTGAATATAATTGTTTTTACCCATTCCCACACAGTGACGCTTTTGGATACCCTTCAAGAAAAATATTTAGAAACATTGTGTAAAATGAAGAAATTGCTTGTGACAAGCAATTTCTTCATTTTTCACAATGTTTTCTACCCATACAATTGAATAAATATCTAAATATTTAGTTGTCGTCTGCAAATACTTTCAATTTGAACCAGTCTAAAAATTTACCGTCTGGTCATGGAGAAAGTGTGTCTTACCTAACCAACTCCTCTGAATATTCTATACTGTTTTTATTTCACATGTTTTTAATTTAGTCGTATTCTCACAACATGATTCTGTTTCATTTCAGTTTGATATTGTAAAGCGCTTTTGAACGTGCTCTTGTAACATAAATATTGAAAATTTAATGACAATAATCATTCAGATTAAAGAGAAAGATACACAGGAACGTGGGCCACCGCCATAGCGCACTTGGTAACGCATCCGACTTCTAATCTTCAATCATGGGTTCGATCCTCGGCGACGTCAGATATCCTTTCCGATATTTGTCTCTAACCAATGGCTGTATAATCGTAAACCTAAGTTGGATAAGAGCTGGAGGCTAGGAAAGGATGTTATGTTGTTACTGGAGCCAGAAAGGCTATGAAGCCTTTGTAAGGTGCTCCAGCCGCGGCGATATGGCTGAAGAATTGTTAAAGGTGGCGATAAACTCCATTCAAACAAATATATTTAGGAGATCAATTCTAGGTAAACTTCAACTCTAGGTCATAAAAAAGGTATGTTAACTCATCTCCACACACCGGAATGTTAGACTGTTCCAAATTCATCAGGATACAGACGACAATTTCAAGTTGAGAGAATTTATAGTATTTTCCATCTTTTTGAGTAGAAAACAAGGTTGAAAACGAAGGAAATGCTTTCAGGAAGCACTTTCTTCATTTTCGACCATGATTTTCTCAAGTCTTTACTTGTGGGGCGTATATGTAGTGTGGGAAGGGATTAAAGCTAACTCTGTTGTTTAACCGATTGCAACACAATCCCGATTTTGGGCGCCCTATAAAGACAAAACGGGTTTGGAGAGCAATTCGGAAAATGAAGACATTGCTTGTTACAAGCAATTGCTTCATTATCAACAATATTATTTACCCAAAAAGACAAAGATTTTCAATATTTCACAAATTTGAAATTGTCTGCTGCAACTTCTATGAAAATTTTAACTAGTCTAGAATTGTTTGGGATGGTATTGCTTAAGTCAAACGTTTTCATTACATTCTGATAAACCATTTACTTGGTTGCAGAGAAATAATGATTCATAAGAATGCGTGAATAAAACATATTGATTAACTCGAGTTCCTGGGAACCTGGTGTTTCAGATTTTACCCTTACCATGCTGTATAAATTACCTTACTGAATTGCTGTAAAATCAAAGGACTGAAAGCACTGACAGAAGTTGTTGTTCAAAAATCATTATTTCTTTTAGAAATCAACTTTATAAACAACTCTGGCAGGAAGTACAAACATGAGGTGTAGACTAAGATCAGCCTGCACATAAGTGCAGTCTGATCTTGGTCTACACCTCCTGCTAAAACCGGAATATACCGAGTTCAGCATGACAAGGGTTAACATTACTGAGCAGGGATAATGAAATACGGATTTTTTTCCACTTGCCAAGAATACTTAAGATATCTTTTTCTACCTGTCCAGAAACAAAACGAACTTGTCCATAAAAAAGTGAAGAGATAATTTTTGAGAAATGTTGCTGTTAATGAAGAAAATGGTGGCTTCAATATCAAAAATATTTTCTACCCTTCTATATAAAGGTAGGATATCAAATCTATAATATCTTTGAGATCTATTATGTGCCATTCCAAGATTCGCCCTGGTATTTAATTGTCCCCGGACAAGTGAACTTGTAAAATGTTCGCAAAGACCGTAGCTGAGCTTGCGAATTCAACACAACTGATATTACTGGGTGGGGGTAAGTTGAAAAGTAGGCGCAAGAACAACTTTTTCTTTCTTGTATACTGTTACTTTGATTCAATTCTATGAAATGTGCTTCAAACTGCGACTTTAAATTTCTCAAAAGACGGTTGTGCATTGTTATTTCTCTCTTAAATGTCTATTCTTGCTCCTTCTCAAACAACTTTCGTATCGAAAGTTTGAAGATTACTTTTCTTTCAAATGAAGTAACCCATTCTTCATTCTTTGAGGTTTCCGGTAGATTATCGATTTAGATTATCAATCGATAATTTCACTCACACACACAAAGCAAAAAACATCCCCACCATAAAACAAATAAACATACACGCACCTAGCAACCAGCCAAACAAACAAGAAACCTAACAGCCAACCAACCAACCAACAAACAAATAATTAAACTAACATAAGAGAAATTATCGAAATGATGAACGTTGTTTTGGTAGATTTCGGCCTGCTTCCTTCCATGGCGCGCCACTGAATGTTGTCTACGCTCTAGACGTCATGAGGTTGTGTCGTAATTCACGTGCGAAACAACTCCCTTTTAAGAAAAGAATATTTGTTTGTTTCCGTGTATTGTCGATTTATCTTCCATTTCGTGATCAATTAAAGCAAATTTTCACTTCAATGAAAGATAATTCGATATGACACTGATAAAAAACCACACACCAAAAATAACCCTTCACATAATTATCCGCTATATGCCTGTCCGGTAAATATGTCATCAAGGGCAACATACACCGATTAGATGTTAGTTTCAGTTTATATTTGCATATATTTTGCAGCTAAACAGTAGAAAACTGAACGAAACAAGAAGGTCAACCTATCCAGAGGTCGTTCAAATAAATCTTGTAACAAAATAGGCATCGAATTCAGAAATCATTAGTTTGCATGCACAGTTTTCAAGTAGCACTTTTAAGTCAACAAATTGAATTAAAATATATAGTGTTATTGGATATTTATCTTGCAAATTCTAGCTGATCAACACTGTGAGGTGCCGGGCCTTTCTCTGTGGCCTGTCGTAAGAGGCGACTAAGATCAGAGACTAACTACTGCTTTCCTGGTAACACCTGGATTTGCAGTAGGTTGATGGTTTTTATCCCTATCTCGATGAAAATAAGTTTTGGAATGAAAAGTACTAGCCTTTGTGTGACACCCTGTCTGGTTGAAAGGGGTATAAGAATAAATCAGTGCATGTTTCCCTGTTACATCTGTCATTTAATCTGGAGGTACAGACGTGACAACTTGTATTTTGTAAGAGGCGACTAAAGGGTCTTCATTTATCATTTTGTTTCTTTCCACATTTATCATTTTATATATCTTGCTGGTGTTTTTGGATAGTTCTGTATACTATATGTTAAATGATCTCAAATTTCTGGCCAGTTTTAGAGGCACCACAGCTGTCGATGCGTCATCGACTAATCAATTAATTTAGTTGATGGTATTAATGAGTTTGCAGGATTTGGATTTACAGGGATTGCAAGAATCAAATCAACACAGACGAAACAATCCTTAATTGTATTCTCTCTTGGATTGGTGGCGTATTGGTTCAGAAAATCATTTGATAGGAAATCACATGAATATAAAATCTTAACCGTTTCTGTGAAAGATAAAGTATAAAAAAATAATTAATGGGAAGTAAATATCGTGTGAAGAAAACTACATTAAATATGAGTTGTCCTTCTTGTCAAGCGCCTCAGTTTCATGCGAAAGAGATGATTTCTACAAAGTGTTGGATTTGTTTTACTTGCAAATATTTCAGTAGTTAATTGACTAGATATTAAAATGTTTATTTGAATATTAAGATTTATAAGATGTATGTATTGTAGTTTTTCACCTTTTCTGTGTATTGTACTGGCTTTAATTGGAATAGTTAATTGAATGGAATAGTCTGTTGGTGACGCGAAGTGGAAATACGGTTTACAATTTCATTTTTAAGTTTGAATGCGGAGCAATTCCAACTTATATTTAACGAAACCGCAAATGAACACAAGACAATTTCATTTCGGTTTTCTTGATATCACACATCACGGGATCTCTTAGATACACGGGTTACTTCTCAGCTCAACTTGCCACGGACAATCAGTTAGTTGAAGCCGAAGACAATGATATGGCACATGTAAAGGATGATATAAAAATTTGTTTAGAGACTTCTAAACATGCTTTAGTTTGCTTTAAATTATTGAAAAATAAGGTAATAATCAGCGCAGTAATTTGTTGTTTTTTTTGTGATTCGTCGTCCCGTGTATGGTAATCACGTGATCTCAAGTTACATGTGGTGATCATGTGAGCATAGAAAGGCAATGTTTACAAATATGGCTCAGGTCGCAAATGCATTTTCACAATGATTACGCCGCCCAGTGCTTTAAAACATTCTAGAGCGATTAAGGAAGATCGTAGGCATCAAGAAAACGTGAATATTTTGAGATTTACAGCAAAACGAAAGCAGAAGATTTTGAAAATTAGAATGTAAACATATCAACTTCATGTCTCTACTTATTTACTAAATTATTACGCTTTATTATGTCCTTATTTACATGTTTAATTCAAAAATAGCACACCAAACCTTTAAAGAGTGTCATCTACTTTTCAGCTTGGTCCTTTTTACTTAAGATTCTTACGGTTCTAAAGCCGAATAACGAATAAGGAAATCGCTCGACTACAGGGCGCCGAAGATAATTTGATACTATCTTCATCATATTATAGGAATTTTAGGAAAAGGGCAAAACTACTATGTCCAAACAATAACGTTACAAAAACGTTAACGTATTTTTTTCTTTTGAATTGTACTCACAACGCTTTAAATATTCCTTTTTCCTAAGTCTAAACCGGTATTTCAAATCAATTACCCTGAAACAAGTTTCCAAGCATTTTCGTAGATTTCAACGTATACTCATAAACTTGAAGTGAAAAATTACGTTAGTTTAGCATGATCGTTACAGAATTGGCCGAGTTGAGGGTCAAATAATCATCGAAGTCGTTGATTTCTTACTGTAGAAGCTGTTATTCTCTGTTTTCAAGATTCTAAAAGGAGATCGCGTATTACACTTGATCAAAAGGAGAAGGTAATGCTTGAAAATCCAAATTTTGCTGCGCGTGACGCGAGCTTATAACCCATTCCAACAAGATAAAATTTTAGACCAGTCCAAATTCTAAGAAGCAGCAGACGACAATTGTAAGTTGGTGAAATCTTTAAAATCATGCTTGTAACAAGCAATTTCTTCATTTTACACAATGTTTTCCAAAGCTTTTATACTGAGGGTCATTTAAAAGCGCCACTGTCTGGGAATGGGTTAAAACAATGTTTGTTTTTGATTTCTGTGGTTTTATGTTTTTGCGCGTTATTCACGCATATATGTACACAAATGGGAATGCTGGTTTAAGTTTAAAGGAGGGAGGCTTACTCGGAAAGTAATATATGAATTTGAACCGAATTCGAAAGTTATGACCCTTTCAGCGCATTCCAACTTCTCAGTACTTTCAGTCCTTTGATTTTTAGATTAGAGAGAGCTGAATTTATCAGATTTGGAGTTGCCGAAAACTGTAAAGTTACGATTGAGGCAGATTTTATTGCAAAGTGTTAAAAAATTTGTTAGTAGTCTTGTCTACGCACCCTGGAGCGACACCATATCTAAAATGACAAATCAATTTTCCACGCGCAATGTTTATTCTATGTATCGAACGTTGTAGAGAAACATATATGAAAGATAGAGACAAAACCTCAAATTACCCTATCCGCGCTTATTGATGCTAGAATTATCTGCCCTTGAGTGGTATACACTACTTTCAACAATGGCGTTACATTATTCAATGGGAAAAATCCAGGTTTATCAGCATTGTAATCAAACATTAAGAATTCTTGAAAAAATCTTCCTTTCTTAAACCATGCTTTGAATTTGTGTGACTATTGCATTAATGTTCTAGAATTGATTTCTTTTTGATAGTAGCATATTCTTGGCTTTTATCATTCGGGTTTATCAGCGCTTTGTGGAATATAAAAAAAAAATAACAAAATTTCTTCGTTGAAAGATTTTAATTTAAAATCTTTTTGATGGAATTCTCCTTTTACAGACTTTCTAGAAATTTTGAATTTGATATACATGACTTTATAGTCATGACTCATCTGCACTATATTAATCATTGTAAAAAGTCTTCTTCTCTGACAGTATTGAATTCAATCCAATGATTTTCAAAATTATTTTGCTGACTGTCTCGAATACTCTCAAGAAACTTCTAGAAGATGAAAACAGTTTTTATGTCGTTGGTTAGCCAGCACAATATGAAACAACGAGACCTCGGGAAAGTCGTATTTTTTCTGAAAAAGAAAAGAAATAATAATAACATTAATAAAAAAATAAAAATAAAAAAAAAACAAACACACACACACACACACACACACACACAAGGCTTTCATTTGCATTTCACATCAGCACTTTAAAGCAAATGAATATTTCATTTTATCACTTTATCCTAGCCCAATACATTCCAATACAATTAAATATTAGGACCAAAAGTGTCGAGGAAGCTATACGGCCCTCATAGAATCTATTTAAATCTGATTACATGCACTTGAAGAATGAAAGTTAAAAAAAATCTTATGTAAGACAAACATTGAAAAATGATTTATCGAGCCTAATAAGAATGTTTGCATGCAATGCAGCCACTTAATACTAAACCTTATATGAACTTACCAAATCATACAAGTGTGTTCAAAACATATTCATAATTTGAAATTTAATCATTGAGATTCAAACAAGGTTAAAGCTTAACCTTGACCTATTAAATATGTCCGTTGCCTTTGAAAAAAAATGCCTTGGAAATGTGCTTTAGACACGGCATCTAATCAAGTTGTGAACGTGTGAGAAATGTGTACCAAAAGGCCCTCGTGGTTTGAACGGCAATGATCTCGACCGTAGAGAAACAACTTTACTCATCCTGTCTATACAAAGAGATGTACAAGTTGTCGAATTATATTTTTTATTATTAACTTGGCTGTTTCCTAGAAAACCCTCGGCATGCAAAACCTTTTGACATTTAAGAGATGAAGAGAATATTTTTTGTTTTCATGGAGGTAAGAACCGAAAAAAATAACCACACTGCCATAAGTGTGCTTAGGTTTTCTGTTCCTACCTCCATGAAAACAAACTAGAGGCGCTTGAGCGCCTGATGCGCTCCACCGGCCTGATTTTACTTATCATTCCTGAGAAATTTGGTTGGAAACCATCCTGTAGATTGTAGCTTTTCACTGTTTACCATATATGGAAATAAGCCCAATCTATTTAAGCAATGTTAACATCCAATCAATTCCTTTTTAGCAATCTAATAAGGGGTCACCAAAGGAACATTCTGGCGAAATTTTGTTGAAATCCATAAAATGGTTTCTTAGAAGAAGATTTTCAAAGCTTTCGCTATATATGGAAATAATTTCCCGCCCATTAAAGCCGTGTTTTCTGTCCTATCAAAAATCCTTTGAAAAAAGTCTACCAAGGACTAAGCCAGTGAAATTTGGTTGAAATCAATCCATTGGTATCTGAGAAGAAGATTTTCAAAGTTTTCACCATATATGGAAATAGCCCATCCCATTAAAACACGCTTTTTCATCCAACCAAAATTCTTTGAAGGAATCTGATAAAAAGTCACATAAGGATAATTCCTGTCAGAAGAAGATTTTTTAAGCTTTCACCTTATATGGAAATTTAAGCCATGTTTTTCATCCCATCAAAATTCTTTGAAGGAATCTGATAAAGCGTCACCTTAGGATGATTCCTATCAAATTTGGCTGAAACCCATCAATTGGTTTCTGAGAAGAAGATATTTAAAGCTTTCACCATATACGGAAAATAGCCACGACCATTAAAGCGATGATTATAATCCGATCAAAATTTCTGAAGGAATCTGATAAAGGATCACCCAAAGATCATGCATGTAAAATTTGGTTGAAATCCATCAATTGCTTTCTGAGAAGAAGATTTTTTAAGCTTTCACCATATATGAAAATTAGCCCCGCCCATCTAAGCCATGTTTTTAATCCGATCAAAATTCTTTGAAGGAATCTGATAAAGGGTCACCTAAGGATCATTTCTGTGAAATTTGGTTGAATTCTGTTCAGTTTTTTCTGAGGAGAAGATTTTTAAAGTAAAAGTTTATGGACGGACGGATGGACGCACGACGGACACAACGCCACGAAAATAGCTCGCTGGCTTTCAGTCAGTTGAGCTAAAAACATAAAATATTCTCTTCATTTAGTAAAATTCAATAGAATTGAGCGAAAAAAACAAAAACTTTACAAATTTTGATACTTTTTGGTTTGAACCTTTTTTGTGTGGAAGCATACAAAATGGCTGCGAGCTAAAAAAATTGTTCATGGAGGTATGAATATTTTTTCGACCAATCAGAACGCCCGTCTTTGGTAGACGAATCTAAAGTTTAAATTACTTTGTGTTAAGAATAATGCTTCTGATGATGCTTGGAATACACGCTGATTACCACAACAGGGACATTTACAATCAAGGAGGATAACTAAAATATCATGTTTGAGATAAATTTTAACATTTTTACGACTAAAATTGTTTTATTTCCCAAAGGGCCGCGGCTATCGCGCAGTTGATAGCGCTTCGGACTCTTTACCATGCGGTTTAGGGTCCGTTTCCTGGTAGCATCAAATTTCATCCTTTCCGACATTTGTCTCCCACCAATGGATGTAAATCTAAGTCGGATGAACAGCTGGAAGCTCAGGAAGGATGCACAGGTAGTACTAGTGTGAGAAGTACTATGATTCTATGGTTAGGTGCTCAACTGCCAAATTTAAACCCATCCAAACAAACTATTAATTGATTGATTGAATGGGGTTAAACGCCACTTTTAACAGTATTTCAGTCATATCGCGTCGGCTTGAGTATCTCACACCAGTACTACCACTACATCCTTTCCTAAACTCCAGCTGCTATCCAAATTAGGTTTACGATTATCCAGCCAATGGTGAGAGACAAATGTCGGAAAGGGTATGTGCCGCCGCCGTGGATCGAACCTATGGCATCCTCAAACAAGTTGGGAAGATTGAGGTAGATTGAAAATATATTGAGAATATGTACGCGAGAATAAAACGCGGATCTTTTACTTATATTTTATAGAAGGTATGCACAGTCTGATTCGATCAATATTGATCTCGACACAAATACGATACTGCAGATTTCAAGTGTTTTACCGGTATTTTTTTTTTTAAAAAAAATTATGACACTTCTTTACGTTTCCACTTGCTGTTCATTCATTAGTTATTTAGTTTTTAAATTGTTCTTTCTGCACAAAAATGACATTGACACCAATACCTGTGATTGTTTAGTTTGCTTCCGATTCGTCAATCGTTAATGTGGCATTGCTAGTGATATGTGTATTAATATTTAAGGATTCAATAAGTGTCACTTACCTGACCTTTCAGATACAATAACCCCTTCACAACTTGGATATGTAGCTAAGACAGGAAGGTTCATAATATATACTACTCAAAGTTTGCTAGGCAGCAAACCTTTTAGATGTCCTAAAGGAGACAGATTTTCAAAAAAGATCATTTCTAATAGTTTGAAATAGTAAAGTTATGTTTTGACAAGATGTTTAACGATACATTACCGAATCTGAACGCACTTTCTTCGTAGATGATTCAATTTTCTCCCTTTTCTCATTGTCCGCATGTACAAGTTTTGTGATCAGGCTAAATTTCTCATTTTCGATTCTTAAAGCATTTACTTATTTGGGATGGCAATTATAAATGTCAGAAGACATTTATTGGCAGATTAGATGTGGCGAGCTTTTGGTATGGTGGAGCAATGGGCCTCTCACCGTGAGGTTGGCTTGACATTAGATGTACACCATACTTTGGTAGCTAGAGCTTGGTCAGAGTACCAGCAGTATGGGACACCTGCCAGGAGTCATGGTGGAGAAAGAAGTCGTGCTACTTCTGCCGCAGATGACCGAATTTTGGTTATTCAAGCGAGGAGATCAGGTTTGCTACGGCAACGCAACTACGTTCCGAGCTTCAGAACGCTTCAGGGGTGCGAGTTTCGACTCAAACCATTCAAACATGACTGAACGAGAGTAATCTCCGACCAAGAAGACCATACATTCATATCCCATTGTGGTGGATACATTGTCGTCGTCGATAAGCGTGGGCCTTGGACCACGTTGGCTGGCGCCCAAGACGAGGACGCCCTGTTCTCTTCACTGATGAGTCGAGGTATTATATGGATGACACGGACAGACGAAGTAGGTTGTGGAGAAGGATAGGGAAGAATTCATTCAGCAAATATCGCTTAACACGACCTTTAAGGAGGTAGGTCCATTGTGGTCTGGGATGGCATCAGCTGGGATGGACGGAACGAGCTTCTTATCTTGGATAGAGGTACCTTGACAGTCCAGAGGTATTTTGATGAAATTCTCACTACTCATGTAACATTTCACGCTTTTGTGCCTAACCCTAACAAAGAAACAAACACAAACTCTCGCGCGATAATCAACTAGTTGACTCTCTCACACTCACACACACACACACACACACAAAAGCAACAACAACAAACAAACAAACAAATAAGCATAAACACTCGCGCGATAATCAACACACACACACGCAAACGAACACACCCCAAAACACCCACAACATATATTTAATTTTCTGTTGATTGATTATTCTTAATATCTTTTCTCCATCTTGTTATTTTCTGCAACACTACCCGAAATACATTTTTAGTTTTGTAGATTACATTTTAATGATGTCAGCATCCTTGATCTTGTCTCATATGATCGAACACTCGCGCTAGCATAAGTTCGTGTGAACCAAGTGACTTTGTTGTCGTGTGTTTAACCTATTGTTACACAATCCCTGTTTTTATGCCCCTCAAAAAAGGTTTAGGAAAACATACTGGAGATTTAAAAAAGCGCTTGTAAATTATCCTAAAATTAATTCATTAAAACTAAACAGTACCACCATCAATAAGTTGATTTTATAGCAGAGGTTTGGAGAGTACTTTTCCATTATTACTTTCATATAAATGTATTCTTGTAGCCTTGACATTAGGGATATACCATATTATGAGTCTCTGTCTAGTTCGTATGTATCAATAATTCATGTGGTGTTTTTCTACAAAGAAAACTAAAAAAAAAAAAAAAAAAACAATTATGTCATTTGACGATCAATATGAGGTTACTACAGGTTCAATCAAGCTGATGTTTTATACGTAGGTTGCCCACTGGGTTCATTAGTATTGTCGGTTTTTCCATCACGGCCAAGCAAACGACATTATCCGTTAAGCGATCTAGTGGGAGGCATACTCAAGTAAGGAAATCAAAGCGCTGAAAGCATTGAAAGTCTGATATATATTCACGATATATGTAACCCTAGGCAGAAAAAGTTTGATGTTCGGATTATCGGAGTAGTCACTCTCTGCCAAGATCTACTGTCGACCATGCACAGGTGTGCCAGTTTGTGCGCTAACAGACTCAACTTGCCTTGAAAAGTCGAATTTTCTTCCCGCTTGGCAGGTATTGTAACGATATATATATATAGGTCTACTGATTGACCATTCCTATGACTTTTGGTTGAATTCTGTTTAGTACTATATGAGAAGATAATGTAAGTAAGAGTTTACGGACTGACGGACGTATGGACGCGTGACGGACACCACATCATAACAACAAGTGGAGCTAAAATAGAGATAGATAGAAATGAAGCATGTAAGCAGTTCGAGCTATGAGGCTCTCGCGTGCGATGCAAGTACTTCATCCACACATACCTATTTCGTTATATCAATAAACTCTTCATAGTCTCAAGGTAAAGAGAGAGAGAGCGAGGGAGAGAGAGAAAGAGAGAGAGGAAGCAAGAAAAAAAGAAAGAAAGAAGAAAAAGAAAGAGAGAGAGATTTGGCGATCAGTTACCAGGCTAACATTATAATTGACCAATCGCGGCTGTCAATCAAGGAATCTTTCGACAAATCAGATTTTTCATTCAGCCAGGAATTTAGGTTAAAACTCCAACATTGGCCGCCATTTTGTTAAACATTCATGTTGGTTTGGCGACTTAAACGTCGAAGATACAGTTTTTTCAAGCCTTAGTTACGACGTTCAGGTCGCCAACCAATTAATTCATTTTTTTTGTTAAATACTAATGGCTGTAAAATTTGCACAACAACGCAATGAAATATCGAAGAAGGATTTCCTGTTGGAGTCAATGTGCGAGGCCAACGGCGTAAGTGGGCGGGGCCAGCGATTGGTCAATTTACGCCTCTCAAAAGCGATGTCAGTATTTGCATGCAGGCTTCGCCTTTAATTTGGCGTATTAATAAAAACTCGAAGCCGTGTAATACGATCCGATCTATTCTTCATGCGACAGAAGATTGTATTGGTTGTGTTGTATGTTTTCACCTTAAACTCTGCGGGGGTTAAAATTCTACCATGTTTACTTCAGCCTCGTATTTCTTACGCAATATCAGTAAAAACTGGATGATATCTAAACCATAAGGAGCAGTTACGTATGCTAGATATCATCTAAAATTACCAAAAAGTCAAACCCGGCCTTTTAGAAATACTATATATAGACAAGGGATACAACTCAGAATTCTTCATATCCCACCCTGCATGTTTTAAACGCCTCTACAAAGTACACTTCTTTGTTTACACATTTTACAGATGTGCATATTCGTCACACATATATAATCATGTGTGACCTTCACCAATCAATTACACTGAAACTATACGGCTTTAGGAGTACCGACGCATTTCTTTCAGAAATACACCTCAATTTTGCTCGTTTGTCAAGAAGTAGCACCTTCACTTTTCATCAGTAAATGGCAAATCTCAGATGAGCTACTCATTTCTATTATGCTTAGAGCAATGGCAAACTATAAATTAGGTACATTCTTACCTTCAAGTAGTTAGTTCTGATGATTCCAGAGTTCTCCTAAGCTTATGAAGTGTTTCACCATTTCTAGAAGTCAAAAGGCAGCCATGATGTTTTTTATAATAAATTTCCAAAAAGATTGAGAATAAAGAATTGAAAATCACTATTCTTTAAAACTTTTTTATCATGATGCTAATAGAAATATTGAAATATGATGGAAAGTTCCAAAATATGAAGAAGAAGAAACATGGTGATTGCTAATTGATAGAAAGAGGAAAACAGTATAGCTAGCTGGATGAGGCAATGAAGCCTTTGTACCAGTATTCTGTCCTATGTTATTATCTGAAGCACATTTGTCTAGCAGTATGACTTGAATACGATCATTTTATCGTTTCAGTCTATAAATGGTCTACAAAATTATCCACTACAGAAAAAATGGGGTGGGTGGAAGAAATATACATTGTATATTGAAAATCCAAGAAACAATGTTAATCATTTCAAGGAGATAAAATATGACCGGAAAACGGCCATTCAGTGACTACCCACACCAGAATGAGCGGATTAATCTACCGCCAGTACCGGCTTCATTTACATCAGGTAATCGGGTCACTTGTCTTCTATAGTCTGAAATTTACACGTAAAATTAAATAATGAAGTATTTATCATCATCGTAATCAACACGGTATAACCCCTGTATAATTAGGTCGTGGGGAAAACCTTATCTATTTGAATATCGACCCTGTTCGACGTCGTATTAAGGGCAATCCGAGTTTCTTTAACAGTCATATTCGTTTCAATCATCGACAATTCAACGAATCATGTATACTTAATCACTAAAAATGATCGTATCGTGAAGAAACATACAGACATGTATCGGACTTTTTCTTTATAGTAGAACGTAGAGTACACTGGTCTGATTACACATCTACTACGCGACATTAACATAGTTGTGTAAATGTTGATAAAATGTTTTCTTGTCAGAAGCATCGACAAAATAAGAAAAATATAGGTTTAAGGTAATCATAATACGAACATAGTGTATTGTTAGACAAAAATATCTATAAATTCAGCGTGATTAGTTTTCGATTAATACCTCTATGAAAACAAACAAAACAAAGCACAAAAAATCTTTATTTCTTATTATTTAATGACATCAAGCTAAAAAAGTAAATATTTATAAATATTGATACGTTTTTGTACGAAACTATTTTGTGCGGAAGCATACAAATTAGCTGCGTGCTCAAAATTTTGTTCATGGAAGTATGAATATTTTTGTCAGCCAATCAGAAGTCTCGTTTTTGACAGATGAAATTAAAAATCAATTAATGCCACAGGTATTCCATAAATTGGTCTATTAATTTGCTTGTACTGTGCTTTTCGTATTCATCAAATATTAACAAGGTCGATCAAATTTCTTCAAGGTATACTTATTCAAATGACGGACTGCTGATGTCAGTAAAAACTGGATGAAACAAAAATTATGGGAATTTTTTCAAACTTACGACTTAAACGTGGCAACTACATCTTGTTCAAGCTGTAATTATGACGCTAAAGTCTCCAACCAACCATTTCAATTTTTTGTGTTTTTTGTTTTTTTCATGTTAATCTTTGCAAAGTAAAGCCGTCTATAATCTAAGTCGAACTCATAGCCACGTATTGGTAAGCTATATTTGCGGCGTTTACGTCGCCAAACCAACGAAAAAGCCTACAAAAATATCGAGGCTTAAAGTTCAATACCGGTCTAAATGAATGATTTAACTTAGCCGCTTGTGTCATTGACAGTAACGAAATATCAATTTCCCGTTGTTTAACCCTTTCAAGTTTCTTTAAGATTTTACACTGGTCCTAAATTAAAGAGGTTGAAGACGACAATAAAAACTGGATGCAATTTAAAATAAAACGATCCTATAGTTGAAAAAACATTGTGGAAAATGAAAAATTGCTTGAAGAAATTGCTATCGAAGAAGAAGAAGAACGACAATTAAACAGAAAACACACACACACACAAACCTTCCAAAATATTTCTCGGTGAGTAGCCTTCAAATTCAACTCATTTCACACACCCCACAAAACAACAACAACAATAACAAACAAACGAACGAACAACAAACAAATAAACAAACACGATTTTAACAAAACAACTTCGTCTCCCTAACAAAGTGTCAAAGACACGAACCCTTTTTAGAGGAACTTGAAAATTTCATTAGAAGAAATTCTTCATTTTTTTCTATAACAAACAACTTTAGATGAATTATTTGCGCTCATACACAAAATATCAACAAAAAAACCCAAGAGGGCGAGTGGCCCTTGCGCTCACCTGGAATAAGGCTCTTTTTCTTCGAAGCCTAATACTAAGGGGTTCTGGAAAAGGTGTCCTTAAAAAAAATAAATAACTAAATTAAACTAGTGTTGCCATTAAAACAAATGCTTTCAACAGATTTCAAAAGTTTTATTGATTTTAAAAGGAAGGGGACCTAAGGGACATTTCTATCAAATTTAGTTGAAATTGGCCACATAGTTTTGGGACAGGTGCCTGCTGGCTTTTGTATATAGGTTCAAGTCCCCTGGGGCTCTGAAATATTGGCAATTTTGGCTCCTTGGAATCCGAGCGTAATGATTTTTGCAATTCTAAAAGAAGTCACTGTACTGATGATCCTTGCAAATATCAAGGTTCCACACCTTTTGGGTCAGGAGTAGGTAATTTTATTTTTCGTTTCATTTTTGTTACAATGGCAATAAGAGTTTGCATCGGATTTTAAATCTTTTAGCATTTTTAAAGGGCACCACCTAAGGAACATTTCTGCCAAATTTGGTTGAAATAGGCCCAGTGGTTTGGGAGTAGCTGTTTTAAAAAAAAATTCTATATAAGCCTCGTACCGCTGGTACTCCACCCCCTTGGAACACGAGAGTAATGATTTTAGCAATTCTGAGAGAGGCCAATGTACTGATACTCCATGCAAAAAAAAAAAAAAAAAAAAAAAAACAAGATCCTACGCCTTCTTGATCTGAGATACTTCTTTATCTCTTTTGAATGCCATTTTGGTTGCCATGGCAACCAGAGTTTTCAACAGATTTAAATTCTTTTAGCAATTTTAAAGGGACACCACCTTAGGTACATTTCTTCCAAAT
Organism: Fragum fragum; assembly: GCA_946902895.1. Taxonomy (NCBI): domain Eukaryota; kingdom Metazoa; phylum Mollusca; class Bivalvia; order Cardiida; family Cardiidae; genus Fragum; species Fragum fragum. Next base: position 200,015 of record OX336378.1, read on the forward strand.
TTTGTTGAAATTCGCCCAGTGGTTTGGGAAGAAATGTCGTTTTATAATTGTTGACACACACCGGAAGACGCACGCCGGACGCCGGAGAGAGGGGATCAAAATTATCATGAGCATTTCGTGCTCAAGGGAGCTAACAACTATCGTTTTCAATTTCGAAAACTATGGTGGTGTGAAACTATTGCAATTTGTTTTGCTTTGCTTTAATAACATCAAATTAAACAATTGCTCACCATTTCGAAATTTGTCTCTGCTAACATTTGAAAACCATATACATCAGTTTCAAGTGTTTTGATTGGCTGAAGTGTTCTTTTTTATACTTCATGAATACAATTTTGAGCACATATTTTGTATTCGTGCGCACAAAGTATATCCATAGAATTTTACTCAACCTAGTAAAATATTTGTGTGTGTGTGTTTTCTTTTGCTTTTTTGCAAAACGTTATAAGAAATGAAAAGCAAATGTTTTATTTTCAGTGAGATATAATCCCAAGAACTTAAAGTTTATACTTTAATGAAAACAAAAAATATTCCCTTCATTTCTTAAATGGCATCAAGTTTTATTTATAAGTCAATTAATATTTAGATGATAAGATAAATGTAGATTGCTAATGCCAGAGTAGTGAATCCATAAAGAACAAGAAAATTGGACCCCGACCAGCCTGTATAATCTCACAGTCTTACCAGGGCAGATATTGTCGCTATTGGACTCAACCAGCCCATGTAGCCTCATAGTCTTACCAGGGCGGATAGTGTCGCTATTGAACTTACCAGCCTGTACAGTCTCACAGTCTTCAGGGTTAAATACTGTCGCTATTGAACTCGACAAGCCTGTATATTCTCACACTGTAACAAGATCGGATACTGTCGCTATTGAACCCAATCACCCTGTATAGTCTGACAATTTTACTAAGACAAAAACTCTCGCTATTGAACCTGACGAGCCTGTATTGTCTAAAAATCTTACAAGGACATATATCTCTGGTACTGAACTCGACCAGCCTTTATAGTCTCACCAGGACAGATACTGTCGATATAGCACTCGACCAGCATGCATAGTCTGAGAGAAGGGATACTGTCGCCATTGAACTCGACCAGATTTTAGTCTGACAGGAGGGATTCTGTCTATAAAGAACTCGACCCGCCTGCATGGTCTCACAGTCTTACCAGGATGGATACTGGCGCTACTGAACCCGACAAGCCTGTTTAGTCTGCCCAGAGGGATACTGTCGCTATAGAACTCGACAAGCCTGTAAAAAGTCTTACAAGGACAGATACCTTCGCTATTGAACTCAACCTAGTCTTACTAGGAGGGTACTAACGCTTTTGAAACCGACCAGCCTGTTTAGTCTAACAGGGCAGATACTATCGCTATTGAACCCGACCGGCCTGTATCGTCTCATATTCTTACTAGGACAAATATTGCCGTTATTGAATCCGACCAGCCTTTATAGTCTGAAGGTCTTAGCAGGACTGATACGGTCGCTTTTGAACTCGACTTGCCTGTAAAGTCTCACAGTTTTACCAGGACAAATACTCTCGCTATTGAACCCGACAAGCCAGTACAGTCTAAAAGTCTTACCAGGACAGATACTGCCGCTGTTGTACACTGCATAGTCTGACAAAAGGGATACGGTCGCTAAAGAACTCGACTTGCCTGTATAGTCTTACAGGACTATCGCTATAGTACTCGATCAGCCTGTAAAAGCTCACAGCCTTACTAGGACGGATATTGTCGCAATTGAATTCGACCAGCTTGTACAGCCAGACAGGACAGATACTGACGCATTTGAGCTCAACCAGCATGTAAAGTCTCACAGTCTTACCAGCACCAAATAATGGCGCTATTGAACTCGATCAGTCTGCATAGTCTGACAGAACGAATACTCTCGTTCTAGAACTCGGCCAGCCTGTATAGTCTCACAGTCCTAACAGGACGGATACTGTCGCTATTGAAATCGACCCGTCTGTATGGTCTCACAGTCTTACCAGGATTGATACTGGCGCTACTAACCTCGACAAGACTAATTAGTCTCACAGTCTTAAAAGGGCAGATATTTTCAATTTTGAACCAAACCAGCCTGTATATTATGTTAGGACGGATAGTGTCGCTATTGAACCCGACAAGGCTGTATAGTTTCAGTCTTACAAGGACAGATATTGTCCCTGTTGAACTCGATCAGCCTACATAGTCTAAGAGGACGGATACTTTCGCTTTTTAACTCGACGAGACTGTAGCGTCCAAAAGTCTTACAAGGACGGATACTGTCGCTATGAAACTTGACCAGCCTGCAAATTCTGAAAGGACAAATACTGTCGCTAGAGAATTTTGTTAACCTGTTTTGCCCCACAGTCTTACCAGGATTGATATTGTCGCTATCAAATTCGACAAGCCTGTATCGTCTCACAGTCTTACCAGGACAGATACTATCGCAATTGAATTTGATCAGCCTGTATAGTCTCACAGTCTTACCAGAGCAGAAACTGTCACTTTTGAACACAACCAGCCTGTTAAGTCTCACAATCTTACCAGGACGGTTTCTGTCGTTGTTGAATTTGACCAGCCTGTATGGTCTCACAGTCTTACCAGAGCAGAAACTGTCACATTCGAACCCAACATACCTGTTAAGTCTCAAAGTCTCATCAGGATGGTTTCTGTCGTTATTGAATTTGACCAGCCTGTATAGTCTCACAGTCTTACCAGAGCAGAAACTGTCACATTCGAACTCAACATACCTGTTCAGTCTCAAAGTCTTACCAGGACGGTTACTGTCGCTATTGAATTTGACCAGCCTGTGTAGTCTCACAGTCTCATCAGAGCAGAAACTGTCACTTTTGAACACAACCAGCCTGTTTAGTCTCAAAGTCTTACAAGGACGGTTACTGTCGCGATTGAACTCGACCTTCTGTATAGTCTCACAGTCTCATCAGAGCAGAAACTGTCACTTTTGAATACAGCCAACCTTTTTAGTCTCACAGTCTTACCAGTACGGTTACTGTCGATATTGAACTCGACCAGTCTGTATAGTCTCACAGTCTTATCAGGACAGGTATTGTCGCTATTGAACTCGACCAGCCTTCATAGTCTGACAGGACAGATACTATCGCTATTTTTCGAAAGATGTTTTCATTGTTTCCCGAAACACAAACGGTCCGTTTATGCTTGACGTAATTCGAATATAAGTTCAATGCAGTTTTGTCTCAAAAGACATTTCAGTCTGGATTGTAAGGGGATAGTAAGTGGTGACAAAAAGTTGAATACACAGCTTTATTCAAGCGGTAGTTTCGACATTGTGGTCGCGATCTGACGAGACGGTCTTTTGCTCAACTGAATTATTTTAATTATTTGTTCATTGTCTTTCTATAACTGGTTAAACTGTACACGCTCAATTAACCAAACTTATCAATAATTTAAGGTGCCAATTTTTACTGTTTTTGTGCATAATATTTTTGAGACCAGAAACAAACTAGTCTATTATATATTTGGATATGCGGCGGATTTTTTTTACATGTGTTTTACATGTTTCAGTAGTTATGAACCTTATTTGTAAACCTTATTCTTAAGACACGAAAAACTTAGACGTTTTCATTTCTTTGGGTTTTTTTTTATCCCACTTTAATCAATCATTCAGTTATTTCACCTATTCATGTGGTTCCGGTGTATCACGAATAATAGAATGGGGTTGCGGAATGTCTTGTCCAAAGGTCATACTCGTGTGTCCATCGGCGCTTGTTGGATCGACCCACTACTCTCGACTTGTCGGTTATGAGTCCACCGCCCTATCAATCGAGTTAGAGCCAGAGTCACACAAGACTGAAAGTCGTGACATTATTTTAAATTGGGAAGTAACTACAATTGACCAATAGCGTCTGTCAATCAAAGAATTAATCGACCAATCAAATCATTTATTCAGTCCGGAATTGAGCTTTCAACTTCGACATTTGCCGCCATTGTTGTTAACCTTTTCTGTTGGTTTTGCGACTTAAACGTCAAAACCACATCTTATTCAAGCTGTAGTTAGGACGTTTAGGTCGCCAACCAACCATTTTAATTTTTTTGTTACATGCTTCTAACTATAATCTTTCCAAACTAACGCCGTTAAAAATCGAGGCGGAATTTCCTGATCGGAGTTAATGGGCGGGGCCTAGGGAGGCAGTTGGCTGGACCAGCGATTGGTCAATATTGGCGAGATCACAAAGTTCAACTACTACCACCAAGTTCTTTTCGAGTAAAATACTTAAGAGGTGAAGAGAATATTTTTTGTTTCCATGGAGGTATAAACCATTGAGGTAGGAACCGAAAAAAATAATCACACTGCATGAATGAGTGTGATAAGGTTTTTAAGTTCATAGTTCAACGTAAACAAAAAATACTCTTTTCATTTCTTATAATTTGATAGCATTGAGCGAAAAAAAAAAAAAAAAAAAACTTTACAAATTTTGATACTTTCTTGTCTGGGACTATTTTGTGTGGAAGCATACAAAATCGCTGCGTGCTCCAAATTTTGTTCGTGGAGCTATGAATATTTTTTTCGACCAATCAGAACGTCCGTTTTTGTTTGAGATAAATGAAAATAACTTATTGATAAAAATCATTGTTTATTTGTTGGTATTTTGATCTGTACTTTTCATGTTTATTTCTGTTTCATGATATTTCTTTCTTTTAGGTAATTTCCAAGTTCAATTAAGTCAGATCGACTATTTCGATTCTTGTATGGGGTTCCCCCCCCACTCAACAAATGGGGTCTAATAGATACGAGGCCTCGGTATAAAGCCCAACTCCAAGGACTTGTGGAGCGGGGAATCGAACCAATGATTCCCCTTTCTCATAAAGTTATGTATAAGAAAGAAGACTAAAAGAAGTGATGAATAAAAAAAATGTCACGACAATATTATGGTCATTTTATTTTCGCTGTTTAATATCATCAATGATGTGGTCATTATAATCATTATTTTGATTTCATCTTCAAAACGACGAAATACAATTTTGTGAATAGCACTAATTGATTTGCGCCATTATTTTATGAATCTATAATTTTAATTCCGTTGTAAAGTTTGCAGTAACAATACAATTAAACTCAACTGAGCATGGTATTAAATCGATAGAATTCGTTTAGAATTCATATTTACGATGCGATTACTAGATAGTACTTTGATCACATACTTTATACTTCTAGTTTAAGTGATGCCAGAAAACATGAGGAGAATGGTTGGGCAATACCATGTCTATATGTTCATAAATCTTAAACTTCTTATCTATGTAATTAACTTGCTACCTGGTCAGGTTAACTGCCAGAACTCTCGAACCATGAGCCTGTACGGGATAAACGTCCAAACTATGGATAATTTCATCTGTCCATCGAATGAAATCGACAGTACGCAATATGACGTGATGAGTAAAATTCAGTGTTTTTATTTCTGTTCAATAAGTGACAATTGTCAAGGATTTTTCTACCATCAAGGAGATGAGATATGCACACTGTGTAAGGATAGATACAAGGAAACTAGCACCCTACAGAGTTACACAGGGACCAAGTATTACAGACCAATAGGTAATAATGGCCCAGAATATTTTACGCAACAATAATGAACCAACAAATATTATAAAAATGATACACATAAAAATAGTCGTGTAGGGGTGTAAAAACATATCGAAATGGTCGTGTAGGGGTGTAAAAACATATAAAAATTGTCATGTAGGGTTGTAAAACAAGAGAGGATCGGTACGTGTCAATCTTGGTTTATATTCAAGATGGCGAAACTGACAGGTACATCGGACTTGTTACACTCACTTGTTTCCTGTTTGATTTAAATTTGTCCAAATTGAAAGAGGCTCGAGTCGACAATGCAAATTGGATGCAATTTGAAACAAAAAACCATTCCATACGGTAGAAAATATTGTATAAAATGGAGAAATGGCCAGTTACAAGCAATTTGTCCTTTTTGCTCAATGTTTCCTCAAGTATAAAATTACAACGATATAAATTACTGGGTTTGTAAAGGAAAGAAGGGGCCATTCCCTACATATTCCAAGTCGGCTGCGGCCAGATGGCAGTGGTATGGCGTTGGACCTATTCATGGGGTCCTGGGTTTGCTTCCCGGTCTCGTCGAATATCCTTTCCGACATTTGTCTCCCTCCACCGGGTGGATAATCATAAACCTAGGGGGATAAACATCTGGAAGCTCGGAAAGGATGTAATGGTAGTACATGTATCCATGGTTAGGTGCTCCAGCCGCGATATAACTGAAATACTGTTAAAAGTGGCGTAAAACCCCATTCAATCAATCAATTTATCAACTTATTCAAGGTAACTTATTGAGTTACGGATCTCCGATGTTTACATAAAACTCGATTGACCAATCAAACATTGATTTATACCGGATGTTTACTTGAACTCTCCTATCTTTATTAAGTTTTTTTTTAATGTTTATCGACTTAAGCGTCGTAACCATGTCTTATCTAAACTTTCATTTCGAGGCCAATCAACCATTATAATTTTGTAATATACAACTGATTAAAAGCTTTGCCGTTTAATATCTAAGTCGAATTTCTTGTCGAAGGACAATGGGCGTAGTCAGCGACCCTTCAATTCGCGTGGCATCTTATAGCTTAATTGCACAATGAACGCAGCTTTTTAATATTCGTTTAATATTCGTTTATATTCTTTAAATGATACAATTTGTCATGGTTATTAATCAAAGTACTGAAAGGACTGTAAGCTAGCAAAGCAGTAATATTTGTCAAAGGTTATCATGATTAGTGTAATTAGAAACCTTTGTCTTGTAGGCTAGAAAACAGTGTGGACATTGAAGAAATTGCTTGTTACAAGCAATTTCTTCATTGTCCACAATTTTTTCCAAAGCTATTTCATGTCTACGATTTCAATAAAGTTTATTCATGTTGCCATAAAAAGCAGTGACAGAGTTCGCAATATTCCTAGACAAGAACTACTTTTTATGGCGTAGGTATGCAATGGATTTAGTAGTGGAGCCTTCAGTGGCGGTTTGCACTCGTTGAACTTTGAGACGACCTCAATTTTTTGTCTGTTAACTTAAGCTAGCAAAACTGACGTTTTGCTAGCTAAAAAGAAAGAAGCAGTAATACAGACATAGAAAGTACAGAGACTGACGCGAAAGGATCCTCTCAGATGTTGGACTTTACGGGTTGAGTAGAATGAAAAGAGGGTGAAAACTGTTCATAATACCAGGTTGAAGAATGGAACATATCTGCAATATTCGCGTTTTAGAAACACAAAATTATTTTGACTCCTGCTTTGTACGAATTCATTATCATTTATTTGTTAAATGTTTTTTTCTTAAAGACCAAAGTTATTTAATCAATTTCTACTTTTTAAACGTTTTTACTTAAAATTGTTAAATAATCGATACGTCGGTCCATGTTAAAACCTTACAAAGCAGACAATAATAACAACAGAAAAGTCAGGACAAATTATGATAGTCCGCGAAAACGGTGTGATAACATAGGACTACGATAGTGCGAGAATCATCGCAATACCGCGTTTTAATCATCAAACGATCGGGTTTCAATCATCGTACAATCACATAATTGTCATCATACTTTCGCGCTATCGCTTTAGAGTCATCATACTTTCATGCTACCGTCATCACAGCATAGCTTTTTCTTCATCAAACGATCATGCTTCCTTCATAGTACAATCCCGTCAAAACATCGCATTATGTTGCTTTTTCATCGTACTATCGAGTTGTTATCGTACTATAGTGCTTCTGTCATCATTTAATGGTGTTATCCACATCGCGTTATCGTGCTCTCATCATGGACCTATCGCGTTAGCGTCGTTGTACTACCGTCATTCCGCCATCGTACCATACGTTATCGCCGTTGTATTACCCACATGCCGTAATCGTACTATAGCATTATCGTCGCTGTAGTTCCGTCATTCCGTCATCGTATTATAGTGTTATCGTAGTTGTACTAGCGTCATTCCATTATCGGACTAAAGTGTTATCGTCATCATACTATAGCATTATCGTCGCTGTAGTTCCGTCATTCCGTCATCGTATTATAGCGTTATCGTCGTTGTACTACCGTCATTCCGTCATCGTATTATAGTGTTATCGTAGTTGTACTAGCGTCATTCCGTCATCGGACTATAGTGTTATCGTCATCAAACTATAGCGTTATTGTCGTTGTACTACCGTCATTCCGTCGTCGTATTATAGCGTTATCGTCTTTGAACTACTGTAATTTCGTCATCGTAATATAGCGTCATCGTCATCATACTACCGCCATTCTTCCGCGTTATCGTCGCCGTTCTTTCCCATTTTCATCGCAAATCTAGTCTATACGTTCTTACATTATGGGTTTATACAGACTTTACTTTCTTTTTCAGCATCGACCTGTGCAGAATGGTCCGTTTTCAGTGGTGTTACGAATGGGTCATTTACTATCCAGGTTGATGCAGATGGCTTTGAAACACAGTTTACAGAAATTACCGTGCCGTGTGATCTGGATTCTGAGCCGGGAAGAGCAATAACTGTCTTGCGTATGTATGATCGACTTAATTCACTACAACCCTTTGGATCATCTCAGTCAATTTCTCGCATTGGTTGAAGTTCGAGTTATTTAAACATGACCTCTATATCGTAGAAAAAATATTGAAAAATATCCCTGTGATATTTTCTACTCACAATTCACTGATCACTAATCTAAATAAAAAAACAATTTACCAATTTACCAATCATAATTTTCATTTAGATCGGAAGGAAACTTTTTATTCTACTTTCGTGGACATTTATTTTATATATATAAATGTTAAGTATTTTTTTCAGTTGCGATTAGTCTTCTTTGAACATATTTTCATCGTTTAAAATCAAAGCGAGACTTCCTGTCGGAGTCTGGAGACATGGCCTTTAGAGCTTGTGGGCGGGGCCAGCGATCGGTCTGTTGGCGGACCAAATCGACAATGTTTACAATGCAGTTTTAATTTTGTAGCGTCATGTGCGATGTGCTCGTAACGCGATTTACGTAAAAAGTTTTAGTCACGCTGTTAGACCCGCATCTCACCGTCTTTTCATCGGTAGTGTACAAAATTTGCAAAAGTAACTTTATGCATGGAACATAATACCCGAGGGGTGATAAACAAAGTACAATTCTAAATTAACGTGACGTCAATTTCTAAGACAGATCGGATGATAAGGACTTTAAATGAACACATTAACTCTACCAAAATTTTTTTTGTAAACTGCATTTCATCTCAAGCACGTATAGTGAGCGATTTTCCAGAAAATCAGGAGACGTAGAAAACGTTAAGTTATCAAACGTTTACGCGTATAACATTTGTGTTGATGCGAAAGAAAGGAAATCACCAAAGCTAAGATTTACCGTAATTGTTGAAATCTCAGACACATCGATACTAAAGTGAAATACCAGCATATTGAACAGAAAATGAAAATATGTGACTTTTTAGATCTACCCATCGAATGATTTAGGGTTTGTAAAATAAGATGGCAGAATAAAATTTTAATGTTTATTAAATGTTAACTTTCCTATTTTATAAACATTAAAATATCTGCTGAAAAAAACCCAACCCCACCCCAAAACAAAACAACAACAAAACTCATAACACACATCGTCGCCAAATCGTTTTTCCCTTGTCAAGCTGATCCCGGAATATTCCTGATTTGACAATAGCTGTGGCAGGTGTATAGACTAAGATCAGCCTGCACAAGTGTGCAGTCTGATCTTAGTCTACACTACCTGCTTATTCTTTTAGTTTTTAGAAAATATTTAAATACAAACTAGACCTCAGTTTGACAAAAGAATTTTGTGAAGAAAGGATGAATATTCAGAAGGACAAGGGTAAATTGATATATGAAACTTTAAGTCCTAGTAAACTAACGAATATATTGATTCGTAAGACTTGAAATGACACGTTCTTTGTAACGTTAGTGCTTTAAGGTAACTCAACTAGTTTTAAAAGCTACAAAATCATGATTATCAACTGATAACATATGGCTTTTTATTGCAGCAATGAAGATTTCACTTGATAAAGAAAATCACTGGATTATATAATTCATTGATATAATTAAAATGCTATTGTTGTTATTATTTTGTGGAATCGCAAGAATATTTATCTGTCTCAGATTATCGGTTCTGATGTAAATTGAGAGTGAGCGCGGTATAAATGGTGTTCAAGACTTACCGTTTAATAATGATGAAATAGTTATAAGAAGTAATTAATTATGTAAAAAGCTAACTGAATTACTAGATATCTACGGTGGCAAAGAGGTGACATGTGTTTTTTTTATTTAGACCTACAAAGAAAAAAATCTCGAAAATATTCATAGAGGTATGCGTTTTTCTTTTTCCTTCTTTTTATATATATATATATATAAAAAAAACCCAAAAAACTTCTAAATCATTTTTCGTTTTATAGTTCTTTTTAGAAAACAAAACAAAACAAAACAAACAAACAAAAAAAAAACATTTTAAGAACGGTTACAACAACACGTTTTCCTTTTTTTATTTTGTAAAAATAAAGAAGAAAGAAAACGAATTGCTATCTCGTGGGAACGGGATACAAAGCCAATCAAAACGAGATTGACACACGACGTTCATAATATCCACTACTCGTCTAAAGAAATGTTGAGGCAATAACCATTTCAGGTCGCACGGTGAAGATTCTGTTTAGACTGTAAGGACGCAAGGCTGATCCGAGTACTTATATTCACCTTACGCACATGAGTAATTGTTATAAATGTCGCCTACGTGTTCAAATGTTTGTTTTTGATTTTTTATATAATATTTGTCTTTCAGACCATGACAGAGAGGCTATGACCCACGTGAATTGGTATGAAGATTGCCATTCATACAGAGTGACCTTGACTTATAGTATAGGGCTAGATGCTGTCAAGAAAATTGTTGACGAGTCCTCGGCGTGTAAACAGTACGTCAAGTACGAGTGTTTGCACTCTGAAATATTCTATTCCGGGGGCAGGTGCACAGCATGGGAAAATAGGTTTCAGAATATGTCGTCGTATTTCACAGGTTAGTCATGAGAATATTTTTAATTATACCAATATCTTTTGTTTTTCTTTCAATAGTTTCTGTTTTTCACGGGAAAGTATATTTTACACTGAATATAATTAGCCAATAGAATTTGAATTTCAACACTTATTGTGAAATACCTAGTTCTCTATGGTACACACGCAGCAAGTTTCTTTTCTCATTTTTCTTTCGAAAGAGGCTATCGTATAGACAATGAGACTGCAATCTATATTTTACAATCTCAGAGAATCTTCGTCTGCAGAGAATGTTGATCGATGAAGACGAAGCCTTGTCGAGAGTTATCTTTGTCATCAAATATAAACCTTCTTAAATTTCAAGTACCGTAATCTTAAAGTAAGCCCCGCCCAAAATAGACCTGGTTTTCTTTAAGTTCATTTTTCATGATATTTTCTATCAAGTTTTTAAGTTTATCAATTTGAAATCAACATTTTTCCATCCGGACCAGTCTAAAATTTTGTTTTCCGACAATTGGTTAATTAAATTTTAATATATACCATTTGTCTCCTTTTCTATATTCAGTCAATATAAGGACGATTCTAACTGTATTTGGTAGCGAACAACGCTTCCAATCTTCAATCATAGTGTGTCATGGGTTCGATTCCCGGCGGCGGCACATATACTTTCCGACATCTGTCTCTCACCAATCGGTCGATAATCGTAAACCTAAATGGGATAGTAGCTGGAGGCTAGGAAAGGATGTAATGGTGGAACCGGTGTGAGATATACCAGGAATCCATTGTTAGGTACTCCAGCCGCCGCAGTATTACTAAAAAAATCCCTTTAAAAACACAACAAAAGGATAAAACCCTACCACTGGCAGTTTTACAAATTTCAAATCATCGCCTTACTGTGTGTAGTTTCAATATTTTCCTTGTCACTAAGGTAAAAAGCTTGTAAAGATATTTTCAAATGCACCATTGATAGATCATCCGATCTTAAATCGTGATCAGAATTCCTTTTCCAAACGCCACTCCACCTCATCTAGTTGCATAAGCATGTCAATTTATTTTGAATATAAAGGATATGCTCAAAAACAGGCTGAATTTGATCTTTTGACTTTGAACCATAACTTTGATCTTGAAAGTAGGTCACCAAATCTTATACTTTCAACACCTCAACAACAAGGTGTACAGTTTACATGTAATTTAAAATCCACACTAAAATTTAAGGATTGCCCAAGACAATTGGAATTCGGCTATTTGACCTTGAAGGTTGGTCAATGAATTATGCACCCTGCAAACGGCCTCTTCAAGTTGCCAAAGCTTGTCAATTCATTTAAAATCTATCTAAATATATTATAGGTATGCTCCGGAAGTGAAGAGCAGCCAATTTTTGTTTCGTAATTTTAAGATGCTTTAGTCGTCTAACCAACAACAAAGCTTACAATAAATATTGGCCAATGTTCAATGTTCACTTCCAATTCAAATGAATCATTTGGTTGGTCGATTGATTCGTTGACAGCACCAAACCGCCAATTTGGTCTCAGAAATCGTAGTTTATGGATGAATTACTTGACACGATATTTCCTGCTATTTCTCAGATACGACTGAAAAACTGTTAAAAGTGGCGTTAAACCCCATTCAATCAATCCATCAATCTCAGATACGAATGAACAAAATTGTATTTAAGGAAAACAGAAACACCGTTACAATCAACAGGCAAACAATTGTTGCGCTATACTATATTGTTCCTCAATCAGAAGATATACGCTATGTGAACAAAACGAATCATTCGGCATTCTTCGCGCCCGCTGTGTACATCTCGTAATCAATATTTCCTTTCCGTCTCCACAATACCCTGGATATTATTTCCGAAAGCAGTGTACACGGTATTAGGCGGTATATACCTTCGTCTCCGCATTAGCTTACCGTAAATGAAATAAGATCGTATGCCATTCGGATTTCTCGTTACGGGATATAGACAGTGGCTTCTAGATTGCTGAATTTTCTTGTCCGACTAACATTTATTTTGCACTGTGTATAACGAGTAAGAAGAAGCCAGAAACAAACTTTACAAGTAGGAAAATTTGGTGAGAAAATTATCCTATTGTATTAATACTGATTGATGTAGTAGAAAACAATTCTCTGATTAAATCCTTTGGAGAATAATTACTATTGAAATAATTTATTTTAGTTCGAGGGCTATAATGAATATAAATCTTAAACTAAAATAAGGTATATATATATAATTATCCAAGTTTAGTCGGACAAATGAACTAAAATCGGTGAATTAAACCAAAGCACTTTTTAATCGTAACCTAAACATGTTATAAGATTGCCTTTATATGGTCATAGAATATTTCAGACTTTTCTCTTAGCTAGAATGTTCCAATGACTTCACCATTTCAAATAATGAAGACTCTAGAACATCCCTTATCGTTCTTTAGAATTCTTCATTCAACAGATTAGAGAGTCCTTAAAAGAAAACTGGAAAAAACAAATGAACATATAAATTCTAAATAACACTTTCCCCTTTGAAAAAAGAAAAGTTTTTCCTTTATGCAAAATAGATATGATAAGATATTTTACATAATCAAAAAAGTTATGTCATTCACTAAAATTATACAAAAAAATCAAAATTTCAATATTCAAATCAAATAATAAAACAATTGAAGTAGACAAGATTTCATTTCAGTTTCTGAAAAGTAACATTTGAATTCAGTTTTTATTCGAGGAATATACAAGTTTAGATTAAAATCTTGACAGAGTATAAGTTATATATAGTCTTTCCTTATATATCATTCATGTCAAGATTAAACTCTTGAAGGAATATACTCAACCACATTAACCTTTGATTTTTATTATCAAGTCTGTGTAGAAAACTTAATGGGTTGTCATCACTTAATCCAACAATTGTAGACGTTGCAGAGGATAGATAAACTTCAAAATACAGAATTGCCAAAATTAGCGCAAGTCACTCTTTTTGGTATGGTTGAGTAAGTTTTTGATATTTGTTATACGAAAAATGATAAAGTGGATGATCAATATCATTAAAGCTTTCTTGTGAAAGAAAAAGCTTAAATGCTAAAATCACTAATATTAACAGCCAATTTTCATCATTAGTCAAAATTAGGTGCAAAGACAACTGATACGTTCTTTATTATGGCTTTCTGTCGATCAGAACATCTTGACATCTTTGCCATTCCATTTGAACTTTGTGTTTTCTTAAGTGAATTTTGTCAAGTATCATGGAAAGATAATGACATGATTTCCTATATTAGCCAGCTATACCTTTCCGAACAACAGCCTTACTTAGATGTTTGAAGATTTGACCTAGGAACCGCACATTCTCTAGACAATCTATTTTTTTTTTTGGGGGGGGGGGGGGATCGGAAACCTATTGTAATCAATTCATAAGGGAGGTTCTTCAACAAATTTTCTGACTGCAAATAGTAACAAGTGGAATCCTTGATCCTATTCCGTCTTTTTATAAAAGTCATATGACCTTACCATGTTTTTAAACGTCTGGTGAAATCTTTGCTTTGACATTAAGGATGATTGGTAGATGACCTGTATGGTCATCTTTTATGATAAACAGTTGAAACATGAAGCACCTCAAATATCTAATAACTATCACTTTATACATAAGGTTTCTTTTACAATAATGCAATGGGTAGATAATCGGAAACCTTAGTGCGATAAGCAGATGGAGGCTCGGAAATGATGTACTGGTAGTACGGGTGTTATAAATACCTGGAGTCCATCGTAAGGTGACTGAATTACAGTTAAAATGGCGTTAAATTCAAACAAATTAGCTATAAGTAAAGCAAAACCTACTGGACTAATCGAGCATGACCTGTCAATCTAAAGTCTCTCGTGAATTTAAAACCAATATCCCTTAACCCTATATCCTCTTATTACTATTACAATATTTGAAAAAAAAGGAGAAAACAATTGGATTAAGCCAAAAAAAAAAAAAAAACAGCGATCACCAGTCTCAGACTAAGACCACATTCGTATTTCGAATCAAATACAGTTTTACGATCACAGAACTAAAGACTTGTGCCATGGGAAATTTATGCATAGAGAATTTGAATCCACGGAATGGTCATTCGTACATTCATCAGTTGCTGGATTTAGTTACTAAATATTGATGTACATAGGTGTATTGTTGTTATTAATTATTGGAAATACAACTACAAGTTCCGTTGTGTAATATCTTAACTAGCAAAGGTTTAGCCATTAAAAAACTTTACAAGTGACGAACTTCACTTGTAATTGACAATGATTACAAATATACAAAACCAAAACTCTAAATAAATAAGTCATTTAGAGAAAGTCTCTAATTGAAATTTCAAGATTAGTTCCTGGCCTACAACAAATGTAGACAATAAAGTTGGAATAAAGCACACACTTATAGTCTGACTATTGAATTAAAACTAGTGATCTAAATTAAATTACTTTTAACTGGTGAACCAAGAATGCTATGAGATTCCTTATATATATTATAGACTTCATTTCTCTTAGTTAAACGTTCCAAATAACCAAATTATTTGCAATAATAAAGACTCTAGAACATTTCCTATCATTTTATGGAATTCTTCATGAAACAGACCGGTGAGTTCTAAAATAGACAATGGAAATAAAACAAAGAGCATATAGACTACAAATAACTTCAGTAACCCTTCCATTTATTTCCTCTTTTTTTTCGAAATCATTCATAAGAGGACGAAAGGTCTGATAATTGTGTTTTCCTCATTTTTCGGAATCCTATCGTATTCTAAAAATGAGTCTTTCAGTACTTGTAAGTGGTCCGAAATGAACGATCGAGAGCCACGCCGAAATCGATTTACTCTGTCACAAGGAAGTTTTTCGAAGATACATGGATAGTTCGTTAGTTTGTTGGTCGCAGAGAGTATAAACCAAAAGAAAACGCCGCTAGCAGTTTACATAGGCTAAAATATTTTTCGGTGATAAAATGGCGTCTCGGAACGGAAGTTGTAATTAAATTGCCAGATAATTAAGGTCGTAACAACATTATCTTTAGCTCCTTGATTTTTCAGGAAATGGTTCCAGCACATACTACTGTGACTGTGAACTATATGGTACATGCACGGCTCCTTACGGGTGTCAGTGTAATTATAACGATGATATCTGGAGGTTTGACGACGGCTATGTGACAAATAAGGAACATCTACCAATTACTGCCTTCACCGCTGGAGATACGGGTTCTGCATGTGTGTCAAATTGATTTGCTTCATTTTGTCTATTTGAGATCAAAGTCGCTCACGACATCATCAGGTTGCCATGTTTTTCACATGTTAGAAATTACTCTCCCAAAGGTCACAAATTGCTTATAATACAGCTATTCTCCAGAAATTGAAGCCATTTTGAAAAAAAAATGTCGCTAGCATATAGGCATTTAACTACATAATTTCATCTGCTTCTTACGTTAGGAATTTACCATATTATTTGACAGGAAGCATTTCGGAAGTAATACTTACCTTTCTTGGTGCAAGAAACTGTCTTTTAAGAAATCTATAGATCATTATTTAACATGTGTACCCACAAATTTCCCATGTCGCAAACACGATGTACGATATGCAACATGCGTTATTTTCCAAATCCAGCGTTTTTATACTGAAATAATAGTATTAGTAGGAGCAGTATGCAATGGGCATAGACATGAAAAAGGTAATTATGCTTTTTCTTACCCGTTTTTCTCCTTCGAGTATTGAAATATACGAGTCGCCATCAAATCCTATGCTCCCATAACGATATTAAGTTGTCATATTTAACAAAAAACATAGTTGGTAACATCGATATCAACGATGGTTACCACAGAAACAACTGAATTTGAAAAAATGAAATGTCGCATTTCAAATGATATGCTTCCGTAACGTCTGTATCTTGAAAAACGTATTGTTCTTCTTACAATTAAAATTAAAATATGATAGAGCAAGGCAAGTCGAGTTGTTTGCTTGTATTTCATGAAGGATTTTATGCAGATTCAGTGTGTCAGCGTTGTTTTTGTTCGCAGGTCACTATGCTTCCGTAACATCTATGCTCCGTAACTATTGTATTATCCGAATTTGCGTGAGTTTAACTATGAAATCCAACCGGGAACCTTTTTCTGTAACACCGCTTTAATCCGTGTAAGAAAATGACGTAGGCAATACGCATGTGTTTTTACAATTTTTGGTTCATTTTACATGTCCAAGGTAAGGAAAAAGTCAGTAACTTTGATTAAATCATATGTCTTTAATGCCGACGCATGTAGTAGTGTTCAAATATATGTCTTTTTAACATAGAAACAGTATTGTTTGATATGGACAACGTCACAGCGTCGTCTGTCGGTGTTTACCAAAGTTAAACCTACAACAATCAGTTCGTTATGGAACATATCAATTTCGTTCAGAATCAAATTATGTCTCTTTGTGGGAATAAAATGTACAATGTAGTAAAATTTTTTGTGTTTATGTGGTCCCTTAACGTAAAAATTGTTTTAAAAATAAGATTAAGCTACAAAATTATGATCGAATATAACAAAAAGTCGTTACGGAAGCATAGGAAGCCTTTTGTGTTTTTGGTGTATTACATTCTAAAATTATACTTTTTGGATGTACACTTTATTTTCCTACCAGCTGTATGCATACACTACTGAAGTCTAATACAAAATCAATGTTTGAAAGTGATATTTAAAATATAAATGACGTTTTCACTGTTAAGGAACATAGCGTTACGGAACATTGTTTTTTATAAGAAGTTGGTAATATTGCATAGTTTTACTTGTGGGTGCATCTGGCTTATTAAACAACATCATTCTATAGAAAGCATACTTTAAAACACAATTTAATATCAATTTTGAATAAGAATTATAAATAAAAACAGCAAATATTATACACAGTACTTAGTACCAATACTATGGCTGTTTTTACTTGGAGAATGGCACTTAGCAATGCAGAAAGACAGCGTAGATGGAGACAAAAACAAAGAGAAAATAACGACCAGAAATACCTGAAGAAAGAGAGAACACGTAAAAAAGACAAATACATACCTACTCACCTGTTATCAGAAGAGAAGAAAGCAGAAAGAAGAAAGAAATGTAGGGAAGATTTCAAGAAGCACTACATCAGAAAGAAAAAGAAACCAAGATTGCCTGAATCTTCAACAAGCAGAAAGAACACCCGGGAATCAAATATAAGTACCAATTACATGAAAGTAAGATTTCCTTTTCGACAGAACGCAAGGGGAATTGCACTCAACAAGAGATATCGTAGGGCTTTGAGGAAAGCTTATAGAGATATATTTGAGCTTCAAGATAAATGTGTAGACCTACAAAAGGGGAAGAAAACCCTACAGAAAAGGTTAGAAAGAGAACGTTTGCGTTCTACTCCATCAGGTTCTTCCATCAAAGTTATAGACGGCACGCCTAGATCAAAGACAAAGTTAATGCTGAAAAAGGTCGGTCTGAAAGTGGACAAACGATCAGACATACATAAGAGATTGGTGTTCGGTAACGCAGTGTTGGAGGCAATGAAAGCAGCTGCTGGAAATAAGAAGTCAGTGAAAAACAACACCATTAAACTTGGATGGCAGATTCTCAAAAAGTATCGCTGCATCAGAAAGGTATCGGCAGACATAGGGTTATCAAGAAACAGACTTTCAAGGTTAGATCTTCCAAGAGTCAGCAGAACACTGAAAGAAAAGTACGGCAAGCAGGTGAGAGTTTTTCTTGAGAGAGAAGACAATAGTTCTGTATTGCCCGGTAAACGTGACGTCACAGTGACTAACAAGGTACAAATACAAAAGCATATACTGAATGACTACCTACATAACCTTCATCAGAAGTTTTGCCTTGAAAATCCAACAACTAAACTGTCAAGGAGTTCGTTTAGTAAGTTAAGGCCATCACTTATTCTACTTACAAGTTTTTCTTCACGTCGAACCTGTCTTTGCACATATCACCAAAACTTTGCCTTGAAAATTAAAACCATGAAAAAAGAAGGTCTTCAAAGTTGTTCGAACCCAGATGTGTTCAGTAAAGAAATCCAAAATCAAGATGTATTAAAAGAAAAGCTGCTACAAGTAATTGTTAACGGTGATGTGAAGTATAGAATCTGGAAAAAGGTGTCCGATGGAGAAAAACTGAGATGGGAAGAAGTTGAAGAAGTTGTTACAAAAGAAAGATTTATTGAGATAGTTGCAGAAGAGTACGATACATTTTCCATGCATGTATCCAGAGTGAAAAATCAATACAGTGAACTCCGAAAACTTAGGGAAAATCTACCTGAAAAAGAGGTTTTAGTTTGGATGGAATTCGCAGAAAACTATTCGTGCTCATCCGTTGAAGAGGTTCAGAGCGCTTATTGGAATGCCCAGATGGTGTCATTGCACACTATGGTGGTATACTTCCCGGAAAAACATTCAAAGATTGTACAAAGCTATGTTGGGGTTTCGAGCTTATTGAGTCATAATGCTACCGTTGTCTACACAATACTAAGGAAATTGATACCAATGTTAAAACAAGAATATCCAGAAGTTGAGTATGTTCATTACCTTACAGACTCTCCAAGTAGCCAGTACCGGGACAAAACGATATTTCAGATTCTGTGTGAACATGAGAATGACTTTGGGTTAAAAGGTAGGTGGAACTATTTGGAAACAGGGCATGGTAAGGGCCCCTGCGATGGCCTTGGGGCTAGCGTAAAGAGAATGGCAGATATGGATGTCAAACAACAGAAATGTTTAATCCAAGATGGTACTGACTTTTATGATTGGGCTCAAAGTAAGAAAGGTGAAAGTAGAGTGAAGTTTATCAAATACACAGAAGATGAGGTAGAAGAATCGTCTAATATCCTGAAGAACAAACACATAGCAGTTCCAGGAACAATGAAACTACATGCCGCCGTAACTTTGAGTAGTAGCACTATAGCTACACGTCAGCTAAGTTGCTACTGTCCACAGTGCCTACATGATGTCAGTAAAAGTTCATGCAGCTGGGAGATAAAGAGTATGTATAGTGCAAAGAGAACATCAGATAATGCAGAGCAAGAAGTAGATGATACTGAACAAAAACACACACATAAAGGACTAGAAGTGAAGCAGGGTGATTGGGTTTCTGCAATATATGACTGTAAATGGTATGTAGGTGTCATTACTGACGTCGATGAAAAAGAGTGTCAAGTTAATTTCCTAACAAAGCTGGAAAGTATGGAAATGCATTTAAATTTCCTCAACAGAAAGACGAGATTTGGATAAACAAAGAAGATATTCTTGTTGTTCTGCATGAAGTGCAAGAAACGGGAAAAGCGCGTAAAGTCTATAGATCTGCTAGTGAAGAGAAAGTGATAGAAAGTTCTTACCAGGCATTTATGGACAGAGATACCATGTAGTAAATGCAGTTAAGCATAGCAAATATTGAAAGAAACAAAGAAAGAGATAGTAATAAAAACAGAAGTTATTGATGATTTATTGACTTCCTTTTCATACATATTAACAATTGAAATACTTCATAGAGTTCTATATTCCGTAACCTATGTTCCGTAACAATGATGTTTTACAAACCAGTTTCATTAAGAGTTTTTCCTTTTCATTGTGTAGCTAATCAGCGTTTATTTGTGTCTTATTGAATGGTTTAATGAGAGTTTCTACCACATTCTGATATTTGAACTCACTTATCCATCAGTTTTATGTCCATTACGAAACTATAGAGCCTTTTTGCAGACGGTACTTTTCAATTATGTTCAAATAAAGGTTTTAAACAGTTTAAGCAGTTTCAGAATAACTATTAGTTAAGTTTTGACCAAACAAGTATACAAGTATGTGGGTTGTCAGATCGTTTTTTTACATCAAGACAATTTGCATATGCTCCGTAACGAAATACCACATTTTTAATGTTTATTGTTTTATTCATTCAGAACGTTCAGCACTTACAGCAAATGTTTTTTTCACAACTACTTTAATCAGAGAAATGATACATATAACATTTAAAACACTATAAGGCAATATTAGTCTCTCATAAAAAACTAAATAAGCACAAACATATATGAAAAAAAAAATATATTATGAAGGTTCATGTTGTCTGTTGAAAAGACAAATTAAAAGAACAAAACAACAGAAAATACGTTTTTATACATACAGATATTTTGCCCCGTCAAAATGATACGCATTCATTTCATTTTTTATCTTGGATTATCAAGTTTACACTTGAAAATGTAACAATACCGTCATTTCTATGTTCCGTAACACGCATTTTTACATACTTACTTTGATAGATCACAAAACGAACATCGTAAAAATGTCGCGCGTAAAATTTTCAGAAATAAATTTTGAAGTATTACTCTATAAAAAGAACTCCAAACCTTCGTGTTTCTTGAGTGTCAATTTTTTTTATTCTCAATTCGAAATGGCTTTAATTTCTGGAGAATGACTGAATATACCGAGCAAAAAATAAAACCAGACATTCCGGAATTTCGAGACCAAGTTTTTCATATAAGATATACTGTAAAAATGTTTTGAGCAATAAGATCACAAAACACCTGGCTATTATCAGAAGTATACACATGTCTCAGAGGTAGGGTGATATATTGATAAACGTCAAAAAAGTAGTGTACCCTCCAAATAAATTCCCAAAAGAATCGAAAGAGATCACTTATGATTTCAATATCGACTGTGTCCACCTCTCTCATCGCTAACAGCAACACAGTGCCTCCTCCTACACCTTAGAACATTGGCCAAAAAGAAAATTGTCAGGATCCCCTAACGTCTGGGTAGGATTGACTTGTTTACAGATACGATGGAATAGATCGTTCCAGATTTGTTTAATCAAATTTAGGTCAGGGCTGCGTGAATACGTGTCTAAGAATTCCAAACCGCCGTTTTCAAAATATTCTGCGTAAGAAATGCTGCATGTGGACTAGCATTATCTTGTTGAATTTTAAGAACATGGCAGTGTGCACAAAAGTGAGCAAAAAAAGTTGCAAAATCAATCTGATCCCTGCACTATTAAGCGGTTAGGTTTCAATGAATAGCAATAAGGGGTAAACGTCTTAGATTACCTAGACAAGACTTTCGCCGCCATATCTATCCAACACTCTAACACTTGCTCGATTATGACGTTCCCCTGTCATCAGCAAACCATAATGTAAATCGCGGGTAATCGAATTCCAGTGCCTTTCATTCAACAGTAGGTACCGTGTGACCCATGCAAAACTTTTGCGCTTACGATGAGTTGTACGATTCGGTCCATTTTGTTGCCTTTGGGCTAGTCCCTCCAAGTGACCGCTCCGGATCTCGGCTTGTAGCCAACTGGCTTGGTATACAAGTGTTCTCAAGTTAATTATTATTGCCGTGAGAAATGCATCGCTCTGGCAACAACAGGCACAGACCCACAAGTAAAAAACCTTCCATAACTTCTTTGCGTTGCTTCTTTGCTTCATGTCATTTCCGCAATGGTATCAAGGCCGAAAATTAAATTTGATTTTCTATTTAGCTTAAGGTTGTTAGCTAAGCTAAGGCAAATGTGAACCAAATTACTGCAAAGTATAGTTTGCACGTGCAATAGCTTTTTTCCGTTTTTCACACTCGACAAGCCTACGGAAAGCACATTCTTCTGTGGTTTAAAGATTTTATTCCTTTACAGGGTTTTTCACACACGTTAAAAATATTTTTTTCGTAGGGGACAAAAATATATGAAACTTCAATTTGTCAAGTTTTCATTTTGCCCTGTATAGAATACTCGTTTGCTTTTCGTCTTAGATAGATTTATTTTTCATTACGTAAACAATTAAATCATATGTTTCTGGGCCAGCCGTGAAAATATAGCTTCGTTGTTCACTTAATAAAAGACAATTTGACCCTTTCACTGAAACAAGCAATTATCCCCATTTGCCCGAATAAAAGAAGTTTAACCTAAACGAAAGAGATTTAACATATAAGCTTTTGATTTTTTTACCTTTATACATACACTAGAATAAATCGAGACGAATAATCAATATTTGAAAAGTCCAAACAGTTAAGATTTTAATGTTAATTCTGAAAATATTGACCTTGGCATAACTATGCAGGTGGTACAGAATGGCAAGGGTTGAAGTTTTCGTTTATGTCTGGTTTTCTAAATGTAACATCTAATCATCCTTTTAACGCTTCATACTTTTATTCTTCAAATATCATCCATCATTGGAATTGGAAGTATTCTAGTTCAATCATAGTATTTTACGCCGCCGCAACGATAGGTATTGGTAATGTATCTTTTTATTCCACTTTCTTTTTGCCCCCCCCCCCCCCCCCCCAAAAAAAAAAAAAACAAAACAAAACAAAAAAACAAGAGGACAATGATGGTCCTAGATCGCTAACCTGAACTGTCTGCTGTTAAAAAAAATACAATTAGAGACAAAAACTATAATCAGTTTCATGAAGATAGAGGCGAAACTGTGACTTCTATATTGTAAACAAAGAAATTGTCCTTATGGCCCCTTTTCCTGTGTTATCCTAGAGAACCTTCCCATAATCTATATGGTTCATCTTTATGACCTTACAAGTATCCTGACCAAGTAACATAACAATTGAGCCAAAATGATGACCTCTAGAGCATTAAGAAAGAAATTGCCATTGAGGCCCGTTTCCTTGTGTTTTCCAAAAGTACCTTCCTATAATCAATAGGGTTCATCCTTGTGACTAAACAATTATTCTGGCCAATTTTCATGAAAACTGAGCCGAAATTGTGGTCTCTAGAGTGTAAACGAAGAAATGGTCATTAAAGCCCCTTTTCCTGTATTTTCCAAAAGATCCTTCCCATAATCAATAGGCTTCATCCTCATGCCCTAATAATTATTCGGGCCTAGGTTCATTAAGATTAAGCCTAAATTGTGGCCTCTAGACTTTAAACAAAGAAATTGTCATTAAGGCCCCCTTTCCTGTGTTTTCCAATAGAATACTCCAATAATCGATAGGGTCCATCCTCATGATCGAACAATTATTCTGACCAAGGCCATATTTGTGGCCTCTAGAGTGTAAACAAAGAATTTGTCATTAAGAACCCTTTTCTTGTGTTTTCGGAAAGATCATTCTAATAAACAAAAGGGTTCATCTCTATGACCTAATAATTATTCTGGTTAAATTTCATGAAGATAGAGCCATATTGTGTAAACAAAGAAATTGTCATTAAGGCCCCTTTTCCTGTGTTTTCAAAAAGAACACTCCCATAATCAATAGGGTTCATCCTCACGACCTAAGAATTATTCTGACCAAGTTTCATAAAGATAAAAACTGTGGCCTCTAGAGTGTAAACACTTCAATTGTTGACGCCGCACGCCGCACGCCGCACGACAGCATATCAACGATCACAAAAGCACACCACGAGCACGTTGTGCTCAGGTGAGCTAAAAAAACAACAAAAAAACACACTTTAATAATGGGTATAACTTTAAGAACGTCAAGTGATACGAATTAATATTTCACAGTGTAAAGTTGATTGCAAGTACTAAGTCATCCATCAATGTCATAAATATTTTTTTGTAGATAGATGAAAAATGATATAAATAAAAACACTGACTATGACTGTTGAATTGAAAATGCGAAGACATCAATGTCAAATTTCAAATAAAAAGAAAATTTTAAATCCGGTCATAACTTTTCAATGGTATGTGCAAGCTGTCTTATATTTCACATTTGTTTTTCTCGTTGTGATACCTTTCTGTTGGCACCAAGGCCAAAATCCTTTAGACATTTTAGACTGGTCTTAAGTGAAATATGTTGCAGACGACTTTCTAAATTGCGGTAAAATTGGGGAATAAGTGTCAAATAGGGTATAAAATATTATGAGAAAAGGAAAAAAGTTGTGTTTGTGTATGTTTTCCTTTCTATATGACTAGATGATCCTATCGTCGTGTAAAAGTTACATATGAGTCCTAATTAACGGATCGATTGCCTCGACTTCAAATAGCAAGTTCAACTTGCGTTATTTTGTAAAATAACTATAATCATGAATTAGATAAAGTAGAAATCGCAATTTTTTGTCTAATTATTTTTCAGATGAAGAAGGGTATTATACTTTCGGACCATTGTTGTGTTGGTAGAGGAAGAATTAATGTTGATGCTATAACTGATAGAGTGGACAATCACAATGAATATCGATGTTGTTAGATGTTGCCCATACTTTTAATGCTATTCAGTTGAAAATGCAGACAATAAAAGCGTGTCGGCATGGATTTTTTCAGACTGAAGTGGTATATACTTAAAGATCGCTAACAACTCACACTGACCTTTGTCAATGAGAAATTAGTGATTCCAATGCTATAAGCCTTTGATATTGATGCAATTCTGTAAAAGATTTTATTCAGCATGACAAAAGTTAATCTTGGAACTTACATCACAGAGCATCAATAACTCAGAAAGAGAAAAAAAAAAAAAAAAAAAAAAATACTGCACAAGGGCTAAAAAACTTAAAAAGAGCAGCATAAAAAACAAAGACTGTGCGAGCAATAAATCATGTACACGGCAAGTCTCTGATCTCGCTTCATGTACCCTAATAGCAGGGTGACTCGATGACGTCATTGCTACCCTTGGTTAATTAGTTTTGACATGCTAAAGTGATTGAAAGTAACTGTAATCGAACGAAACATCCGTAATCTAGGGAATTCCCAAGTGTCCTAATTTTGATTGGCCAATTGAGTGCTTGTGTTGTTTTCAAAAGTAGATTAACTATTATTTTCCTCTTTGATATGTCATGTACAGCTTTTGTATGTTTGATGAGTATTAAAACGAAACGAAAATGAACTGCCTACGTATTCTGAGCTAGATTTTTGAGTAAAAATTAGATACGCATTGTAGGTCGACCTACTAGCGTTTTCTACCCACATTCTTACTAAAAGATAAACGACTATAAAAGTCAGATATAACCTTGATTGAACCCTCGATTGATAGTTACGGGAAGAGCCGAGTAGTATTCCGAATATGACATTACGCGTATTAATCAATACACAAATGTATTCGATATCCTGTAATTGGTCTACATCTACCTTTCATGGGGCAGAATATTTCATACATAATGTTGTATTCTAACTTGGTTTTGATTTTACGTAATAAGATCGGGCACGAGATGGTTGACGTAATCCCATACCAACTAGTCGCTCAGGCTATTTCCTTGTCAACGAAGGAACAAAGCTGAGTTAGGTCTCTTGGCATACCAGAATGCATATGCGTGGAAATCGTTGCTTAAAGCTTTGTCGAATAAATAAAACTGGATATATGATTCTAAACTGTACAAAATTAGCTCCTTATGAGTTGTAAGATTGACCAATATTTGAAATACGAAAAGTTTCGACCCTGAAAGGCGTGCCATTGACGTATCCAGAATTTTGAAATCTTTACGCACGTACAAGAATATAAATTTTTATGTTAAATATCTTTAACTTCAGCAATTGACTTTCTGTGGGAGTAGCCTTATTATCTCATCGTTTGTATGAGGTGTCCCGCCTCCGCCATATTGTTTACAAACAACAGATCAGCCAACCAGATTCAATGTTTGGATATACGTCATTAATGCCCTCCGATCAATATCATGATACAATTGTTTGTGAACTACCAGTCGGCTTTGTTAAAGTCGACGGCGGCACCAGTTTAGTCTAAAACAACGACAACAACAAGACATTCGATTTGATCGAATCGTAGCTGTACTGAACATAAACTGTATTTTTTCATGAATGGAACAAATTTCTTTGTTCTCGTGGAGTTATTTGCTATGCCGTGAATTGCTCTATTAATTCGCATGTTTAATGTTGGGCCCTTTATTGCCCATGGTCGCTCGTTTATTTCAGACATAATATCGTCGTTGGGCGACAAAAATGTTGTAACTACAGCTTTAAAAAGCAGTAGTTACGACATTTTGCTCGCCCGAAGACGATATTATTAACTTCAATCGACAAAAGACTTATTTTCATAATTGTGAAACGGAGTATCGAAAAGGGTATTTTCTCGATAGGTCTTGATTGAAACCCAACTCTTAGTCATATAGTAGAATTTAGCATTATTGGCTTCTAACTTTTGTTTTTATTAGTTTAGGAAAAACCAACCCAATTGATATATGTAGGATACGATCTATTTGAATTGACGGATCCCTGGCCCAACCCATTGACTCCAACAGGAAGTTCCACTTCGATATCAATTGGCATTATTTTGTAGATTCATGGCCAGTAACATGTAACAAATCGGTAAAAATGTTGGTTGACGACCTAGACGTGGTAACTACAGCTTGACTGAATTGTAGTTATGGCTCTTAAATATCCAAACTAACAAACATATTTCACATTAATGTCGGCCAATGTTGGAGTTCAAAGATCACTTCGGGTAAAACGAATAATGATTGAGTTTTCATTTCTTAGATTGACAATCTCAATCCGACAGTATATGATTACGAACAAAAACAATTGAAGCTTTTTAAAGTAAAAATTGAAGGACGAATGGACGACCTACACCAAATCATGACAAAAGCCCGCCGGCTTTCAGCCATTTGGGTTAGAGAGATAGATAAATAGATAGATAGAAAGATAGAGAAAGAGAGAGAGAGAGAGAGAGAGAGGGAGAGAGAGGGGGGAAAGGAGCATGTAGCAAGAATCGAGCTAGGAGGCTCTCGCGTGCGATGCGAATGCGAGTACGAAGGAAAGAAAGTGAGAGAGGGCGGGCGTTCGTTTACCAGGTTTACATGATTATGTACACATATGCATACGTTGCATTCTATGGGTAGAATCCGGAGGTAAATATATTTAGAAACAAAGTTCTAGCACGACCAAAACGATTGCAGACAGTGCGAATATGATCCTATGAATGTCAAACAAAACATTCCAATCGTGCGTAAAACCGAAAGCTTTATACAGCAACTTCGTCTAACCGGACCATTTTTATACTGTAACTCTAAAAAAAGAAATATTATTTTGGAATAAAACAAACACCTCATTTTTTCTTAACAATATGATATGATTATAGATGATTAGTAATTGTCGAATATATTATATCTCCTTTCTCACTGTCAATTCACACATCAACTTTTGATAATTTTGCAGAATTCAGAAAACTCACCCGAAAGTACTGTACATCAAGCGCCGGCTTTCAATGAGTCATATCTCGCATTCGTCCTTCTTGCCTCAAACGGGCGTATTATTTAATACTCACAGTCGTGTCCGATCTACTTTCCATGTGGAAGAATATTATATTTATTGCGTTAGATGTTTTACATTAAACTCTGCGTGGATTGTCATTATACCGTAGTAACTTTAGCCTCAGATTGCTACGCAATATCAAGCTAAAAATCATATTGTGGTTGGCGATCTGAATATCGTAACTAAAGCTTGAACAAGCTGAAGTTACGGCGTTAAAGTCGCATAATCATCAAAAATGGTTGACGTTAAAGTCGGCGGTCATTAATTAATGATTCATTTGAAATGTCAGTCGAATTTGCGATTGAAAAAAAATCGTCTTTACTTTGGAGTAAAAAACAAACTATGACACAAAATTGACCAATCGCGGTTGTCCATAAAACAACCTGTCGACCAATTAAATCATTCATTTAGACTAGCACTTAACTTTGAACTCCGACATTGGACACCATTCTGTGAAGCATTCTTGTTGGTTTGGCGACTTAAACGTCTTAACTACAGCTTATTCAAGTTGTATGTATGACGTTTAGATCGCCAACCATCCGTTCTTCATTTTCGTCACATCCTTCTAGCCATAAAATTAGCAAAATAACGTCATTTAAAATCGAAGCGGGAATTCCTATAAGAGTTGGTGGGTGGGGCTAACGAAGTAAGTGGGCGGGACCAGCGATTGGTAAATTATAACTCACCAGAATCTTCTAATTGGGACGATTCGAATGAGTTCAAACAAATTAGGTTTTGATAACATCATAAGTTTTATATCAATTGATAATGCTCTTCAAGGCAAAAGTTTAATTGCAATCGCTTAATATAAGCGGTCGCTAAATAAAAGTGGTAATTTGATAAAATGGGTCGCTTAATAAAGTGGTCTCTTGAAAGGAGGGTTGTTCGAGGAAATCAGCTACATGTTGAAAATAAAATAAAAAAAAAATACATATGATATGGTTGAGTTATCATTCTAGGTTAAAACATATACAAAAAGTGCAAAATTTATGACCCTGACAATTTCACCCAGTACCTTCAACTCTTTCCTGTTCAATCCCTAGTTTTACACCCGTTTTATTTTAAAGTTGAGAAAACATTGTAGTAAAAGAAGAAATTGCTTTGTTATTTTTCAAATTAAACCCACTTAAACTTTCGTCTGTAAAACTTTTGAATTTGGACAGGTCTAAAAAGAATAAGAAAGGGTAAATACGTAGTTATAACACTTTGATCGCCAAACGACGTAATGAGGCGTTCGCACAACTGACTTTACATGATCATTTATTCATTGTCTATAACTTGAAAAAAAAAAAAAAAAAAAAAAAAACAACAACAAAAAAACTCTACTCGCCCAATTAACCAACGTCCAACTTTATTAATATTTCATTGTGTCATTTTTTACGATATTTCATTTTTTGTGTTGTTTTTTAGTATAAAAACTAAAAGCCCAAGTGCGTCTTAGGATATATTCTACATGTGTTCTACGTATTTAATTCATGACAACGTATATAACTCCTTCTAACTTACTCTACATTTTAGGTAAATTTCTTCGAAGAATGTAAAATCAAAGCACGCTTCGGGAGGTTTTGATCAAGAAATGCTTTCAGTAGTCTTTTTACTTTTAAACTATTTACTCAAGCAAAACATTATAAGGCAGAAAGAAAATGATTGCATTTACCAACATCTTTTTTTAAATTGTGTTTTTACCCTATAAAGTTATTTATGTTTTAAGCCTTCTCATTTTGGTATTTAGTCTTCAAGTTCTCTCATTTTAGAACAGAATGTTGTACAAGGAAGCCCACACAAAGATTTAATCGTTTGGAAAATTGTGCCTAATTCAACTTTTCAGTATTCATTTATAAGTGTGGATCAGAATTTTATCATAATTTTTATTAAACTATATTTTAATTATCATTATTGGTGTTAGTATCCTAACTATGTAATTTGGTAACCATTATTATCGTTATTATTGTTATCCATACTCTCTAAGCCGATTCCCACTCAGTGACTCTTTTAGACGCCCCCCCCCCCAAAAAAAAAAACCAAAAAACAAAAAACCCACACACAAGAAAACATCTTGGAAAATAAAGAAATTTATTGTAACAAGCAATTTCTTCATTTTTCACAATGTTTTCTATCCTGAAAGTGGAAAAAATCCAAAATTCACTTTAAATTGTCGTCTGCAACTTCCTTCGATTTGGGCCAGTCTAAAATTTTGCCGTCTGGTAATAGGTTAGTCATATTTTTCTAATACTACTTTAAAAAACGACAAAATCAAGTCTATTCAAATAACGGTATTTGATCTGTTCAAGGTTATTGATAAATCTATATTTCTAATTCCACTGTAATGTTTAAAGTAACAATAGAATCAATCTCTCTTGAAATCTGTTTAAAATCGATAGGACTTATTCAAAACCTGAGGTACAAATACTATTATACTAAAACTTCAGACTTCTAGTTGAAGCGATGCCTGAAAAAGCAAGGAAAATGATTGGACAACAGAATGTATATTCACTTATAAAGCTTAACTTCCTTATACCAGTATTAAGCTTGCTATATGATCGTGTTAATTGCGAGAAGTTTCGAAGAAATAGCCTGCATGGAATAAACATCAAAATTATGGATAATTTTATCTGCCGTTCGAATGAAACGGAGAGTACACAACTTGACGTTTTAAGTGAATTTCAGTGTTTTTATTTCTGTTCAATAAGTGACAATTGTCAAGGATTTTTCTACCACCAAGGAGATGAGATATGCACACTGTGTAAGGACAGATACAAGGAAACTAGCACCCTACAGAGTTACGCAGGGACCAAGTATTACAGACCCATAGGTAATCATTACCCATCGCTAGAAAAGTGATTTTCAAGTTCACGTTTATAAAAAAGCAATCGGACTAATCAGAGGTCAATAATAATTAAAAAAAAAAAAAAAAAAAGAAAAAAAACAAAAACAAAAAAAAAAAAAACAACAAAATAAAATAAGGTATATTGGTTTAGCGACTTAACCCTTCCTGTTCAATCCCTGGTTTTTACGTCGTTGTGATTTTATACTTGAGAAAACATTGTGGGAAACGAAGATATCGCTTGTAACAAGCAATTTCTTCTTTTCCCTAAATATTTTCTAACCTGTAGGTAGGTAGGTAACTGTTCAAATTGCACCAACTTTTAATTGTCATCTTCAACTTCAAATTTGACCAGTCTAAAATCATGGAAAGCGGGAAAGGTTTAAACGTCGTAGCTACAGTTTGTTCAAGCGGTAGCTACGACGTTCAGGTCGAAAACCAACCATTCTGTTTTTGTTTTTTGTCACATGATACTGTCCACATATTTTGCAAACTAAAACTGTTTAGAATCAAAGTTGAATTTTCTGTAGGAGTCAATAGGCGGGACAAACGGAGTAAATGGGCGGGGCCAGCGATTGATCTATAGGTTAAATCCATTGAACTTAGACTTTACTGATATAAATATTGCTCATATAAATATAAGTTATCTCAAAGATGTTTATATCAATTTATATTTGTTTATTCCAATATAACAAAAATATCTTTTTCGATGAAAATAGCTTCTTGGTTTGTATACAGGTTAAATTATTACTATTCGCGCCAAAATTAGTCCCTAGGGTAAGTCAAAATTAGTCCCCATCTGATTATATTCTACACATTACAAAGATAAAATGCTCTTATCATTTAAGCATCGACCTGTGCAGAGTGGTCCATTTTCTATGGTGTTACAAATGGGACATATTCCACCAAGGTAGACCCAGATGGCTTTGAAACACAGTTTACAGAAATCACCGTGTTGTGTGATCTGGATTCTGAGCCTGGAAGAGCAACTACTATCTTGCGTATGTATGATGGGTTCTAATTCATAATTGCAAGGAGATGGATTATCTCGGCTATAGCCTCACAATAACCATCGTGTATACACCGGTTATAAAAAAAGTTATAACCATGCGAACTTTTCTACGCAGGCATTTGTTTCATATTAATAAATTTATGAATGAAAATTTCATAGTGACTATTACACAAGATTATCAGTTATACGGTTTCGTGGCGGGAAATATGACGATTTATTCCAGGCTGAAGAAAATGATTTCACCGAATTTACAGGCGAGGGTTTGTATCGTTTTCTCCAGCCGGCAATAAATCGTCATATGTCACAGTACGAAACTGTATAACGGATTAATTATACTAAAAAAGTTTGAAGCTAGATTATCATCATGTTACCCATATAGGGTTTCCATAGATAAAATATCCATTCACCCTCAGGCGCCTCTTAATAATCTAAATTTGTGACGTCATTAAAGTTGACAGATTCGGAAATGGAGAAAGCGTGGAGTAACATGAAACGTGTGTTGAAAAGTTGGGTGTCAGTCAGGAATGTTTTAAATCATGTTGTCGATTGGCGAACACTCACTACACAAGGGGGTTGAGAAACCTGGGTTCAAATCCTAATAGAGAGTGTAATACAAGTGTGACGATAAGCTTGATTAAAATTTAGATTGATTGCTATCTTCTGTAAATCTGCCAAATATTTTTTAAACAAAAAACGACCATTTGAACATTTGCCTATCACACGTATAAAACGCACACGAAGAAAAAAAAACAACACAAAATTATCCCATACTTAAAAAAGACATTTTGTACAAAATCCACTGTTATTCGCTTTATAGTGTGAGAACTCATTTTTTTGCAACTGACGAAGTGAGAGACATCTGGCCGCCATTAAATTTTTTATCCAATGACTGGACACGGTGTTTTTTTCACATGAAGTTCAATTTTCGAACTGTTTAAGGTAAATACTTTATCAAGGTTTTGACCCCTTTTAGACTCCACAGACCGCATTGCCAGACCAGGGACGATATCTTTTCCTAGAATATCAGTTCTAACTTAACAGGTCACAAAATACTAATCTTTTCTGCTCTAAATGCATATCCTTAACACTGATCATCATTCGGAACACTTTTCTACAATTCTAATTTTGGAGGACACAGTTTGCATAAATGATATCTGTCAGTACATTTGGAGAAGCCTTCCTTGTAAACAATGAACATTCTAAGTGACTTTTAAACGTTACTGAGTTTTTGCCATGCCGTTGAAATAATATCATCATCATTAAAAGCCTATCTTGAACGTTACTAAGTGAATATTGGGCTTCAAAAACGATGTTGAAAGAGCACTCGACTTCAAAACTCTTTATCTCGCCAGACCAACAAACTATTCATCTTTGTGATGAAATGTTGAACCGAGGCCCCGTATAACGAATCGAGCATATTAAAAAACTATGCGGGGATCACAGCACATTCAACCTTTATATTTGAATTATCCCCATTTTACAACAAAATGTCTTCTTGGAACGTCGCTCATTTGTCGTTCTATGCAGAGAAAACAGGTGTTTGCATGAGAAAAAAGGTTAAAATTGTTATTCGTGGGACATGTAAAGAAACGTTTCTGGTTAAATGATTCAATGTAATAAACACGTTTTAAAAGGCTACAAAACCATTATTATCGAACCCATAGATCCGGAACAAGGATTACGAGTGCAGCAATAAGAAGTCGTGTAATAGATTGTGGTTGATAAAGCAGACACACGTCATTCATTAATACAATTAAGATTTTATTTTTTGTTTGTTTGTTTGAATGGGGTTTTACGCCGCTTTCAACAATCTTTGAGTTATATCCTGGCGACTGGAGCACCTAACAATGGAATCCTGGTATTTCTCACACCGGTACTACCATTACATCCCTTCCTAGCCTCCAGCTGCTATCTCACATAGGTCTACGATTATCGACCAATTGGTGAGAGACAAATAGCCGGAAAGGATGAGTGGCGCCGTCGTGGATCGAACCCGGGACCTCTAGATTGACAGTCCGACGCGCTACCAAAGATGTTATTGTTGTAACTTGTGCATATTTGAAGATCGTCGCATTATCAGTTTTTAGTCATATTAATACCTTTATAAGCTTCGAGTAAGCGAGAACTAAACGGTGTTTTTGTTTATCGTTTAATCCTAAAAATAACATTTAAGAGATGAAGAGAATATTTTTGTTTTCATGGAGGTATGAACCGAAAAACCTAATCACACTGTATGAATACGCGAAACGGATTCATACATTGTGTGATTAGGTTTTTCGGCTCATACCTCCATGAAAACAAAAAACATTCACTTCATTTCTTATAATTTAATAACATCGAGCGAAAAAACCAAAAGCCGTACACATTTTGATACCTTTTTGTATGGGACTATTTTATGCGGAAGCATACAAAATGGCTGTGTGCTCAAAATTTTGTTCATGGAGGTATGAATTAAATTTTTCGACCAATCAGAATGCTCGTTTTTGATAGACGAAACTAACAATTAAATTATTAAAGAAACATCCTGGTGCCCGCGATTTGAATTACTTTTTTGGCGGATATCTCGCATCAAATGCATTGAAATGACTTTATTGAAGTGCCAGTATTTATAGTACATATTTGAAAGAGTCATATTGTTTATGTTCAATCTCTACTGTTTTGCAAAACTATATCTGTCCAATATTCAAAAGTTTTGCAGACTAAATTAAAAGTCGGTTTTATTTGAAAAATAATCATTCAGTAAGGTTGAAAACATACTGAAAACAGAAAACGTTCATCCATGGACACAGTTAACAACAACGACTACATAACTAGCGAATTGTTTAACTCGATTATTTCGACTGAATGGACTTAGGATGATACGCATTCGTATACCCCCATCTATTATATACTCCAATTTTAAAAACTGTATATAACATTTTTCCCAATTATTAACTTACAAAAGGAACCATTTACGGAGCCTATAAACGTAAATGACTAATCTTGTGTTCTATCCTATCATAATACTCTGATTGAATTTGGCATGATATGCTTGGTCTACATATCCTTTAGGTTATAAAAGATACCCCTCCCCGCTTAAAATGACACTTTCACTTACTACGAAAGTTCAAAGTGGCCAAAGTTCTGTACTACTCCGATTGAAAGTGGTACTCTTAAAGTGGCACGACTAGCATAAAACGATTATAAAAGTGGCACGACTCGCATAGTACGCTGATTAAAAGTGGTACGACTTGCATAATACGCTGATCATAGTGACCCGATTTGCTTAATACGCTGATTTAAAGTGGTACGACTTGCATAATATGACAATAAAAGTGGCATGACTTAAAAAAATTCGCCGATGAAAGCGGCACGACTTGCACAATACGCTTTTTTATGGTGGCCCGACTTGCAAAATACGCTTATAAACGCGACTCTCATAATACGCTAACTTAATGTGATACGAATAGCATAATTCGCTGTTAAAATTGACAGGACTTTCATAATACGCTGACCAACAGTTGCACGACTTGCATAATACGCTGATAGTAGTGGCATGTCTTACGTAATACGCTTATAAAAATGGCACGATTTGCATAATACGCAAATTAAAGTGGGATGACTCTCATATTGCGCTGACTCAAAGTGACACATCTTGTATATAACGCTGATAAAAGGGCCAAAACTCTCATAATACGCTGATAAAAGTGGCACGACTTGCATAAAAAGATAATGAGAAGAGTACAACTAGCACAATGCGCTGATTAAAAGTGGCCTGACTATCATAATACACTAATAGAAGTGGCATGGCTTGCATCATACGCTGATAAAGGAGGCATGCCTTGCATATAAGCTGATAAATGTTGAACGCTTCGAATAATCAGCTGATAAAGAGGCCTGACTCTCAAAATACACTAATTGAAGTGGCATGACTTGCATAATAAGCAGCTAAAAGTGCCAAGACTTTCATAATTAGCTGATAATAGTGGCGCGACTACTTAAATAAGCTAACTAGAAGTGGCACGGCATGCATAATACGCTGATTAAAAGTGGCAAAACTGTCATAAAACGCTGACCAAAAGTGGCACGACTGGCATTAAATACTGAAAAAATTTGTCCGTCTGGCAATATACTTCAGTGATTAAAGTGGTATGACTCGCCTAATACGCTGATGAAAGTGGCACGACTCGCATTATAAGCTGTAAAAAGTGGTACACCTTGCATAATACACTGAAAAAAGTAGCACAACTCGCATTATTAGCTGGTAAAAGTGGCACATCTTACATATTACGCTGATAACAATGATACGACTCGCATAATACACTGATAAGAGTGACTTGCATAACATGCTGTAAAAGTTGCACGACTTGCATAATACACTGATTCAAAGGTGTATTTGTCACAGGTTAAGCTGAATCAAACTTAGCTGTGTCTTTATTCAAACTACACTTTAAAGTGACAACTGGCGGATCGCTAAAGTCAATCGAAGAATTGATCAAAAAACCAAACCATTCTTTTAAACCGGAAGTGAATATTTAATTTCGACATTGGTCGATATTTGTGTGAAGCATGTTTGTTTGTTTGGCAACCTATACAACGTTACTTATTCAAGCTACGTCCTTTAGGTCGCAAATCAAATATTTTACTGTTTTGTTTCATGTTACTTGCCAAAACCTTTGCAAAAATAACCTTTTAATATACAGTGGAATTTCAAGTCGGAGCCAGTGGGCGAGGCTATTGGAGTCAGCGTATGGGAAAAGCGATCGGTTAGTTCTTACCAACTTGACTTGACACTTACAGGTTCCAGCATGTCTTGATGTTAGATTATAAACCTTGACTTGATGATTTAGAGCGACATCTTTTTAAATTTTACCCTTAATTGAAAATACGTTTCTGACATAACTCACTGTTTCCGCAGAATTTTCCTCACATACCTAACTGTTTTATACCTTACATACATACCTTACTGATTCCGAACAATCTTCGAGTACAATGCCGCCTTTGGTTTTATTTCAATTAATTTAAATCCTAATTTCGTCTTTCAAGTTTCAAGGGTTTTGATTGGCTGATTCTTTTTCTACATAAAATCATGAATAAAATTCGAAGCTCGCAACTGTTGTGTAGGCTGTCCCAAATAGTAAATCCATAAATTCATAAACTCAAAACTAATGAAATATTTGCCTGCTTGATTGCATTGAATTATAAGAGATGAAAATATTGTATTGTTTTCATCGAGGTATGAACCTACTAACTATACATGAAATCATGTCTGTCATTACGTTTTTAGAATAATGCCAAAATGAAAACAAAAATATTCTCTTCAATTCTCTTTTCTTAAATAAATTGTTCACTGCCCTGCTAAAGAAACTGACGTCAACAGAAATAGCGTTGTTTGGCGACCTAAACGCCGTAGCAACAGGTTGAAAAATTTGTAGCTACGATGTTTTAGATCGCCAACACCAATAGAAATGCCTCATACAAATTTCTGATAATGTCGGATACAAAGATCACTTCCGGGTTAAACTCTTTGACTGACAGCCACAATCAATCAAGTGTTGGGTCAGTAATTGACAAATCGATGGGGGCTAGGGTTTAACACTTATTCCGCTGACCCCGCTCATTGACAGGAAATTTCGCTTAAATTTTAAACGGCGTTACTGTGCAAAATCTTTAGCCGTAGCCATCTAACGAGAAAATAGAATAGTTGGTTGGCGACTTAAACGTCGTAACTACAGCTAAATGAGCTGTTGTCACGACGTTCAAGTCGCCAAGCCAACAAAAATGTTTCACAAAATTAGCGGCCAATGTTGGATTTCAGAGATCAATTCTGGGCTGAATGAATTATTTGATTGGTCAGTTGATATTGATTGACAGCCGTGATTGGTCAATTATTCAACGAGGCCATTCTGAAGATTCTGATCAGACTTCCCGAACGAACGGGTCGATCTGAATACAAGTGTTTTCCCGTTTTTTTTTGAGGAATTTGAAGAATTTCATTTTTTTTCCCCAAGGTTTCTAACGTTATTTTGCATTTCAGACCATGATAAGGAGACGAGGGACCACGTGAGTGGCTATGAAGATTGCGATTCATACAGAGTGACCTTGACTTATAGTATAGGGCTAGATGCTGTCAAGAAAATTGTCGACGAATCTTCGGCGTGTAAGCAATACATCAAATTTGATTGTTTGAACTCTGAAATATTCTATTCCGGAGGCAGGTGCACAGCATGGGAAAATAGGTTTCAAACCCTGTCGTCTTATTTCACAGGTTAGTTAAAAGCGTTTACTTGGTAGTATTAAATTTCATTTTACATTTCTTCCAATACTTTCCGTTTTACCACAATAGATGATCTTTGCGACTAAGTATATTTTACACCGAACATCTTTAGACAATATAATTTTCTTAATGTTCAATTTGTTAGTACCAAATGCCTAGTTCTCTATGGATCACTCACAATGATTCGGTTTATCATGCTTCCTCTATGTAAATCTCGTTCTGTGTATTCAATTTCCTTCTCCGCATTACCAGCAGCTCACTCAATTTTATTTCGCGATATAATATCCTGTTACCTCTATTTCCCTCCGTATCCGCATTAACTTACCGTAATTGAAATAAAATCGAATGTCATGCGAAGACGAAAATGAAAAATCTCGTAGCTACTTTAAACCAGTTCTTGTATATTGCCAAGTTATTATCTAGTCCGACTGAAACTTCCTTCAAAAATCTATATGCTTAGATTTGCCCACGAGCCATTTGAGTTTTATTCCGATTCAAAATGTTAAATTCATATCGACAAATCTATTCAATCGTTAAGTTAATAAATGTTTCATTGAGGGGGGAGGTACTGTTTTTTTTTTTTCATTTTTGTATGTTTTCATTTCATTTAAGACTCGGACTTTTTAAATTCCCTCCAATTTTTCTTTCGAAATCACGCGTAAGATGACAAAAGATCTTCGTGATTTTTGCGATTGTTGAAATCCTATCGTATTCTCGAAATGCGACTTTCGATCCTATCAGGAGGTCCGAAATAACGGAGAGTTGGATTCGCCGACTGACTCCGCTGGTCCCACCAATTGACTGTGACTTGGTTGGTCGACGAACTAAACGTTGTAACAACAGTTTATTCAAAGTCGCAGAACCGGCAAAAATACGTCACATAAATATAGGTCAGTTTCGGATTTCAGAGTTTCAGAGTTCACTTCCGGTATAAATAATTATTATTATTGGTCGATTGATTCTTTGTTTGGCAGTCGTGACAAGATATATCAAAGAAACTTGGACAGATCAACATTATTTTGTTGATCGCGGAGAACTGAAACCTGAAGAAAAAGCCGCCCATAAATGAAATTTTCGGGGAGAATTGTATAATTCGAGAATTTACGGGTGATATAATTCAAGTCGTCACAGCATTATCTTAAGCTCTTTGTTTTTTTTCAGGAAATGGTTCTAGCACATACTATTGTGACTGTGAACTATACGGTACATGCACGGCTCCATACGGGTGTCAATGTAATTATAACGACGATATCTGGAGGTTTGACGAAGGCTATGTGACAAATAAGGATCATCTACCAATTACTGCCTTCACCGCTGGAGATACGGGCTCTGCATGTGTGTCTAATTTAAATACTTCATATAATTTATTATTGGAGACCAAAAGATCGTAATGATAGGTTAAGTAAACCGGGGTTACGATATTTTGGTTGTCAAACAATGGCATAATGTCGTACTTTTGATCACCAGAAATATAATAGTGCATAATAATTTATTCAGTGCTATTTATGGTCTTGCAAGTTATAATTCACTTCCTAACATATTCGTTTTAGAGCAGTATAATCATAGGGTCAAAATTATTGAAATAATTCAAACAGAAAAAATGTCTTTGTCTATTTAAAATGTTTGTACACTTCTTCTACTCTTTGCTCAGCTATTTATTTGTCGCTTGTTTTAACATACGCTATATAAATTCGACACAACATGGTCTATAGATTTTCCCAATACTCGGAGTATTTGTACTTTGATATTTATTCTGAAAAAAATGACATCGGCCAGCCTGTGCGGCTGGTACAGACCAGTAAGGGTTCGAAACTTTCGTTTTTGCCTAATTTTCTAAATGTTACATCTAACAATCATTTTGACTTACTGTTATAATTTTATTCTTGAAATTTCACCTCTGGCAGACATTCGATGTTTTCTATTCCATCTATAATTTCTTATGCCCCTGCAACGATGGATATAGGGGGGCAGTATTTTTTCTTGTCTGTTTGTCTGTTTTTCCCTAAATCTTTACTAATGGGTATACCCTTTGGAGCATGTTTATAAACTGTGATTACAGCGTTAAGTTTGTAAGACATCCATCAATGTCATAATCATAGTCATATCGCGGCGGCTGGAGCACCTTAACGGATTCCTGGTATTTCTCAAACTAGTACTACCACTACATCCTTCCCGAGCCCCCAGGTGCTCACCCCACATAGGTTTACGATTATCCACCCAGTGATGGGAGACAAATGTCGGAAAGGATATTTACCGCGACCGAGGATCGAACCCTAGACCCTATGACTAGGAGTCCTACGCGCTACCACTGCGCTATGACTGCGACCATTAAATAAAAAAAGAAAAACATAAAACACACACACACACACATACACACACACAAAAAAAACCCTCTGACTATGACGGTTAAATGGAATGTGCGTGACCTTGATATTCCCCTTTGTAAAACACACACACACACACATACACACACACACAAAAAAACCCTCTGACTATGACGGTTAAATGGAATGTGCGTGACCTTGATATTCCCCTTTGTAAGACCTTTATGTTGACACCAATGCCAAAGACGTTTATCAATTTATTACTGGACTAGAGCATTTTAGACTGGTCTTAATTGAAAGGAATCGCAGACTACGTTTCAAATTACACTAAAACTGGAAGTTCAGGGTAGAAAACATTCTGAGAAAAGGAGAAATGTTTATGTGTGTGTTTTCCTTTCTAAATAATTAATTGATCCTACCGTCGTATAAAAGGTTACACATGAGTCCTAATAAATTAGTCGATTGCCCCACTTACTTGGCGTTATTTTGTAAAATTAACTATAATCATAAATTTGATATTAATAATAGTAGAAATCGAAATACATTGTCTATTTTTTTTTCAGTTGAAGCAGGGTATCATACTATCGGACCATTGTTGTGTTGGTAGAGGAGGAATTAATTCTGATGCTTCAACTGATAGAGTGGACAATTACAATGAATATCGATGTTGTAGACATTATACACATATTTTTAATACATTTTAATTACCAATACAAACAATACGGAAGGGACTTTTTTCAGACTGAGGAATTAAACTACGTTAGCTTACAAAACATCGTCAGAAATTGACAAAGAAAAACAAATTGTTGGTTGTGACCTAGGAAGCGACCATTAATGAAAAGTAATTGACTAATTGCTGGCCCCGCCTACTAACTCAGTTGATCACGCCCACACACTCCAAGAGGAAGTCCTGCTTCGTTTTTTAAAAGCCTTAATATGTAAAATTTAGCACATAAAGCATGCAACAAAAAATGTGAATGGTTGGTTGGAGACCTATATGTCAAAAGTT
The DNA here is from genome assembly GCA_946902895.1 of Fragum fragum. Lineage (NCBI taxonomy): Eukaryota > Metazoa > Mollusca > Bivalvia > Cardiida > Cardiidae > Fragum > Fragum fragum. The sequence continues at coordinate 241,582 of OX336378.1, forward strand.
TGACTTACGAGGTTTAAGTCGTCAAACCAACAAAGAAGCTTAATAAAAATGGCGGCAAGTCTCGTCAAACCATCAAAGAAGCTTAACAAAAATGGCGGCCAATCTCGGAGATCAAATTTTATTTCTGGTCTAAATAAATAATTTCATTGGTCAACTGGTTATTTGATTGACAACCGCGATTGGTCAATTGAAATAAATGTTCGAGGTCAACATTTCACATCATGTCAATATGTTGATCTTTCCTATCCAATCCTCCATTGTAATGAAATATCACAATATCAGACAGGTCAGACGGCTCCCTTTCCTTGGTTATTGCTGGAATGAAAGTTTTAAATTTAAAATTGTGGTTGATTGATTGATTGAATAGGGTTTAACGCCGCTTTTAACATTTTTTCAGTCATATCGCGGCGGCTTTAGCACCTAACAATGGATTCCTGGTATATCTCGCACCAGTACTACCACTACATCCTTTCCTAGCCTACAGCTGCTATCCAACTTAGGTTTACGATTATCCACCATTGTTGCCAGGCAAATGTTGGAAAGGATATGTGCCACCGCCGGGGATCGAACCCATTACACCCCGTGATTGAAGATTGGGATGAGTTATGTAAGAGTGGTAATGACTCGCAGACACAGAAAAATAATTCTGTATTCGGGTACAGAAACCAATCCATCCATCTTAAAAGTGTGGGAGTCAAAACAGCAGCATTAAATAATGACTGTGCAAGCAATAAATTATATACACACACGATAAACCTCTGAACTCAGTCTCATGTACCCTTGTAGTAGGGTTTATTATTTTTGGAATGCTGAAGTACAACCATCGATTGATCGAAAGTAGCCGTAATCGTCCGAAACATCGCGTGATTGGCCACGTAATCAAGGGAATTCCCAAGTGTCCTTATTTTGACTCGCCAATTGAGTTCTTGTTTTATTTTCAATAGTAAATTATCTATTATTGTCCTCTTTGATATGTCATGTACAGTTTAAGTATGTTTGAATTTTAAATGAGACAGAAATATACTGCCTGCGAATTCTCAGCTAACGTTTCGAGTAAAAGAAATAGATACGCAACGATTCAAAGGCTCTATATAATTATACAATTTGGTCGACTTTAATTTGTGCAATATTAGTTATTACTACCCACAATCTTATAAATGATAAACGTCAATAATCGTAGATAAAGAATCTTGATTGAAACCACGTGAAGATACGGGTAGTATTCCGAATATGACACTAAGGGTATTATTCAATAATCGAAATCTTGTCATTAGTTCAGATCTACTTTTCGTGGGACAGAATATCTCATACACGTCGTACGTTTTCACATTAAATTCTGGATTGGTTTTGGTTTAACGTTCTTCTTCACAATTGACATCCATAAACGTCAGATAAAAATTTGATTGGGTTCTCAGTTATAGTCACGGGAAGAGCCGAGCATTTGTCAGAATATGACAATTGACCAATCGCTCAGACAGAAAGTCCCGCTTCGATCTTAAACGACGTTATTTTGAAACAGGAGGACCACGATGGTCCTAAATCGCTCCACTAAGTATGATGGTTCGTGGCTTTATGATATAAACAAAATAGCAAAGCCCTCTGTCTAACTATTTTGGAGAAGATTTTAAAGGATTTCTCTTTTAATCCTAGGTATATTGATGATCCCACCATCAATACATACCATGTATAAAAGCTCTAGGTCTAATGGTTTAGGAGAAGAAGGTTTTCAAAGATATCATTATTTATTTATAACTAAATTTAGGGATTGCACAGAAAAGGGCTCATTTTTTAAGTAATTTGGTAGAGGGTCAATGGCTGATGATATGTACCAAATATCAAAGTTCTAGGCTTTATGGTTTGGGAGAAGAAGATTTTCAAAGATTTCCTTCTTTAATCCTTCGTAAAATCAGGGATCGCACAGAAAAGGGCTAATTTTCAGAATATGATAATTCTTTGAAGCATTGTGGTAGAGGGTCAATATATGATGATATGTACCAAATATCAAAGCTCTAGGCCTTATGGTTTGGGAGAAGATTTTTAAAGATTTCCTTCTTTTATGCTATGTAAAATCAGGGATCGCCGAGAAAAGGGCTTATTTTCAGAATACGGTAAATCTTTGAAGTATTTTGGTAGAAGGTCAACAGATGATGATTTGTACCAAATATCAAAGCACTAGGCCTAATGATTTGGAAAAAAGAAGTTTTAAAGATTTCCTTCTTTTATTCTATTTAAATACAGGGATTGCCAAGAAGAGGGCTTATTTTCAGAATACGGTAATTCTTTGAAGTATTTTGGTAGAGGGTCAATAGATGATGATGTATACAAAATATCAAAGCTCTAAGCCTTTTGGTTTTAGGAGAAGAAGATTTTTAAGTTTCCTGCTTTATTTTTATGAAAAATCAGTGATCGCCCAGAAAAGGGCTAATGTTCATAATACGGTAAATCTTTGAAGTATTTTGGTAGAGGGACAAAAGATGATGATTTGTACCAAATATCAAAGCTCTAGCCCCTATGGTTTGGGAGAAGAAGATTTTTAAAGATTTCCTTCTTTATTTCTATGTAAAATCAGGGACCAAAAAGAAAAGGGCTAATTTTCAGAATGCAGTAATTCTTTGAAGCATTGTGGTAGAGGGTCAATATATGATGATGTATACCAAATATCAAAGTTCAGAGCCTTATGGTTTCAGGAGAAGAAGATTTTTAAGATTTCCTTCTTTATTTCTATGTAAAATCAGGGATCGCCCAGAAAAGGGCTAATTTTCATAATACGGTAAATCTTTGAAGTATTTTGGTATATGGACAATAGATGATGATTTGTACCAAATATCAAAGCTCTAGGCCCTATGGTTTGGGAGAAGAAGATTTTTAAATATTTCCTTCTTTATTTCTATGTAAAATCAGGGATCACAAAAAAAGGGCTAATTTTCAGAATGCAGTTATTGTCTGAAGTATTTGGTAGAGGGTCAATAGATGATGATGTATACCAAATATCAAAGCTCTGGGCCCTATGCTTTGGGAGAAGAAGATTTTTAATGATTTCCTTCTTTATTTCTATGTAAAATCAGGGATTACACAGAAAAAGGCTAATTTTCATAATACGGTTAATCTTTGAAGTATTTTGGTAGAGGGTCAATAGATGATAATTTGTACCAAATATCAAAGCTCTAGGCCTTACCACTTTGGAGGAGAAGACTCCTCAAGTTTTTCACTCCGTTACCGTGGATTTCAATTCTTTGAAGTATTTTGAAAAAGCATGACCTTAGGACCATTTCTGTGAAGTTTTGTTGAAATTCCATGGTTAGTTTAGGAGGAGAAGATTTTTTTGTAATTGTGAACGGACGGACGGACGGACGACGGACGATGACCGATCACAATAGCTCCCCCATAGCACTTCATGCTCAGATGAGCTAAAAACAAAACAAAACAAAAAAAAAACATAAAAAAAAAACATGGCCCGTAGCATGTAATAAATAAGTGAAAATCTTGGGATTTCCCAGTGTAATAAATTACCAATAGTGATGTTATCAACTTTAACTCGGGAACTACTTTTATTTCCAAAGGGCCAGGTCGCTCCTGGTTAACATTCATAGCTAAGATTGCCAAAAATATATATCTATAATAAGGAAAGCTTTTGACTAAATCCTCTACAGAAAAATTCAACTGTAATAAGATTTTAAAACATAAGCTATATAATTTACAACTTATCTGTTTAAAAAATGGCGAATGAGGTATGGGGAGAGTTAGAGATGCACGGTGACCTTACATTCAATTTCTTAGGCTAAAAATTAATTAAAAAACAGTAAAATAAGAAGAAATTAGCGGCCATAACTACAACAAATGGTTTTAAACAGTATCGAACCTGAATGTGTGTGTTATCACCGATTGACTCAAACAAATGCATAATTTTCGGTGACGTCCAAAATTAATCCAGTCCTCGAATACTGATGGTATTGCAGTTAAAGTGATTTACACTCAAACCTAACCCGCATGAGCTTGTTTTGCATGCTCAAGTCGGGAGGCTGAGTGATCTCAGACTGCATATCCTATGATACTCTTGAATGGTCGATCAATGTTCGAAATATCCCGGGGCCTTTAGATCGATAAGATTGTCGCCCTTGGATACAGTATATGTTTCGTCCAAATTATTTTTGTGTCTAACACTGAAAATCTCTAAGAGTCTTAAAATGTGGAATTACTTCAAAAACTCCTTTAGCCCCTCGCCCACTTAGAAGACAACTCAAAATATTAATGCGCACGGTTCAAGGGTCAACGATCACGAATGTGATTGAAATAAATAGGTAACGATTGAAAAATAAAATGAATATCTTTGATATGAAAAATCTCACAGTCGAATACGTTTTCATGCTAAAGAGAAACTCGACCTTCGACTCGTTTTTAAACGCCTAACAACGCATTCCCGTGAGAGATTTTCTGTAGAAAAAATTAACCAGTTGATTATCCTCTATTAGTTGGTTGGCGACCTAAATGACGTTTAAGTCGCAAAATCAACAAAAAAGTTAACAAAAATGGCGGTCAATGTAGGAAATTTCTGGTCTAAATGAATGTTTTCAGCTTTTTGACTGTCATCCGCGATCGGTCAATTAATTTTCAAAATCGTGTTATCGGCCAATATCTTCTTATCACGAGACAGAATATCTGATACACTACGTTGTATGTTTTCGTATTTAATTCTGGATTAGTTTTTATTTACGTAGTAACATAGATCATGAGGTTCCTGACTCAATCCCAGACCAACCAGTTGTACACGTTATATTTTCTACTTTGTGAACCAACTCTTCACCACAGTTCATAATTTGAGTGGGGCTGTTTCCCTGTCTATACAAGAATCAATGCTGAGTTACTTCTCTTGGCAAAGAATAATGCATACTCATTGAAGTCGTTGTTTAGAGTTGTCGAAAGAATAGAAAGGTAAATGATTCCAAACTATACCAACTTTGCTCTTTTATGAATTGAAGCCGTTCATGCCAAAACCACCAATATTGGAAATACGAAAATTTTCGATCGAGGAAGACGTGCCGTGGGCGTAGCCAGGATTTTGAAATCTATACTCTCGTAGGAGGAGAACATCAGAGAATATGAATAGGGGCGAGGTAGCATATAATACTTAACGTGTACTGTATGTATTTCGGATGACTCTAACCCTATCCGCGAGGTCTTACCTCCATATGAATATTAAACTTTTGTAATGTGTTTTATATATCATTTTCTCTCATTCTATTTCAACATGCTGGTATATGAATTCTGAATATGACAATCCTACCTATACCGATTGTGGTTAGATGAGAATTTAAAGAGTTTTCGACCGTTGGTTTTCTAGAACATTTAAAGACGAAATAAATTCACCAAGGACGTAAAAAGAAGAAAATGACCGCATATAAAGAAAAAAATGAGAAACCATACGACATCAGTGGTTAAGATTGATTTGTTGAATCGGGTTTTACGCCACTTCAGCATTCTTTTCAGTCATATCGCGGCGCGGCTCGAGTACAACACCATTGATTCTTGACAATTCTCACACCAATACCACCACAACATCCGTAACGAGACTCCAGCTTCTAGTCCTACTATAGTGGACATTTCAAAATTGGAAAATAATTGCAAAATAAGGAAGAAGAAATGTGGGAAAGTGAGAACATGCGTATTACTAACAATTTCTCATTTCCCCGAAAAATGTTTTTTCCATATATCCTAGATTCCTTCAGTTCTTCAAAATTGTGGAATTATGTGGTAAAGGACTAAACGTCACGTTTCTTTTTAAAAAGAGCCTTTTAATTGAACAGACGAAAATATAAAAAGGATGAAATAATACAATGGTAAGCCTCTATCCTCCAAATAAAATGTTTTATTGATTGTGAATTGACCAATCGCGGACGTCAATCAAGGAATCAATCGACCAATCATATCATTCATTGAGAATGATCATTCACATAACATGGCAGAGCAGTCAGCCTGATTAGCTCAGTTGGTAGAGAACTTGACTTCAAACCCAAAGATCACGGGTGTGAGCCCTGGGCTGACTACATCAATAACAAACTAATAATTAGACGTTAAACCTTGACGGTGCATCCATCTGGCACGTTAAAGAACCAGGCGGAGCTCTTAGTAGTTTCGTCCTGTACCCTTGCACTATCCCAGTAACAACAAACCGTCTTCTTAGGGTGTCGCTCATATGGGCGTTAGCTACAGTAGCGATGTTAAATAAACGGAAATGGTCCCATGATAGAACAAATATTCTTCTATTAAGCAGGGTAAACTATCTAATATCACGATACCTGTGAATTAGACCTGTGGAGGGGCTGGGGGATAAAATCTTTGGGAATCATTAGTCTATCTATAACATGACATGATATAATCTTTAAAATGGCCAATACAATTGGTATCAGAGGTATCAGAGGAGTTTTGTAAAGGGGCCTTATTGGATCACCGAGCTCGGTTAGCTTAGGTGGTAAAGTGCTTTGCTCTCAATCCTTGAGTCGAAAGTTCAAACCCCGCTTCGGCCAATATTCTTTCAGACTTTTGATTAAAATAATCACGGCAAGCGTTATTTGTCTCTCACCCTTGGGGTGAATGATAAGTAGGGCGTCTAAGCTGGATGAGAAATCGGTGAGTCGGGTCGATGGCTGTTGTTGTACTAGTGTTGAAAACAACAGGAAGCCATAGGTAGGTGCACCAGCCGATGTTACTGAAATACTTTAAAATGGGTTTTAATCCCATACAAAAAACAAACAAACGTATTGAATAGGTTGACTTTAGACACAACTTTAACATTGTTCGAAATAACAAATTATGACTTAAACCGCATATTTTTCCATGAAGTTGAACTATTCTGCTCTTTACCAACACAGTAATGGTCCTATGGTATGGTATCCGTATTCAGCTGCAACAAATAAAAAAAACCTCATTTTGTTTTACAATAGCTATCTGCTTAATGAGTTAAATCAAAGTACTGAAAGTACTTAGAGCTAGCAAGTCATGGTTTTGTTAAATACAATTAAATCCTCTTGGTCAAAGGTTATCATGGGCTATCAAAACTTACAAACTAATTGTCTTTCGGATGAGAAGTTAAACCGGGATGCCGCCACTTGGCACTGGGAACTTGCAAGAAACGTGCGGGGCCTCTAGTAGTATTATACTGTGTCCTTTTACTATTTCCCGTAACAGCTAACCATGTTTTGTGGGGGCTTCGCTCATATGGGCATTTGCTACGGTAGCGACCATAAATAAATACACACAAAGCAAAACAAAAAATACTCGTCCGGGTATTCAAGCGTGAAAGCCCCACCAATACAGACAAAATCATATTTTCGTTTTAACCCTTTCCTGTTCAATCCCTGGTTTTTACGTCCCTGTGATTTTATACTTGAGAAAACATTGTGGGAAAAGAAGAAATTGCTATAGGTTGGTTACTTTTAAAATTGCACTCACTTTCAGTTGTCGTCTGCAACTTCTTTCAAATTGGACAAGTCCAAAATTTTGAAAAACAGGAAAGGGTTATACATGTTTACCTTGAAAATGGATAAAAAGAAAAATGTTTCGAATAGCTTCAAATAAAAAAGATAGAGAAACGGATAGACAATGTTAAAACTTCACCAACCGACTTTTCGATGCGGTGTTTGAAATGTACTTTCTTGAAAAAAAGATTCTGTTTGATTAATAAATTAGTAACCTACACACCCTTGCCATCTGCGTCCCCCGCGGTGAAGGCAGTGATGGGTAGGTGCTCCTTATTTGTAACATCCCCGTCATCAAGCCTCCAAGCCTTATCATTACGACTACACTGGCACCCAGAAGCAGTTGAACATGTGCCAGATTGCTCGCAGTCACAGTAGTAAGAGCTGGTTCCATTTCCTACAAAACCAGATTTCCCCAATAGACAAATGATTCTCCTTTGAAAGATCGCCGAGCACGTAAACTGACCTCTGACAAGGGTGTCCTACTGAACTATCTTAAGTTTTATACAAATGTGCGAATTCGATGTTACTTCCATTCCTGGATTATAAAAGAATATATTCTCATCATTTCTTTTAATTTGATATTGTGTAGGCTATTAACTTAATAGACAAAACATGGTAACTTAGTTGTCGTCTGAAGTTTCTTTCAATTTGGACCAGCCTAAAGTTTTATCGTTTGGGATTAGGATAAGACAGATTAATAATTATTGAACTACTTTGTGACTGCTGTCATCAATCAAAATATCAATAGACTAATAAAATCGTCAATTTATACCGGAAATTGGTTTGATGAATTACACGTTGTTACTACAGCTTATTCAGGTAACAGCAACATTTAGGTTGCTACGCCATGCGTTGCTACTCAAAAGGATAATACTAGAAGTACCCAATTAAGGTAAATCTGTTAATTTTAGGTTAAGTAAAGAAGTACCCAAATAAGGTAAATCTCTTAATTTTAGGTTAAGTAAAGAAGTACTCAAATAAGGTAAATCTCTTAATTGTAGGTTAAGTAAAGAAGTACCCAATTAAGGTAAATCTGTTAATTTTAGGTTAAGTAAACAGACACTGTTTTTAGGTTTTCCCAGAGTTCAACTTCACCCATTGAAAAAAAAAACAAAACAAAAAAAAAAACGTAGTTCTTATGTATTTCATTAAGATTGCAAACTCTGCCTGGAAGTTCATCTCTAGGTATTTTTAGCTCACTTGAGCACATAGTGTTCAAAATGAGTCTGATCAGAGACTTCAAAGCGGTTGCAGATTTTCAGAAAAGTAAGATATTGATGAAAATTCTGAACAATTTATCTTTCTGGGAAGAATACAATGCGGAAAACAAAGAAATTGCTCCAAAAGGCGAGTTCTTCGTTTTCCATATTGTTTTCCAGAACTATTTTCTTAAGGTGCGTAAAAGGAGGGATTGTGTGTGAAGGGTTAACTCCTTGGTTACTTTCACCACGTTCATTTATCATGATAACCTTTGAAAAAGAAGATTAGTTAACAAAACCACGCTTTGCTAGCTTATAGTTACTTTCATTACTTTGATTTATCATTTCAACAAACAAACTATATATTTTCAAAAAGGAACGTATTGCTAGAGTTCAATATAATTTTTACAATGCGTAAAAACATAATTATTTTGCACATAAAACATCACCAAATATCACACTACCTTCAACGACGGTCGGCGGCGGCACATACCCTTTCCGACATTTTGTCTCTAACCAATGGGTGGATAATCAGAAATCTATGTCGGATTAGCAGCTGGAGGCTAGGGCAGGATGTAGTGTAAGTAATGGTGTGAGAGATACCAGGAATCAATTGTTAGTTGCTCCATCCACCGCCGTATGACTGAAATATTGTTAATAGTGGCGTTAAACTCAATTCAAAACCCAATTCAATCAATCATTCAACATCCAACGTCGGCTTTGTACACGCCTTTACTGGGTAATTTGCTAGGAACGCTGCGTAGGTTTTCAATGGGTGAAGTAGTTACACCTCGAGAGGCACTCGTTGAACTCTTAGAAGACCTCAAATTGTGTCTGTTTGCTTTAGTTAAAATTAAGAGATTGGAACCTCGGAACGATACAGCGCACTTCGCTTCGCAGCCTTGATCCGAAAAAAATGTGATTCGCTTCGCTTACCAATCGTTAGATTCCAAAAGATACTATTTGAAGAACTCAGCAAACCATCTGTCTACCGCAGAGGTGACTAGACATGATACACTACATAGAATTGAACAGACAAGTGGGCGCAATTTTAGTATTTTGAACGTTTGTTCAAAGAAGTTCCTTAGAAAGTTTTTATCATTATAAGTTTTTAAAGCTTCTACCTAGTTGAAAAATTATAAGAATTATAAAAATTCAAAATAATTTCTAAATAAGTAATAATAATTATTTAGTAAGTCACTATTCTGAATAAATTGCTAATTCTATATTTTTCAAGTTTCTTCAATGATATTCTAAATATTTCAGGACTCGCATGGGAGAGGGACATCTCGGAGAAGTTAGAAAGATGATCTCGAAAGCTAGTAAAACTGCAAATTAAGTAAATTTGTTTTATTAACGTTCGGTTCTTTGGTTTGTCACATGTAACTTGCCTTAAATCTTAAAAAAAGAAAAGAAAACAAAACAAAAAACAACACCACTTAAAATCTAACTTCCTGTCGGAGCTCGGTGGGCGGGGCGAGGTCAGCGAGGTCAGCAATCATTTAATCATTCAAGTCGACCTCCAATTCATTGAGAGCTTTTTCCAGTATAATGGTTATAATGGTGTATAGTGATGTTTTCAAGGAAGAGTTGTTGAATTTCAACTATTTTCGAGTTAGATTTTTTTAAATTTTGACGTGCAAGTCTCATATATCTGTTTCTACTAACCCTTTTACTCTGAAACTTTGCACTTTGAATATCATCCCCACGGTAAAGACGTTTAGGTCGCCAACAAACTTGTTTCCTTTTTGTCATATGCTACCGATCATACATTTACAAAAATAACACTTCATGATATCGAAATGGAACTTTCTGTCGGAGTTCATTTGGCCCACTTACTTTCTTGGCCATGCTCATTGACACCAACAAGAACTCCCGCTCAGTTTTAACGGTGTTGTTTTGAAAATATTTTGGACAGCAGCATGTAACAAAAAGAGTAGAATGTTGGTTGGCGACGTTACGACGTTTGAGTCGCCAAACCAACGAAGAAGGTTAACAAAAATGGCAGCCAATGTCGGATTCTAAAGCTCAGGGCCAGCTGAATAATTGATTTGATTGGTCGCTTGATTCCTTGATTGACAGGCGCGATTGGTCAATTGCATCTACTGACCTGTGAAATATGCAGACCGTTCCTGAAACCGTGTTTCCCAAGCCACACATCCTATTCCTTGATCAATGAAAACCGCAGAATGGAAACACTCATATTTCACGTATTGTTTACAGGCTGTGGAAGCATCCACGATGTCCTTGACAACTACAAATCCAAGGCTGTACGTTAATGTTACTCGGTATGAGTTACATGTGTCATACCCTCTGACGCTGGTCCTGGCTTCTCTGTTATGATCTAAAAGATGAAACTGATATCAAAATAAAGACAGCGGTTTTCAAAATCTGAAGATAAGCAGTTGAAATAGTTTAGCATACGTTCCATTAATTTAGGTTTGGCTCTTTTCAAACGATTTACATACTAGTATTTACCGAGACGAATATGTTACAAATACGAATGAGACATAACAAAGATAATATAAGATTTATTTGTTGTTTAGCACCACTTTAACAATTTTGCAGCCATATCGCGGCGGCTGGAGCACCTAACAATAGATACCTGGTATATCTCGCACCAATACTACCATTACATCCTTTCCTAGCCTCCAGCCGCTATCCCACTTAGGTTTACGAGTTTCCACCCATTTATGAGAAACAAATGTCGGAAAGGATATGAGCCGCGAAAGATATTTTAGGTAATGCTACCGTATAGATATAGGTACATATATGTAATGATATTTCGAGAAATTAAATATTAAACCTCTGTATTATCAATAATCATTGAATGAATTGCTTTGGACTATAGGCCACTTCGAAACGGTTGAATATAACCAATTTGTTTTCCATACAGTTCAAACATTTGCCTTAACTTCAAAATACTAGACTGAGTTTTGAAGTTGAAAATATTTTGTCGTTAAAAAATCGACAAAACATCGCTGAATGTGACAAATAAAGCTTATATTTGTTCTATCATTGAATCACTAAGGTAGTATTTGTCGCATTGTAAAACCTCTATGCCTATACATATAACAGTCCATGTCGAAGATTAGTGAAGAATCGGGCGTTATCGATGTAAACAAACACGAGTTGAAATCGACAATAAAAGCCACAAAATACGCTTTCCGAAGAACTTCATTCATAACCTCTTTTTGCATTTTGATAATAAGAAAGGCTCACAGTTGCTTTAGTGACCGTAAAAAAGATAGATTGTTTAAACTTGTTGGTTAGTCTTCAGCATTGACCGTTAAATGCAAAGGTAAGTGATGGCTAAACTTAACGGACAATTTCGATAACCTCCGTGACCGACTAGAATTTTACGCTAGTTGTTTTGGTGAAGTCCACAACGGTCCCTTTGTTTTGCTTAGGTCCATATTTTTCAGATAGACCTGTTAAAACAAATGAATGCACGCGAAGTCTTTCTTTGCAGAAGGTCCGATCTATCTCTAAAAGAAAGACCTGCTCACGTGCAAAGAATGACATGCCCACGTGCAAACCCCCCCTCCCCCCCAACCCCCCCCCCCCCCCCCCAATCCCAAGCTGTTTTAATAAGCGTAGTCGCGTAATTAAAAAAGATTAGGCGATTAACGAGAGAAAATTTAGCTTTGATTTGCAAACCATTCAAAATTTTAGGTAGATGTTTATAGCTCTGAATTGCAGATTTTAATAACACTTAAGCGAATGCGTATGTTCCCAAAAACAGCCGAGCTAAAAAGTGGTAAAAATCCTACTTTTACCAGTACTGAGTTATGGTCCTTTTGCATTGCTCTTTTTCCATCTTTACATAAGATGTCACACTGATACCTTTTACAAATGTAGAAGGACAGAAGCATGGAGTGGGGTCTATTTCTATATTCCCTTTTCCGAAAGGCATTTTGTTTAAATGCTACTTTCTAATCAGAAATTTAATCGACTTTGAAATTATGATGAGCCTTAACAAAATAATAATAATAATAAGAATTGATAATAAACACGTTTGCAAATTAGCTCTTGGAAATTTCTGCTTCATGTATCATATATCATGACTACTTGCTTCAGTGACGCTGATTTTTTAAAAAAAAACTTTAAAAAGTTGTCTTTTGAATTCCAGTTGCTCTAGGTGATTAGCACTTGACATGGATGATACATTTTGTTGATCACTTTTTCTGTAAAGAGGCTCATACAAAGCAATATCATTGAGATCTTGTGCTTGGTACGAGAGATTCTTCTCATTTTTACAATAATCTTTTCGATTATTATGCTCCAACCAACGGGAGTGAATGCACTTAATCTATTAAACCGTCAATTAGATATTTAAATATTCAGCTTATTATCGTATTCTATTAAAGTTTAATGTAATCATCCAATAAAATGATAACAATAACCAATGCATAATAAATGATTTGAAACTGTATACTTGGGGCTATATTTATTTGATAAGATTGGCGTAAAATCCAAAATTTATAAAATAACAGAAGATAATGTGTATACGCCCTATTTGTTTTGATTGACCGTACACTTGCGTTTTTACAGCGCCGCCGCCATAGTTGGTAGCGCATTGGACTCAAAATCCTAAATCAGGGGGTGACATGGGTTCGATCCTCGTCGGCGGCACATATCTTCTCCGAAATTTATCTCTCACCATTGGGTGGATAATCGTAAGACTAAGTGTGATAGCAGCTTAAGGCTAGGAAGCGATATGATAGTGTTACTGGTACGAGATACACTGTTATGTGCTAAATGCGCCGCAACATGACTGAAAACATTTTAAAACGGCCTTAAATCCCATTCAAAAAATGCTTTTTATATCATATTTTACCAGACACCTTTCTTACTCGCTAATTACAAATCTTAGATTAGAATAATAACCTAAAGAAATAAAGAACACTTTCATACCAGTTGGATATCGACCTCGTACATCGGCCAGACCTGGACACGTGATAATTAAACACCACGAGCTCTTCGCACTTTCAGTGTTACATGAATCACGTGTCGAGGTCTTTCTTATACGAACAAAACATCTCACACAGATATTCTATACAAACATGCCTTAATTTGAGTAGGTCTACAAGCTTCTTTTATGAATTGTTTGCTTACCGTGTAGATTTATTTTGATTTATAAACTGAGTCGTCATAAATCTTGAAACTTGACAATTTAATTAAACGCCTATTTCTACTTATGAACGGCTTCAATGGCGTTAAACAAAACTTAGATGCTAAAATAACAACAGAATAATTATTAAACCACATGTTAAAAGAACAGACAATGAAACAATTAAATAGTTGAACCGACAAATAAAGTGTAACACTTCAAAGCGACTGTACATATTAAAACAGTCATATATCAAAACAGTTTTGAAAAGTCATAAAAACAGTGATTTCAGTTTCCGTTTAAAGATATCCACAGAGTGAGATATCCTGAGGTTAAGTGGTAATTCATTCCATAATTTCGGACCAATTGTGCTGAGACTTCTATCCGAGAATGTTTTTAATGTTTAAAGGTACAATATAACACCAGACAGACTATTAAGATGATCTCAATGCTCGTTTTGCTCTCTGTAGGATAACAATTCTGGTGCTTTTCTTACAGAGCAGTTGTACATATATGGCGCTCGTCGGCTGCACATTTCTTCTCCGAAATTTGTCAAACGACTTGCCAGGATAAAAGACAAACAGACTTTTTTCATAGAAGCGAATGCGGCTTAATCAAACTTGTATGTTATCTTTTATTAGATGATGAAACTTTTTAAAGCGGCGTTAACCCCCATTCATAGAAACAAACTTATAAAATGAAGTATGTTGCAACTACAAATAAAAAGGTAAAAAGTGAGCCTTAAAATTACATGTTGATTTATCACAAAGTTATTCGAAAAGATCAAGTATTTTTCTAATAATAACATATTAGCACACTAACAAAATGCACGCATAAGATTAGATTTCGAACTTAATTTTTATGTTTTAGTTAGTGTTTGTTTGTAAAACGTCAAGATACAATTTTTAACTTCGCACGATGTTTCGCGGCGACGAAATTCAAATAGCATGCGACCGAAGTACAATAGCGCGTAATCATGAAAAAAACTGTGCTAAGTTCTTCCATAAATTTGGACAAACCAGGCATGAGACAAAGCCTGGAACCCTTCTTTTTCTAAATGTGTTTAATCAAGATATATGGGCTTAAAGTGTATGTCATGGCATTATATTGAAAATACGCTAGTTTCCTTTTCTTCCACTCCACTCTCTGTCTCGTTCTTTCTTTCTATAAAATTATGCTTTTTTTGGAAGTATAACTTCTATTAAAGGATGGTTCTTTCTCCCCTTAGAAGCACTCGTGAAAAAATAAAGTAACGGCGCTTCAGGAGCGCAATTTTGAATTTATCTGAGATCTGACCTTCATTTACCTCCTAGTGTCATCAACTATTGAATTGGTTATTATTTTTGGTGGACGCCTACGATGTCAACCAGTGTTACCCAGTTTGAAAAATCAAGTAGAATATTCCTATGTTAGAAGAGAAGTAATGCTCACTTAGGTTCGAATTATCATTTTTCAAAACCTGCCTGTTCCAAACAACTATACATTTTTGAAAATGGCATAAGACCAGGATTCTACATAATTTATAGAAAGAGTAAAGAGTCCTTTTACATACGAAAGCACTCACCAATATCCCGCTCAGCGTAGATGTAATTACGGTTTCAATAACGTGCGATCTTTCAATAATGAAGTGAGTAATTTGTCTGCCGCAGTGGTGCTTTGAAAGTGCAAAGCCCTGTCCCTTTTTTCAATCGCCGATTCCAAATACATGTATTAGTCTTTAAATTCTACTTATACTGTAAACATTAGCGACGACCCTTAAAATGTCGCCTTAGTTCGATTAATATCTCAAGCTCGACGTGATTACCGACGCGTAAATTAAACAACTAATTAAGATCGATAGAAGTAGAAAACGTGGCTATATAAGCTGGTAAACAAAACGAACGATACGTTATCGAGGGAGCAGTTCTGCAGTATTTATTCCCAACAAATTCTACTTCCGCCTGCCTGATGAGACCCATGCAGGCGTTATTAAATGTTTTTAAAAACCCAAACCCTATTCCAATTTAAAAAAAAATGAGTACGTCTATAAGCCCTATAATTTAACCACCCCCGTGGGAATGGGGACACGCCCCCCCTTTCTCGTTGCTTTGCGACCCGGAGTGCTAGCATACTGGACTCTTCCTTTCCTAGCTTGATCACTGATACTACGCTTCGTAGAAATGGATAGAGTTACGTGTGTTCAAAGATATTCCTTGTATGTTTAATATTATTTTGAAATATCATTTTCTAAGCTACTACTGCATCGCAGAATTTTAAAGATTTACAGAATCTGTCTTTATAAGTCACAGTTCTCAATGAATCGCTAATCTGTTATTGTTTAAGTTTCTTAACGATATCTTAATTATTTGTGTACTGTTATTGGAAAAAAGGTCATCTCGTAAATGTTAGAAATATTGATCTTTAGAGCTTGTTTGACTTGATTTGAGTAAATATGGTTAAACATCACTTTGAGTTGTATTTCGGTATAAAGGCTGTTGGTATGTGTCATTTGTCACACCAGAAAACGTACTTGTACAACTGAAACATAACATTTGAACCATTAGCTGCTCAATCAACTCAAAGGGCAAATCACTTGTTATGTTTTCCCAGTGAGTGACAAATGACGTGTGTGACAATGACATTTTTTTCTTTTTTTTGCAGACCTAGGGATCATGCGCAGGGCAATAGAAATAAACGAATTGTAATACCTATTAAGCCAGCCGGGCTAGACGAAACGTTTTGCTTTAATCAGATAATCTATATGAAAAGTGCTATTTTGTAAGCCAAAATTGGAATACTTCACTACAATGCGAACAGGCACGTCCATCATCAGTATTTTCAGTGCTTTAACTTATCATAAATTCTGCTCGACATGTGTAAATTGATAGTAGGCTTGAGTTAAAACAGATATATCATGATTTTAGTCATTGATTATCAAATCTACAGATATGATATTTTATTGGAAATAAATGGTTTTATCTGCGAACCCCCTTCTTGACCCCCTTTCTCGGAGATGCCGTTTATGCTGTTCTCTTTACAATGGTTAGGTACAAAAATGTTCCGACCAGCGAACATGCAAACTTTAAATTGGTAATCAGGCAATGGCGAACGGCAACCCCTTCTTGCTGTCCAATGAGTGACTTTCGAGCCTTTTTCTTTGTTCAATGAACACATAATTTTGTTGCGAATCAAAAGTTATTAACCACCTCTACCCAAACCTCCACCCTCTTGTTGTTATTTTTGTGCTGCTTTTTGGCGCTAACTAGATTTTTTTTGAATGATTAGTATGTGGCCTCTTTTTTGGCGCCAGCTTGATTTTGCATACTTGGCTGATATGTAATTTTTTATAAAACGCCTGACTTTAAAAAAAATGTTATAATCTTCATTGTCAACATTTTGCCAAGTTCACTGTACATTATTTAAGGTGTTTTCTGTTTGTCATCAATGACGTCATTTACGATTCATTAAATGACATGACCGCTTATCATTCTTGCTTGGTCAATTCTATGGTTATTGCAAACACTGCACTTAAGTGAATAGTGATCACTACGTGTCTGAGTTTGTTGTCATGCTATTGACTAACTCCTCAAAAACCTAGTCAATTAATTACACGAAGGGTTGTGCGGATAAAGTTAAACTCTTTGGTAATTGTACAAACCAGGAATAATGGTTGCCTTGAACAAATACGGTGAATGTTGAAGAAAAGGCATTTGAACTGAGATAGATATATTATCAAAACAAGTTTTAATTTGTCTCTCACCAATGGCTGTATAATCGTAAACCTAAGTGGGAAAGCAGCTGGAGGCTAGGAAAGGATGTAGTAGTAGTTCTCCAGCCGCCGGGATATGACTGAAGAGTATTGAAAGCGGAGTTAAGCAAGAAAAAATCCAAACAAACTAGTGATCAGAGTGAAAATGGCCTGTCCGATTTGAATTTCTTTTTGGCCTAAATTTGATTAATCTAATTCTTTTTCGGGGTAATTAAGTAACGTCAGTTTGCAGTGTTTTGCACTATTTCCTTTTCTTGTTTTAACAAATCGCAACATAAATGTAGACAATATCAAACAAGGCCCAAAACTTTTTGAACGCGTCATCTCTAGAACATTTCAAAACGAGGCTTTGTTTATCTGTTTAAGGTGGCGAGTTTAATACACATTTTATTTCTTTAACACGGATTATTCCGATACTCTGTTAATAATAGGGCCCAAAATACTATGATCAATTGATTCGATACATTAAATGAAATTTGTTACATGGTGACGTTATGTTCTCAAATCACTATTATGCTTCTGCTCATTCAACTCATTTGCATAGTCATGGTTCTAGTGTAATATCATACCGTGTAAAAGCAAAATTGTTCAACCGGCATAATATGCCACGTCGAATTAAAATGTAAATCACGGAAGAAAATGACAAGTCAGGCCGTGGTGTTCTTGGGTAAAAATTTCCGCTCTTATCAGATATTTTAGCTGTGACGGTTTCTACATACTCAGAACTGTAACTGCCTTTCCCGGTTCTGAATCAAGATCACAATGTACGGTAATCGTGCCAAACTGATTTTCGAATCCATCAGGGTCCACTTCAGCCATAAATGTACCGTTTACAATACCATTGAAGGAAGACCATTCTGAACAGGTTGATGCTGAAATGAAGAAATGAAAAGATGAATTCAAATTTGTAATATGACAAAGTGAACTGATCAACCTGTTAATATGTCATGACAACTATTCAACATGTAACATTGTTTGATGTTGAAGGGTCTAATATTACTTTCAGCCGCCGTCATAGCGCAGTTGGTAGCGCGTCGGACTGTCAATCTATAGGTCCCAAGTTCGATCCCCGACGGCGGCACTCATCCTTTCCGACTATTTGTCTCTCACCAATGGGTCGATAATCGTAGACCTATGTGGGATAGCAGCTGTGGGCTAGGAAAGGATGTGATGGTAGTACTGGTGTGAGAAATACCAGGATTCCATTGTTAGGTGCTCCAGTCGCCGCGATATAACTGAAATATTGTTGAAAGCGGCGTAAAACCCCATTCAAACAAACAAAAAACTAGTATTACTTTCAATAGTATCTCAGTAGGGTTAGGGTTTAGGATGCTAATGCACCTAACAATGAATTCCTGTCATGTATGACACTAGTAAAACCACTACGTTCGATCTGTGCCATCAGCTACTGATCGTCCCTTTGAGCACTACTTAACAATCTTCTTAAACTCAGCTATCCGAACTAGGCACAACGTTGAGTCTATGAAAAGAGCTGGAGTATATGATGGCTGACTTTTTGCAATGAAAAAAAAAGAGAGCAAAGTGGCCAGCGATCCGTCAATTAAAATAATGATGCATTAAGGTCAAGCCTTTCTTTTACTACTTAAACCGCTTCAAATGCAAAAAAGTTACATTAATGGTAACGATTTGCACCCATCAAAAACACTTTCTATTATTACGCCTATTATTACATCGGATCATTGAGATAAAATTAGAAACAGTTTGAAATAAGCAATTTCTCCGAATGAGTGTATGTGTTCTCGTGCAGGTGTGTGCAGTTGTGTGTGTATGTGTGAGTTAGTTTGTGTCAAATTCTTTTCCGGAGCAAATCCTCTACATTACATAATTGATGGATTCCAATGTAACTTGGAGCAGTGTTACTTTTCAAGAGTACTTGTGTCATGTGTAAAGTTTTGTTGGATACTCCCAAGTTCCATGTGAAAACTAAATTCTATGTGATATGCACATTGGCGGGAACATTCGTGTCTGGGACGCATTTCTAGTTTTCTAGTCTCATAATCCTATTAACACTTTCATCATTTATCTTTTTGTTCCGACACAGTTTGTAAAAAACGTTAACAACTTTTTGATTTCCACAAGTTTGATTTTTTGTTGTGTTGCTATGGATTAAAGATACACTTGCTTTTCTTCATCCAAATATCTCACCAGGGTCGGAAGCTTCGAATGCTAGAGAAATTAATAAAAAGAAGTTGTAAAAAGGGCATAATTCTTGAGAAAAAAAAAATCGTAATATGATCTGCCTAAAGATTAACGTGAAAATAGAAATGTCCCGTTTTCCTTCTGACAAGATAAAAATACTATATTGTACTCATCATATCTGATGATTTTGTGAATAGTTAAATGCTTTTGCTTTTAACAATCAACGTATAATACAGCCCTTTCTAGCCCCTATCAGAATAAAGGTTCAGAAAAAATTGTGAAAATGGTAGAAATTAATTTTTACAATCAGTTTCTACGTATTTTACAATATGTTCTATCCGTAAAGACAAAGATTTTAGATTTAATTTGAAAATGTCGACTGCAACTTATTTTTTTTATTTTTTCACCAGTCTTAATTTATGTCGTCTGGTAAAGGGTTTATTGCAGGCGATATACACTGGGATGGGATGTCTACTTAAGTCCTTCGTGTATGCAGGTTAATAGTCATGTGATCAGGTTTAGCCCATTTACAGGCGGTACAATTTTAAAGACGTTGAAGACGACAATTAAATGTGTATTATAACACGCGCACAGTTTCGAAGCAAGGGGTGTTATAAAAGCAATTTATCCTTGTTGCGTTTTGTGTTTGTTTGTTTTTTTTTTCGATGCGTAAAGGATAAGGGATTGTGAGTTAATTTTTTGTACCTGTTTATGTTAAATAGATTGAGAATTCGGTAAAAAACGAATCAGTAGGGTAGAAAATGTTTTAGCAAAAGAAGACATTGCTTGTTAAAAGCTATTATTCTTGATCTACAATAGTTTCCTAATTATATTATCCAAGGGGCGTAACAACCAGGGATTGAACATAAAATGGTTAAATCGATATCTAAAATTTACATTATATACCCAAAACTATCTGAGGCTTTATTTCGACATCCGATACAACCCGAAAACAATCCCTATTTGCCTTGCACCTCAAGATCCGTATTCGTCGAGTACCTTTTGTAATGCAAATGTCAATTTACATGATATTTACGTGTTACACTATTATGAAGTTCGGCTTCATTTATTCATAAAACATGCAAATACACCTATACATCATATTGTATTGCATCGTATCTGGGGTTTTCCACTCATTGACACATTCTGGCACTGTCAGTCTATTCTTAGATTTGTGTAATGTTTGTACTGAAATTTCTACCCAAAGAAGTTTTAATTTAATCTTCCTGAGTTATAGAGTTTTTTACACAGAACGGATATACGTGTCTACTCTAAGTAGGTTGATATTCATAGAGAAGCTTTCAGAAGCTGTGTCACTATTCTGAATGATTACAAACTCTGTGCAGGTTTTTGTGGTTTAAATATTTATCAGCCATATATCAGCCAGTTTATAAATCATGTAAGGTAGCTATTTTAATTTTTGCTTATTTTCTGGTAAATAATAAAAGGAATACTACAACTGTTCAATGTTGTCTTTCTTAAAGGTCGTATCGTGTCATGTAGCTTGTGTCTCGTCAAATAGTATTCTCCACAAGCTATTCGACAGATATGGCCTGTATGAAAGAATGACTGTTGTAATAAACTTTACAATCCAGTAGCAAAGCATGATCTACAAGGTAGGTTGCAGCATTCTAAAAGGGAAGTTTACCCTCTCATGTTTTACAAAATTTTAGGCCGCCGTCATAGCGCAGTCAGTAGCGCACCAGATTCCTATTCTTCAATCATGGGGTGTCATGGGTTCGATCCCCGGCGGCGGCACATATTCTTTCCGACATTTCTCTCTCACCAATGGGTGGATAATCGTAACCTAAGTTGGATAGTAGCTGGAGGCTAGGAAAGGATGTAGTGGTAGTTCTGGTGTGAGAAATACAAGAAATCCGTTGTTAGGTGCTCCAGCCGCCATAATATGACTGAAATACTGTTAAAAACGGCGTTAAACCCATTCAATCAATCAACACAATTTTAGACCTGCCGAGTTGGAGGCTAGGAAAGGATGAAATAGTGGTACTTGTGCGAGATATACCAGGAACTCCTTGCTATGTGTTCCATTCGCCGCGATATGACTGGGTTGTGTAAAGAGGCGTTAAACCCCATTCAAGCAAAAACAAACAAACAAACAAACAAAAAAAAAAAAAAAAAAAAAAAAAAAAGCAATTCAAAGGTTTTGTAGACAAAAAAGTAAAGTTAACTTTTTAAAATAGCCATTCAGTAGGGTAGATAATATTGTGGCAAGTAGAGAATCTGCTTTTTACAATTTCTTTCCATAATGCTTTCTAAATCATATAATGACAGGGACGTAAGAACCAGGGATCAAACAGGAACGGAGTAAAAGATGCCTCATCCAATCGTGCGTACTAATAATATTCAAAGTCGCGTGTAATCCCATCCTATCTACTTCACATCCGGCAGAATTTTGCATTAATTGCGTTGTATGTTTTCACATTAAACTCGCGTTGGTTTTAATCTAAAACATTGGCTTCTTGCGCAATATCAGGTAAAACATTGCTTATTTCTGAAGCACAAAAACACATGTAATCCTTATTTTCTAGAACATGACGTTCATTTTGAATTCTCGGGCTTAAATGACATATGCTGTGATAAATTAAAAGAAATGGAGAGAAATCTAGATAATCTTTTTATTGTTTTAACCAGAAATGAAATTTAAAACCAAACCACACTTCTGTAGCATTGAAGCCCTGTGCGGCATTATTAAGTTTTAGTTTAATATCTTAATGAAAACAAAATATTTTCTTTATTACATTTAGGACCGTCTCGGAAGTACGGAATATATTGCAAAGTATAACCAATAGACAAAAACCGACTACTTATTTTTGATATGGAAAAATATCTCGCAAGAATGCGTCGCCAGGACTTGAAAATAATAATTCCAAATGATGAGTTTTTCCGACAGATTACAACGCATGATAACACAAAAATGTTAATTCGGTCCTAACAATCTCGCGTATAAATCTCTTAGAATTATGGTTCAATAATTTCATTTCGCCATCTAGGATTGGCTTCTCCTATTGAACGATAGCTAAAAATGATTTTATAGGGAAAATATATATGTCCGTTTTCCTACTGAGAAGATAAAAATACTATATTGTACTCATTACATCTGATGGTTTTGTGAATATTTGATGCCATTGCTTTAAGCAATCAACGCATAATACCGCCTTTTCACGCTCCTATCAGACAAAAGTTGAGAAAAACATTGTGAAAAACTTAGAAATTAGCTAATGCTTATCCCATGAATCTTCTAGAACTCTTCTTAACTCAAGAATTAAAGAAGGTTTTAAATATATATCAATTCCTTTCTAAAGGTGAAGACTATCGAAGTTTTGTAGTTTTCATTTACCCATAAGTTTTCTGGCGATAGTTTTACAAAAGAAACTCAAGCTTTTCTCACACCAGAACTACCTAAATCTTTAGCAAGGGCCCTTATGACATCGAAGTTCAAATCCCTACGATATGAATGTGTATGTAAAACTCTGTAATCTACGGAGCGCATATTTCATAAGGAATGAATTTTATTACCAGTTGGTCTGTAGTATTTGGTTCCTGTGTAGCTCTGTAGACCATTTGTGTCCATATATGATTTTTTACACATTACGCAACTCCCATCACCTTCATGAAAGAAAATACTTTTACATTTCCCCTTTAAAGCACATGAATAAACACATTGCATCTCACTCATACAATTTAACTTCGTACTTTCCACGTCATTGGGTGGACAAACAAAATTATCCACGGATTTAACATTAATTCCATTCAGAGCAATGCTAAAAGATCCCTCACAATTTATGATACTACTCCATAAACTAAATAAAAGTATGTTCAGTTTTGAGCAGCAAAGCAATTTACATATACCGACCATAGTCTTCAATCACGAAGAAATACTTTAACAGTTTCTAGGTTATTATTCGGTAAGCTTTCATCATATTATGGATACAGCTTATTCAAGTTATAGTCAGGGTACACGTTGAATGTGTCCGTATATTCCTGAATTGATGAATAATAAATATATTCCTTTTATACTACAGACTTGATGTTTGATGGAAATTGATATTTGATGCCAACCCTAAATTGATTTTTACCGACCAATTGATTGCATTTTATTACAAAGGGCAATAATACGTGGCTGCTCATGGGTCACCAGGTTATTCTTTAAATGATTATTAGAGGTACTTAAAAACCGCTTTTGCATAGACTATGAAAGGGAAAATAAAATATGGCACTGACCTAATAACTAAGTTTCATGAAATTCGATCACATGTTTCCAATTTCTAAACTTAGCTTTTTTTTCTTTCTTTTTGAGGCCATGTTGTAAATAGAAGCCGTTTAGAATTTTAAGTATAAAC
Organism: Fragum fragum; assembly: GCA_946902895.1. Taxonomy (NCBI): domain Eukaryota; kingdom Metazoa; phylum Mollusca; class Bivalvia; order Cardiida; family Cardiidae; genus Fragum; species Fragum fragum. Next base: position 265,638 of record OX336378.1, read on the forward strand.
CTTTTTTAGCTTGAAGTCACACATCAAACCATTTTGCTTTGTTTCAATACGGTTCCTCAACCATAGCAATTCTCAGATATTTCATTGTATTAAGCGGGATGAGCAGCATTGTCTAATCATAAGCGAATTTACACCTCTTCAGACGCATTCTCAGCTATTGATTTTAAAATTACAGCATATCTTTTAAAGAAAAGGTCTGCCCAGAATGTTTTGTATTGTCGCAACAATCGATATCATTTGCGTTTTTGAAGCTAAATAGTTAGCTAGTTTGCGCGACGTTTTCCAATTAATGAATTATCCTTCCTGCGCATCATGCTTATGTTGTTGAAATCAAAATTGCCTTTCTGTTCTATTACAGCGTGATATGTCTCAAATGAGAATTAAAGCGGAATAAGCATAAATCGGCACGACGTCCGGATTCCTCGGATGACGTCGTAACATTTCAGTTTCACTGTGATTTCTATAATGATGACGTATTTGCTACGTGATTTTCTTCCGCTAGCAAACCAGAGGGTACATGTACTTATCTACCCTAAAATTTCCTATGTTCCGAAATTGCGCATTACGGGTACCGTATCTTTACTTTCCAAGACCGCTTTGATAGCTTAAGTTAATAGAAATATTTTCATGTTGTCTCAAAGTTAAACGAGTGAAAAACGCCACTTGAGGCTGCCTACATTGTAAAAAGTAGTTCTCATGTATTTCAGGAAAATTGCAAACTCTGCATGCAAGTTCATCTCTTAGGTATCTTTAGCTAACTAAGCACATCGTGTTCAAAATGACTTCAATCAACCTCTTCCAAGAAGTTGCTGACGACAATTTCAAATTGTTGAAAATTCTAATATTTTCTCTCTCTAGTTAGAAAACGATGTGGAAAATTTAAAAAATTCTTGTAACAAGCAAGTTCTTCATTTTCCACATTGTTTTCCACAACTACTTTCTTAGGGGAGTAAAAAGAGAGGATTGTGTGAAATGTTTAACTCCTTGGTTACAGTGACCTCGTTTCTTTATCATGATAACGTTTGACAGAGAATATTGCTGAACAAAACATTGCTTTGCTAGCTTACAGTGCTTTTCAGTACTTTGATTCTTCAACTTGATTATGTGTAATTCTTCCGGCGAACTTAAATCTACTAAGAAAAGCATTGCCCTTGATTATATTGTGTTTTCAACGAAAACCGAGTCTGGTCGATTTCTCACTCTTTTTAGATTCTTGGATTCTAGAATCTAGATTGATTGATTGGATATGGTTTAACGCCACTGTTAACATTATTTCAGTCATATCGCGGCGGTTGTAGCACCTAACAAAGGATTCCTGGTATTTCTCACACCAGTACTACTACAACATCTTGTCCTAGCCTCCAGCTGCTATTCCTCTTAGAATCCAGAATGAAAGGTTCCGTATTTCTGCATGTGTCACAAATTGACGTATATCTGGCTACGCCTACCGACTCCACTGCCTTAATCTGCGAACTCCAACAGGAAGTTCTACTTAGATAATAAGGGAAATCTTTGGTAGGAGGCCTAAACTAAGTTGAATTACTAAAACTGTATTACTGTATAATTTAATTGTTAGTTTCGTCTATCAAAAACGAGCGTTCTGATTGGTCGAAAATTTTAATTCATACCTCCATGAACAAAATTTTGAGCACGCAGTGATTTTGCATGCTTCCGCACAAAATAGTCCCATACAAAAAGGTATCAAAAGATATAGGGTTTTTGCTTTTTTCGCTCGATACTATTAAATTATAAGAAATGAAGAGAATAGTTTTTGTTTTCATGGAGGTATGAACCGAAAAACCTAATCACACAATGTATGAATCCGTTTCGCGAATTCATACAGTGTGATTAGTTTTTTCGGTTCATACCTCCATGAAAACAAAAAAATATTCTCTTCATCTCTTAAATGTTTAACCATGTTCTTTCTTATTTTAAATAACGAATTGATTGGTCAATCGATATTTTGATCGACGGCGTTGATTCGTTACTTATAATGGTCCCTATATTTCTCAGAAGAAATTGGACATTGTGCTATTATTGCATTTATCGATGTTGTCAGAAATTATACATAAAGGGAGAATTTTAAACCTTGTCATGCTGTATAAATTAACTTACTAAGTTGCTATAAAATCAGAGGGGTGAAAGCACTAATAGACCTTGTTAAGAAGCAATATTTCCTTTAGAAATAAATCATAAACAACTCCGGCAGGAGGTGTAGACCAAGATTAGACTGCACTCATGTGCTGGCTGATCTTGGTCTACATTTTCTGTCAAACCCTGACTTTTCCGGGTTTAGCTTGACAAAGTTGAACATACGGACTATTTGGGTGGAATTTAGGAGAGTAATCAGCAAACTGATCGATGACACTGCCGACTGAACACAGTCAAAACAGTTCGATTAAGATATAAAACAGAGAATTTCAGGAATATAAGACGGTAAATAAATTGGTGGTGGGTGACGAGCTTTACGTCATAACTTCAGCGAGCATAGGCTGGTGTTTCATAATCAAGGTCTCTAATTATTGAAAATCAATTGAATAAATGTAGGAGGTTAATTTTCACATCCGGTCTACTAAATAGGTCTATCCGATCCAAATATTTTTTATCATAATTTTTCTTGAAGCAATCATTCGTTTCGAAAATATCAAGAAAGACTGAATGTAAACTTGTGTGTGTGTGTTTATGTGTTTAATTTTTACTTTCACGCGAAAAAAAACATCTCGGAAATGTGAAAGGAATCGATCCTTAGACAAAATGCGTGCGAAATGCAAAAACAAAGATTCAATATAGAGCAAAAAATAATAATTTCTCGATAACGTTGTATGGGGATTTGGTTTAGAAAGTGTCTCAACAAATGGTTTTCAATCCATTTCTGAATTCAGATTCACTATTCACTAATTAAATAGAAGTTTGTTTCACGATTCTGGGACTATACCGGCAAGTGATAGATCAGATATTTTAAAGGATCATTTTCTCGCACCAGGATGTTTTTTTTTGTGTGTGGTTTTTTTTTTTTTTTTTCGTTCTTATTTAACAGCGTTCTTAACAATTTTCCCGTCAAGTCGCTTTCGCTGTATCACCTAACATTGGATTCCTTTTATATCTCACACTAGTACTACCATTAAAACCTTTCCTTGCCTCCAGCTACTATCCAATTTAGGTTAACGATTATCCACCGATTAGTGAGAGACAAATGCCAGAAAGGATATGTGCCGCCGCCGCAGATCGAAACCCAAGCTACCCCTTGATTTAAGATTGGGAGTTTGGTGCAGAACCAACTGCGCTGTGATGGTGGCAACCAGGATGTACATTGCTGTAAGGTAGGTAGGCGCTATCTCGTGTACAACCCGAAAAAAAAAAGCCTGGCACCTAAAACATTACTCTTGCTTTAATACTTAACCAATGTTATTGTTAGAGATCACCCGTTATAGCCGTTAAGCACTTACCCAGCTGCCTGTTTTGTTATTTTTTATCATTGGATGTCCGTCGGCAATAATTTCTTCACTAGGACTCTAGGGGCCACACTTATGGCCGAATCTTCATGAAATTTCCCAGAAAATTTGTCTGGTCACAAGGATAAACCCTATCGAAAATGGGCACGTTCCGTTGACAACTTTGGCCTAATCTGTTTTAAACATGGTCAGAATGCTTGGCGGGTCACATAGAACAATCCTTTCGAAATGGTAACGTTTCATTTGAAATCACGATAGAAGGGATCTTAATGACAATATCCTTAATAGCAATCCAGGGGCAACAATTATGACCAAATATTCATTATACTTTGTCAGAGTGTTTGTCTGAGCACAAGGTTGAAGCCTAGTGAAAATTGGAATATTCCGATAGAAACCATGGGAAGGGGAGCCTTAATGACGATTCCCCTTGGAAGCACTCTAGGGGCCACGACTTTGGTTTAATCTTCATGGAGCTTGGTCGGAATGCTTCGTAAGTCACAAGGATGAATCCTTTGGAAAATGGGGATTTCCTTTGGAAAACAAAGGAAAATGTGCCTAAAAGACAAATTTGCTCAGTCTTCTTTAAGCTTGATCACAAGGACGAATTCTATCTGAAATAGGTGTGAGAAATACCAGGAATCCATGATTAGGTGCTCCAGCCCCTCGATATGACTGAATTACAGTTAAAAGTGGCTCAAAACCCAATCAATCAATCAATCAATTAATTATCGTGTTATCCTCGAGTAAAAAAATGGACCTTGTCGACCTGTGAAGCCGGTTACTCTTTCTGACCTTCGTACTCCATTACAAGAAGGGATGAAAATAATGTCTCTATTTAAGATCAACCGGTTGATTCGCAGCAAGCTCCTGGCCATATAAGAACGTACTTAATCGTGGGCACCATACAAGGCAGTGAAACTTAAAGTCACGCGTTATTTTGACTAATAACCACTGTTATAAAATAATGGCATAAACAAATGTTTAATTTTCCTGCTAGAATATTTTCGACCAAGATGATCAATTCGTCCAATTCATCAGATAAATGATTCGAAGAAAACTTAAAATATATAAAAGTCAGAAAAATCAGTTGAGTAGCAAATGTGAAGACAAATCGTTGATTTGGGACTTAGCATCGTATCTACAGTTTGAATAAGCTGTAATTACGACTTTTAAGTCACAGAAATCAAAATTGCTTAAAATGAATATCAACTAACTTTGAGAACGTTCAAAATTCTGGTCTAAATGATTGATTTGATTGACCAATCAATTGTTAGACAGATAGCGACAATCCGTTAATTAACTAATCTTCTATTTTTACAGTAATCACACTTTTCGCTTTACAGTCTGATTTTGTGTTTGTTATTACGCCAAGAAAAGTTTGGAAAGGGGACCTTGTAATAGATTTTCACAATACAAAGTTATTCTGGTGCTTACTAAGGAGAATCTAATAGAACTGCTACAGGAAATGTGTGTATATTTCCGTTCATTTATCGTCGCTACCGTAGCCCATGCCTATATGAGCGACGCCACAAGAAGACGGTTAGTTGTTACGGGGGATAGTGCAAGGATACAGAACGAAACTACTGAAATACCACAGTCATTAAAGTGATGTCTTTCTTAGAATAGAAAAATTAGGAACGGAGTATAGTGAGGTGTAAGACAAGTAGTATTCATATAAAGTTTGGTTAAAACATTTTTTCATTTTTTTTAATTATATGATATAAGATATATCAGCCACAATCAAAATTCCTTGAAGAAATATGATATAGGGTTTCCCAAGGAAAATACCTGAATTTTTAGTTGAATCCAGCAAAATAAATTCTAAGAAAATTTTCAAAGTTTTCACCATACACCATGTACGGAAATTATCCCCATCCACGTTTCTAATCAAATCAAAACTTCCTGAAGAAAACTGATAAAGGATCACCTAGGGATAAAAAATAGTTGAATTCCAGTACATAGGTCTATCTAAGAATCAATTCTGTTAAATTTGATTGAAATTTAATTGGGAGATAATAGCCGCAGTGGCCCTCGGCCCTTGAAGCTAAAGAAGATTGATTGCTGAACAGGGCTGTGTACTTAATACGAGGGCGTAATGAAAATCTATACCTATACAAGAAGAGCCGTCAGAGACGGGTTATGCTCCGCGAATATAGCCCTGTCACAAAAAGTAGAAAATTAAAAAGGAAAAGGATTAGGACGGACGACCGGACGGACAGGCAAAGCGGCGGCTATGTGCTCGCCCTTCTCCGGACATACTTAATCTTTTGACCTTGAGCTGTTACCTTGAAATTGGAGCTTTATGAAAATTTGTTTAAAAATGGAACATCTACTAATGATAGAGATCAATCTGTTAAGTTATTTCAAAATCCGTCAATACTTTTAGGAGCTATGATCCGGACAGGCTTAATATTTAACGTAAGACCTTGAGCTGTGACATTGAACTTAGAGCTATCTAAATACTTCTTTCAGATCATACATCTACTCAAGATAGAAAACAATTATGCCAAGTCATATTGAAGTCAATCCACAACTGCAGGAGCTATGTTCTGGAAAAAGATCAGTTTCAATCTTTGACCTTGAACTGTTACCTTGACATCTGAGCTATCCGAAAACCGAGAAATTTCATCCATTTTTGGCCAGAGGGTTGTGGAGAAATTAAAGCGAACGGGTGGACAGACGAGACATTGTCAATATGCTCTTCCTTCGGGGCGCATAAAAATGTACTGTTGGAAAAGTGTAGTATTTTTTACCCACTTGTTATGTCCATACGTCTCGATTGGACGGGAATTGTTGTCAGAAGAAAGGGTGTACCAAGCAATAATCATCCAACATAGACAGTCTTCGTTGACTTAATAGTAAGCTAATCGAACATAATCCATAATAACAAAATTCACGTGCGACACGTGTACAGTAATATCCACAGCCCTTATAGAGTAGCATATCATACAACTATATAGATAAACAGCCTGCGACTTCGATTGATTATGCCATCGAGACAACATGAAAGAGCTTGGATAACGGTATGAGATATCAATCATCATTTCAATCACTAACAAGGTGCCAAATTGTCACATGATACGCCCGTCACACTGCTTAATATTAACTGGTGTTTTGAATAGAACTGATGTTATTTTGAATGAATATTTTTTGTCAAACAATGTTTGAAAAACAACAAAGGGCAATAACTCAAAACATACGCTAGGTAGAGTTATGGTTCTTGTACAATGCAATCCCATTTGATGAGCTATATCCATCAATGAAATTTCATGATTCTAGCTATTATACTTTTAGAGATATACTCCATACAAGATTCAAGTATGAAAAACAACAAAGGGCAATAACTCAAAAAATAGACCAGGTACAGTTATGGTTCTTGTGCACTTCACTCCCCCTTGGTGAGATCTATACACCCATGGAGTTTCATGATCCTAGCTATAATACTTTTAGAGATATACTCCGGACAAGATTCAAGTATGAAAAACAACAAAGGGCAATAACTAAAAAAATAGGCTAATAGAATTATGGTTCTTGTACACTGCACCCCCTCCCCCATGGGGAGATCTATCCATCCAATAAATTTCATGATTCTAGTTATTTTACTTTTAGAGATATACTCCGGACAAGATTCGAGTATGATAAACAACAATGGGCATGAACTCATAAAATAGGCCAGGTAGAGTTATGGTTCTTGAACAATGCACTCCCCCTTGGTGAGATCTATCCATCCATGAAGTTTCATGATTCTAGCAATTATACTTTTAGAGATATAATCCGGACAAGATTCAAGAATGAAAAACAACAAAGGGCAATAACTCCCAAAATAGGCCAGGTAGAGTTATGATTTTTGTGTACTGCACTCCCCCTTGGTGAGATCTATACACCCATGAAGTTTCATGATCCTAGCTATAATACTTTTAGAGATATACTCCGGAAAAGATTCAAGTATGAAAAACAACAAAGGGCAATAACTCAAAAAGTAGGCCAGGTAGAGTTATGATTCTTGTGCACTGCACTCCTACTTGGTGAGATCTATACACCCATGAAGTTTCATGATCCTAGCTATCATACTTTTAGAGATATACTCCGGACAAGATTCAAGAATGATAAACAACAAAGGGCAATAACTCAAAAAATAGGCCAGGTAGAGTTATGGTTTTTGTGCACTGCACTCCCCCTTGGTGAGATCTATACACCCATGCAGTTTCATGATCCTAGCTATAATACTTTTAGAGATATACTCCGGACAAGATTCAAGTATTAAAAACAACAAAGGCAAATAACTCAAAAATAGGCCAGGTAGAGTTATGGTTCTTGTGCACTGCACTCCCCCTTGGTGAGATCTATACACCCATGAAGTTTCGTGATCCTAGCTATCATACTTTTAGAGATTTACTCCGGACAAGATTCAAGTATGAAAAACAACCAAGGGCAATAACTCAAAAAGTAGGCCAGGCAGAGTTATGGTTTTTGTGCACTGCACTCCCCCTTGGTGAGATCTATACACCCATGAAGTTTCATGATCCTAGCTTTAATACTTTCAGAGATATACTCCGGACAAGATTCAAGTATTAAAAACAACAAAGGGCAGTAACTAAAAAAATAGGCTAGGTAGAGTTATGATTCGGACAATGAAGTGGACACCGCCCGGACGCCCGGACGACCGGACGCCCGGACACCCGGACGCCCGGACACCACGGGTGATCCCATAATACGTCCCGGCTTCGACGGGCGTATAAAAATGACAAGGAGTCACTTATGGACCAGATTTCAGTAACTAGGACCATCACGAACCGCGGGTTTTTCGTTTGATGTCAATCATTTGAAACAAACTCCTTTAAGGTAGGTATCGATGATTATCATGTCACAGATTTTGATTATTCTTATTCCCTCTCATTTAAGGATCAGAGGGGTTGTCTTTGCTGCCTACAATACATTTAACGTTCAAAGTCATATTCAAGACGATCGTCATGATAACGTTTTTTTAGTATGAAGATTAATTGTGTTTAAGTATGTAGAGTAGTCAAGCAAACAACATTTTCGATGTAAACTGGTATGCAGCACGGATGAGAGTACATCAAGGTAAAAGGTATCTTAATATTTTCCAGTAGCATTTTAGATTCTCAGCAATATTACGGGTAGGCTTTTATATAAGAAACCCATCTTTATATCTTTCAATTGATAAAGGAGTTTTTCCTTGGATTCCTCCAAAAGTAGGCTATGACAGGTTACTATGTATGATCATTTTCCAGTTTACCAGTATAGCTACGGTCCACTGGTATGGTGGCCTTCTTCCCTTGTAAAAAGAAATAATTAATGTGTTTTAATTGGGTGAATAAATAAGCAACCCTGTCTCGTTAAAAAATTCCAATATTCTGAATGACGTTCGTTAAATTTATGGTGGCATCAAAAAAGATCTACGTAGATGACCGAACTTCATTTATAAGCATATTCAACTTAGATTTAACAAAACCGGAACATTAAACAGATAAATTAAAAACGGGTTCCCGAAGAACACATCACGTTATGAATACACGTAGGTTTACTTCTATGTATTCTTGCTGTGGACAACCCGGTTGGTTTAACCGAAGAAAGTATGAATTAACCAATCCCTGGCCCCACTCATTTACGCCGTTGACCACGCCAGTTGACTCCGACAAGAAGTCCCGCTTCGATTTTAAACGGCATTATTATGCAGATATCATGTCCAGTAGCATGCAACAGAAATGAGAGTAGTTTGTTGGTGACCTAAACGTCGTAACTACAGCTTGAAAAGGCTGTAGATACGACGTTTAGATTGCCCAACCAACAAAAATGTTTAACTAATAGGCGGACTTCAATGCCTATGCTCAATTCCAGATTGAATAAATGATTTGATTGGTTGAATGATTCCTGGACTGACAGCCGCGATCGGTTAATTGTCGCTGTATTTGGTGATTAAGTGTTTCCGTGTTTGGTTGTTAGTCACTTGATCAACACATCGAAGAAATAAATCCTTTGTAAACGACCTTATTACAGATAAAAAAATGAAAGTCCTGAGAGTGCTGAAGGAGGAAAATCCTGCCAGACATCTAACAAATTAGCCATTTTACAATGCAGATTACTTTGACGAAACACAATGTGGATACTCAAATAAAAGCTAGTAACTATAGTTTAACACTAAAGAAGCCAATCGAGAATAATTTGATTTAAATCGAACATAAGTCATTATTTTCGATAGTCTGATTTTTTTTAAAAAATTGGAAGTTAATGCCTACAAAGCTCCAATTCTTTGATAATAAACACAGTTTACTGGGTTCTGTCGTTCTGAGGCTTCACTGTCATAAAAACATTTGTACGCAGCCCAAGTGTAGACGTATGTTTGAATCATCTTCTCGAACTGTCCGTACGTCTGTTAGTCCTTTCTTGTTAAAACAACAACTTTTCTTACACGACTAAAGTAAGATGAAATGTTCTCAGAGTGTTCCTCATCACGTCACCTTTCGAAAATATCTCATAATTTGACTTGACGTTGGGAAAGAGTTTTGTAGGAAGCATAAAGCGAATATTCTTGTGAAAGCAAATGATGTTTTTTTAACATTAAGGAGTGTGACAGGAAAATGGGACTACGTCTGAAATTTCATCGTCTAACCTTCTTTTTTTTTTTTTTTCTATAAAGATTTGAATGCTATTATATTTAATTGTTATTGTCCATAAAACTTCATTAGGATTTTTGTTATATAATGTTTAATCGGGAAAAAACAAGGCTATGTGGCTTTCTTAGGAGTGCCACTCCTGCTTGATTTTTTTTATTTCTCCTTAGTTTCATCTCTTTGGATAGGCGAAATTGCACCTATGTGACAGAATTGAATATGTAGACAACAGTTTTATTTTCCACATCGGGCTATATGTTTGAATGAACGTGATCACTTAGATATCAATACACCTCGGGTTACTTCTCATTTCAACTTGCCACGGACAATCAGTTAGTTGAAAGCCGAAGAAAATAATATGGCACAAGTAAAGGATGATTTCCACGTATACTCAATAAACTTGAAGTGAAAATATACGTGAGTTTAGTATGATCGTTACAGAATTGGCCGAGTTGAGGGTCAAATAATCATCGAGGTCATTAATTTCTTACTGTAGAAGCTGTTTTTCTCTGCTTACAAGATTCTAAAAGGAGTTCAAGTATTACAGTTGATCAAAAGGAGAATGGTATGCTTGAAAATTCTAATTTTGTTGTGCGTGACACGAGCTAATAACCCATTCCAACACGATAAGATTTTAGACCAGTACAAATTCAAAGAAGTAGCAATTGTAAGTTGATGAAATCTTTAAAATCCTGGTCTTTTTGGACAGAAAACATTGTTGATAATGAAGAAATTGCTTGTAACATGCAATTTCTTCGTTTTCCAAAATCTTTTCCAAAACTTTCATAATGAGGGTCATTTAAAAGCGTCACTGTCTGGGAATGGGTTAAGACAATGCTAGTTTTTGTTTCCGTATGTGGATTTATGATTTTGTGCGTTATTCACGCACACATGTACACGAATGGAAATGCTGGTTTAAGTTTAAAGGAGGGAGGCTTACTCGGAAAGTAATAAATGAATTTGAACCGTATTCCAGTCATGACCCTTTCAGCACATTCCAACTTCTCAGTACTTTCAGTCCTTTGATTCTCCAGGTTGCCATATTTAGATTTTCCTCATTCTTTCCCGATAATAAACTTTAAGTCAAAGGCTTGAAACGTATAGGCAACCCGGCTTGCTTTCTATAAGCCAATTTTAGCAATTTTAGTTTGGATACCTTATTATAGAGGTTCAAAAACTGAATGCATTCTATTACCCATTTCAAGACATTAGATATTGATATTTCCATTCTTGTTTTGAAATGAACACATAAAGGAAATAAATTGCAACAAGGAAACTTGAAACATATATATCTTACTAGGCTTGTTCTATAACAAAAATTAAGCCAGAGTTTTAATGTTGTTATATGAATGAATGTATAAAAAAGTTTTGACACAAATAAATTACATAAGGTATACACCTTGAATCGTTAAAAAATCCATGACTACCCTTTTGATTTATTTCAATTTCAAACTCGATTTCAAACAGTAAATTTTAGACTAGTCCAAAAAAAGTAGCTGATAAAAATTAATTGATGGACACGAAAAATCAGTTCCTGTTGGAATGGATTGAATAAATATGTATAAATGTAATATTTCATTTGATATTGGTTAGAATATCACGATACTCAATCGGTAACATCCTCATGACAAGATAGATGAAGACTATTTAAAATATATCCCAAACCAGTAATTTGTCACTCAAGTAACACAGTTGACTTTTAACCTACATGACCCAAAAACATTAGGGCACTTCCTTGGATCACTGGCAAGCTTAAACCAATTGTAGGTCAATTGGTTCTAGAGTTAGAGCACGGAAACGATAGAGTCAACTGACAGACAAACATGACGAAACCAACAAACCCGCTAAACATTGTACAAAAAAAATCAACAAGTTTGAGCAAAAAAAAACCGAACCAGGATTGTGACTTCTTTAGGGGTAACGAAAAAAAGATCATCTGGGCTCATGATATTGTACAAATTTTGGAAATATGCATTAGGAATCATTCCAAAGACTATACAAACTTTTCAAAAAAGTTTTGGAAGACTGAGCCACGATTATGATAAGTTAAGTGGTAATAAAGGAACTGGTCTTAAGGCCCCTTTTCCACTGATAATGGACAAAATGTCACAATATTCAATAAGGCATTTCTTCCTGAATAAATATTTGCAGAAAGGTAGAGAGAAATATATTGAGTTCAATTTGTTAACTGTAGTCCATAAATAAGTAAATTATTGTCAAAGTCCCTTTTGAAAAATATTGAGTCAAAATTGTTCTTTGCAAATTATCAAATTGTTCTCAAAAAGTAAAATAGGTATCAACATGAAACCTAATTTGTGGATATATCTCAACAATGGAACGTTCAGTACACAAGAATCATAACTCTGCAATACATATCTTTTTAGTAATTGTCCTTTAATTTTTACAGACTTACACTTCTTTGTCCAGGGCCTATCTCCGAAACCTTATGTCCGATTCCGTGATTAATAAGTGAATTACACATGAAAAAATGCCCTTTGTTTTAAGTCATGAACATTTTTATGTGTGGATAGATCTTGCCAAGGGGAAGTGTAGTGCATAAGAACCAAAAAAACTCTACCATAACTCTACCAGTTAAAGCTAACGAATATTAAATAAGAGACAAATTGTGAAGAGAGTAAAAGATTCACCTGAAACGCCTTGCAATAGATGAAACCTGGAAGCTCCATGAAATTTTAAATTTAGCTTTTAATTTTCATCTTTCTTTCTATATAGGTATGGTTGTGCTCTGAAAAGAAAATAATCATATTAGGAGATAATGCTAACCAACTATGAATGCTCTGTGCTGTCTGGTTTTAGAGAAGATTTTTGTTAAGGTTTCTTTCTTATTATCTGTGTATACAGAGTGGACCTAGGAAATGACCAAATATAATCAATGGGGCATCACGGGGACACTCTTTGTAGATGTAAACTAGGAGTTTCAACTTACCAACTCTTGATCCTCTAAGATTTCTCCCTTTGAGCAATATATTTACCGTTCTGTGATTCTAGGTTAAAATAGGACATGCTTGGGTAGACCCTAAACACCACTAAAGCATTTACACATTAACAAACTTTGTGGGCGTTTACTTAGGTATCCTAATTACCGTTTATCAATGCTTTTGTATCAAGAAGAACTTGTTTAAATTATTTAATGTTTTGTTTCAATGTAAAACATAGAATGCACTGGGGTAGGGCAGAAACGTGATTAAATTTGATAGGGGTCCACTTGTAGGTGCCTAATACCAAATATCAAAGCTAAAGGCCTTTTGGTTTCGAAAATACGGTTGTTTATGATTAAATTATTTTTCACCCTTTTTGTTGTTGTGACAGTCAGAGTTAAGGACAGACTTCAAACACTTAAACAATTCAGTTTCGGAAAGCTTCACTTAAGGATAACCTGCACAGTTTCATCAAGAGTTCAACTGCCCACTAGATCAGAAGGAGGAGATGTTTTAAGAAATTGCAGAATGCAATACACTAGCCGTATAACACAGGGTGATCAGGTACTATACTCAGGTGAACTTAAAAGTCTCCTGTAAACAGAATTATACATCTCATTGAAATATTGGCTATATTCCAGGTTTTAAAACAAAGTGCATCAAATGACAATGTAATCTAGGCTCAGATGTTAAATTGATTTGTCAATGATACCCCACACACACAAAGAAAAAAAAGGTTAAAATATGCATGTTCAGTTTATAATCTGCCTCTGTTTGTCAGGCTTGATGTTATATGCAGGTTGTTGCTCATTATGGGCTCTAAAAGAGTAGGATAAGGCGTGGGCTAGGCGCATAAAACTCTTAGATGTTGATCCAGCAGCTTTCAACCCTGAAAGAAAATTATTTCAGTGAATGGCATTATTTTGTTAATGAGTAAACTACTTTTATCTAGGACAAGCCAAATTAAAAAAAGTTGTGCTTGTTAAATATGAATACACCTGAAAGTGCAGTTTTCGATAAAAAAAATACTTTGACATCTAAATGATCTCTCATGTGAAACAACTAGAAAAATCTCGTCAATCTTAATCTATGGACATGAAATATTTAGGTTTGGGAATATACAATATATAATGTTTTACCCATCAACAAACATTCCTGCTTTTTTACGCGTGTCAAGATACAATAAAGACATTCTCCTTAAAACGCTCACCTGAGTCAGTGCTTAGAAATATTTTTACACTGGTAGTTTGGAGGTATGGCACCTGTTGTTACTTGTGCTTTATATGAAACTTTTAAGCAAAGTGATTTATTATAAAAAGATATATAGTAAGATCTTCCACTTTGTTTCTATAAAAGTTCCAAAGAATGCAGTTGTGAAACCTATTTTCAGTTCTGCATTCACATTCTACATTTATCACATTGTGAATAGAATTAAAGTTAGTAACTGAAATTCAACCACAACAATAAGTCAAGTGTAACATCAGGCTATTTAATAGGTAGACTTTGGTGAAGAAAAATTCAAATCCATCTCTACACAATTATTCCGACAAAGTTTCATGATAATTGCACCAAAAATGTGGCTTCTAGAGTGTATACACTTAATTTGTTAATGTTGCTCGACAGACAATCAAGGACCACAAAATTTCCTATCAGCATGTTGTGCTCAGGTGAGCTACAAATAGACAGTCATCCAGGACAACATGTCAAGCTTGTCAAATACTTGATCTAGAGCTGTGACCTTGAAATTGGTTCTTTGCTAAGAATTGTTTCAAATAGAACTTCCACTCACGATAGAAAACATTCTGGCTGGGTTATTTTAAAATGCATCCATAAATTCGGAGATATGCTCTGGATAAGCTAAAATTTAACATTTGACCTTGAGCTTTACCCTTGTTCTTGGAACTATCCACAAATTTATTCCAAAAATCAGATCTATTCGAGATAGTGAACAATTGTGCCGAATTATCTTGAAATCCATGATTATCATCTCCCTGCCTGCAGCAGGGTAAACCATGAATAAGTTGAATTGTTGCGCACTCAAGAATATCCTTTTAACCAATTCCCACACTGTTTTGTTTTTGACACCCTTAAAAAGGGTAAAGAAAAAAATTCGGAAACTGAAGAAATTGCTTCTTAAAAGTAATTTCTTGTTTTCTTCATTGTTGTAAAAAATGGAAATTCAAAGGTATTTGAAATTCTATCAAATAAGAATAGATTCTGCAAATTCTTCAATTTTGGACCAAGTCTGAACTTTTGTTGTTTGGTTGTATAAACAAAGCTCCAAAAGGAGTTTTTCTTTGAACATAATTTTCTCATAAAGTCAAAACACTTTCTTTTTTACCCATTGAAATCTAGGATCATTTTCATTCACATGATTCTTTAGATGAAAAAATCCTCAAATTAGAAAATTTGGTTAGTTTCAATCGTCATTCATTAGGGGCCCGCTATTAAGGAGGGAAAATTTATTTAGAGAAAAAAGGCATGCAAACAAATCAACGCAATTATTTTCCCTTGAAGCTAAAATCGATACAATGTCCAGAAAAAACTTTTATCATATTGATGCATAATTGAAAAAAACAATGAATTGAAACAGTATAACACGTTCAGTATTGTTACACACGGTTTCAAGGGGCGAGGAAGCTTTTGCTCAGAGGTCTCATAAATATATATATATAAATTTCTTTGCTTAACTATTTTCTATGCACATTCCAAATATGTTGTGCATGTATATGGACAAACATCTTTATACACAACTCTACACTACTACAGTAATTTTAAATAAGTTTAAAGAATCTCCTTTTCCTGTTTCCTGTAGAAATTAATGTTGAAAATACAGAAATTACTGTAACAAATGTATCTTTTTCCATATTGTTTGCCCTGGACTTTTTTGTGTGATAGGCATTTAAAAAGCAGAATTGTGAAGTAATAGATTAAACAAAATTGATGGGTTGAGATTTGTGCAGACTTGCATATATCTAACAAATTCAATTTCAACATTTTTAGCCCATTGCCAAGCCCTGCTAGCTAATTTGATAACCAGCTGTGCTTTTTACACATTGGTTTAGGGATCAAACTCTGGTTCACTCCCAAGTAAGATGGGTAGCAGTTGTTTTACATAGAATATTAGAATGCAAGAATTGAGACAAATTTGAGGTCACAATATAACTAAAATAGTACAGGAATTGGCATTAAACAGCATACAATTAATTTACCACAACAAAACAGCCTTCAAAAACATTATGGAAAATGAAATAACTGCTCGTGACAAAAAAAAAAAAAAAAAAAAAAAATACAAAAAAAACAACAATGTATTCTTTCCAGGGAGACAAAAAATAAATCAAAAACCATGAAATTGTTGTCTGCAACTTCCTTGGACTAATCTTAACTTGTATCATCTGGTAGTGCGTTAGTTATTGCATTACTACATGATTTTTAAGCGACCATAATTCATAATGTTTTATAACAGCATCCAAGCTATTAACCACTCACGTTGAATCATTATATTGCTTATTTAGAATTATTTTTTATCAGAAAAAAACGGACTGTCAATCTAGAGGTCCCGGGTTCGATCCCCGACGGCGGCACTCATCCTTTTTCCGACTATTTGTCTCTCACCAATGGGTCGATAATCGTAGACCTATGTGAGATAGCAGCTGGAGGCTAAGAAGGGATGTAATGGTAGTTCTGGTGTGAGAAATACCAGGATTCCATTGTTAGGTGCTCCAGCCGCCGCGATATAACTGAAAGATTGTTGAAAGCGGCGTAAAACCCCATTCAAACAAACAAATTATCAGAAAATAATGTTGTCAAAATCAGACAATCTGTCTCTTTATGCACCAGCTATTTATTACGTCTTGGGAGGGAACGAACCCTCAAACATGGTTCTAAGTATATGACCCTGTTAATGCAAAACATACTAATTTAGGGAAACAGTGTCAACGAACACGGACTGCTTATACTTCTTTTCAGAAGTGATTGATTAATTCACTGCTTTTTTGTTGGTGTTGTAATTCTAATGTAAGCTTACTACCTTATAATAGCCCCTCATATACAGAGTTTAGTCTAGGCAGGAGATTTGGGGATATACCCCAGTTTTTACAAAGATCCCATATCCTTTCCGACATTTGTCTCTCACTAATGTGTGATTAATCGTAAACCTAAGTGTGATATCAGCTGGAGGCTAGGAAAGGATGTAGTGGTAGTACTGGTATGAGAAAAACCAGGAATCCATTGTTAGGAGCTAAAGCCGCCACGATATGACTTAAATACTGTTAAAAACGGCAATAAACCCCATTAAATCAATAAATCAATACAAAGATCCCCATATTCTCAGCATAGAATGGAAATAAAGAACGTGTGATTTCTGCTTTATACATTTTATGCAAAATCCTCAACACATTTGAATTCTAAGCAATAATACTTTCGTTTTAAATATAGACTGGTCCAGTTATAAAGAAGTTACAGAGGAAAATTTGAGTGTTTTGTGTAATTTGTGAAAAAGGGATGTGTTTAACTAAATAAGAAGTATATATTGCCCTTGGTTTCATATTTAACCGAATAATTTCACGTATTTAAAACATCCGACAAGTCTATCCTGGTATACTTCCCTTTTTTTTAAACGAGTAGTTTCATGGCAAATAAGAAATTTGCATCTTTGCAGACTTAACGATTGAAAATGAGTAGGTTTTTTGAAATCGATACGTGACTCTTGACGTATTTCGTGTCCTTGTGTTCTCAAGGGCTTTTCTGAACGCGATGAAAAATACCAGAAACCATTTTAAATCGCGCGTAAAATATTTTGGTCATTGGATTGTTTTACCAACCGCGGTAGAAGATGCCAGAAATTTAGTCACCCTGTTCTAAAACGAGGCTTGCATCTGCCGACGAATGCGTGAATAAATGCATGTGACTTGCTTTGTTATGCGCACATCCAAAATACCATAATCTGGTGTCGAATACCAATCGACCCAGGTATAATCATAGCAATGCAGTGTGCTGGTTTTTTAACATTAGAAAAGTTACGACAGTTATCAATATTCTAAATACAGTATAGTTTGAATGTTGGCGTAGATGTGATAAATGATTTACTGCTCACTAGGCCACAACTAAATATAGAACATGATTGCAAACGTTGTGCCACACAAATAGACCACTCTTTCAGAAGCAAAACAAAATACGCAACATTCAAATGTGAGAACGACATAGACGAACACCCTTTTTGACTACAAGTAGATAAGTGAGCATTGAGAACATTGAAGTGAAAGATCAAGAGGTAAATTAAACAAAAAGTATGTAACAATGTAACGAATGAACAGCAACAATGAAATGGGTCGCTTAATAAATACACAGTAGGGAGATTCTTGGCCACCAACTGTCACCTCGAAGGGTACATCAATATATTTCATTGTATAATTATGGCAGATTGGCGTATTACACAGCATATTGCTGCAAAGGAAGGTATTTCACAGGAAATTGTCCATACAAATACGCATGGTAATTTTAAAATGTCTTGGTATTGCCAGATTGGTCCAAAAGCATATTGGGCCTTATGAACAACTAACTTGATTTAACATGGAACATCAAAACCATTCCATGTTTTTAACAGGATCGAGAGAAATTTGCCAAGCTGTAGATAAAACATAGGTCTACCACTTCGAACTTGTGACAAAGGAAACCAAGAGTTAAATCGGTGGAAACACCTGGGATTGTCGCACCACAAAAGGTCAAGTCAGCGAGTTCAAATGCTGGGAAGGTGATAGTCATAAATATCTAGGATCCCAAAGGTTTTCTGATATTGGATTTTTTTTAAAGTAGTTCGCTGTGGATAAAAGTGGGCACACTCGTAAAAATCTAGGAGCACCAAAGTCCACTTTTGTCATGGCTTTTATCCAGTCGTGTAAATTCAAATTTGCACTGACGATGACGTAAAGTGTGCTGTTGACCCATTTGTTTGGACCGAAAATGCTGATATTTACAGGGAAGGTATTTATATGCTTCATCAGTGTTGGACATTGTTTAAGCTTGCAGTGTGACTGCATTGAAAGATAATGAAAATATTTAGGTGTTACCGCTTCTCTCTGTCTTATACCTTAGACTTTTCAATCACTTCTTATACTGCAAACAAAGGCGAAAACTAATAGAATCAGGCTTCTTTGAGATGGCAAAGATTAACCACTGAGAAAAAGTTCAAGATCCAGTCCTTGGATGTTCTGGACTTTAATTCTAGATGTTCATGTAATCTAAAAGGCAATTTAAGAACTAAATGATTAAAACACAATCAATAATTATAATGGTCAAGAACCAGTTCAAGGGGGCCGCCGTCATGGCGCAGTTGGTAAAACATCAGACTTTCAATATTCAGTCATTGGTGTCATGGGTTCTATCCCCCAAGCGCCAAATATCCTTTCCGGCATTTGTCTCTCACAAATTGATGGATCGATAATCCAAGTGGGATAGCAGCTGGAGGCTAGGAAAGGATGTAATTGTGGTACTGGTGCGTGATATACCAGGAGTCCTTTATTAGCTGCTCCAGCCGCCGCGATATAACTGAACAATTATCAAAAGCGGCGTTAAACCCCATTAAAAAGTCTAAGAACTTATTCTGGAAGGCTAGAGTTCTTGAACTGCCACTTAATGCTCTTGATTTTTCAAAAACGTGTTCTAGTTACAATTAAATTGCAAAGATACTTTTTTTAAATGATAGCTCTAGGACAGAAAGCTTCTATATTTGCAGTTGAAAATGCAGTATTTATGATATTATTGAAATATTTTCTAAACAATAGTTGAAAAACTATAGGGACCACAGGTATGTTAAGGGCTATAATTTCAAAAATTTAACAAACAGTTTATTTGAAACTTCATTGAATGTCTAAGAGGGAGTTTATTCAACTTTTTTAAAAATCAAATGAATTAAATATACAGACATAGATTTTTAAGTTATTCAAAATGTTTAAATGTACCTTATGTGAGGTATTATTAGGTCACCTGACCGAAAGTCATGGTAACCTTTTGCGATCGTGTTTTGTCCATCGTCACCGAACGTGCGCCGTATATCGTTCGCCCACCTTTCACATTTCCGACTTTTTCTTAGGAACCCTTGTACGGATTGCAACCAAATTTGGCGGGAAGCACCACCACGGGAGGCCGATCAGATTTGTATATGTCACGAAGTTATCTCCGCTGGGGGCAAAAATTGGTCAAAAAGGATACATATTTACAAATCTTCTTGTCATGAACAGGCTGTTGGATTTATTATTGGTATTGAGAGCAAAAGAGCAGGGACAATACAGTTTGTACAAGAATTATATCGAGAAATCGCCGTGCTGGGGGGGGGTGAGGCTGAGGGGCATTAGCTTACTTAGTGAAAACTTTGGAAATCTATTCTACTAAAAACAAAAACCTACAGTTCTGATATTTGGTGGACTTCTATCAAGATTATATATATGATGGTAACAGGGTATAAATTAGCCCGTTACCGGACGTCACAACTTAAATATAGGCTTATAAAACTTTATTAATCTTCTTCTCTTAAACAGAAAGGGTTAGTGCTTTGATATTTAGTATTATGGATCATCTGATGGACCTCTATCAAGCATGTATAAATTATGTCCCCAGGGTCATAATAGCCCATCCCCGGAGGTTACAAATTTTACATAGGTTTATATAGTGAAAATTTTAAAAATCTTCTCCCAAACAGGAGGGCCTTTGATCTCTTATATCTTATTGCTTGGCATGATATCGCCGACCTCTTTCAAAATTGTATAAATTATGGCCACAGGGAAAAATAAGCCCATTCACCTATGTGCAAGTTTAATGTAGGCACGTGTAAAATTTTTCTTCTTGTTGTTTGTTTTCAACTTGACTAGTAATAAAAAAGGCTGCACTTGAAGACGTGTTATTTTTTTCTTAGCTGATGACACTTTTAACTCACGGAGCGCAATGTCCCTATGGGAACTATTGTGATCGCCCTCCGCCCGCTGTCCGTTCGTCATCCGTCAACATTCCTTTTAACAACATCTCTTCTCAAACAACTGAACCGATTTCAACCAATTATGACAGAAAGGTGGTCCCTTTGAAAACAGCTTAATGAGTTAAGATCCGTTGAAAATTCCGGTTGCTATGGCTACAAAAGTATAATAACAAAAAATCTGTATATAACTCTCCTCCTTGCCGAGAATGCGTAGAGCTGTGATATTTTGCAAGAAGCATCAGTGTATTGACATCTTTCAAAATAGGTGAAATCATTACCCGCGTGTAATCACGGTTGGATCCCCGGGGTGTTCTATGAAAATCCAAAGAAGATTTTTAGTAGACATCTACTCCAAAATCATCGGGCCAATTTGAACTATATAAGGCAAAAATGATCCTTAATCTAGCTCAACATTTGCCCTCGGGTCCCCACAGGCAGAGCCCTGGAGGAACGTTTCTATATAGAAATATAGAAGGACTTTTGACGACATCTCCTCCAAAACCTTGGGGCCAATTCTAAACCAAATATAGCAGAAGCTTTTAATAGGTGGTCGTCACCTCTTTCACCGTAGCTTAACAATAGAAATCCGTTTTTAACTCTTGTTGTCGTGGTGACAAAATTTAGAAACAAATCTGGAGAAAATTCAAAAGGAAAAGTTCCTTAGGTGATCCTCTTTCACAAAAGCTGGATGAACATTGCTAAAAGTTTGACTTTTGGATACCAAGGTACAAAGCTTATATATGTTTGCCCACAGACTGATTTCAAAACGTCTCTGCACAGTTATCACCCTTGTAGTGCGCAAAGTTGTTATGAATACTCTAAAGTTCAGTTCAAGGTCACAAATATAGGTCATGGGACAAGCACTTTAGCGGGACCATCAATGTGTATGATACTCTTCTAGTCATAGATATAATTAAGTGTAGCTTGTTTCAGCGCAACAGTTGTGATATGATATTTAGTGATTTGAGCATAACTGTTCTTTAACTGAAGATATTATAATGTATAGGTACACCTATGACCAAATGTATTATAGTTATAAAACATGTATATTGATTCTGTGATCATCATATACATGTTTCAAGAGCAATTCTAGGCTTTAGCAGTTGTAATCGTGTATTATCATATCGTTCTCACCTGGTAATAGGAGGACCTCACATTGTTGACTTCGATATTGACAGTTCGTGAAAACCCATTACAAATGTGTATTTTCCTCTTCATGTGTTTGGCAAGCACATGAAATGCATTTTATACGATCATATTAAACACAGGGATAGATCACTTACATGTATACATTAGTTCACACAATCGTTCACTTTAAATTGGCTCTTGTTCGGATATTATTCTAAGATTTTGTTTGGAAAGGCGGTCGGTGATTTGGGACTACTTGTTTCTCATGAGATTTACTCCTTAAGGTAGAATTACCCTCCCTTCTACGTAAAGACTGGTCAAAATAACTAAAGTTAGGTATTTACGAGTGTCTAGAAAAAATCTGGTCTAGTTTTCCGGTAATAATGTTAGCTTTTATAATTCCGAAAGGGCAATTCGGAAATCCGAACATGGACTACATTTTGTTCGGCGGACCTGTACATCTTTCGGATTTTTCCGAAAGCGGAACCATTGGACAATATTCGCATAGACTCTGAATGAGCCTATGTTGTGATTGGTCACTCAATGCCTGACAACTTATATGGAAGAAGAAGTGTATAGAGGCGCGAGATTATAAATAGAGGATGCGTTCACGGAACGGCAGCTTTTCGATCTGGAACTTTGGCAAAACAACAACAAAATCTCTGTCTCTTTAGTTTACCTTCAAAATTCATTTTCTCTTTAGTATCTTTTCCACTTTTATTTCAATTTTAATTAATAACAACATCAGGACAGGGACAGTCGAACCAGGACACGGACTGGGAACACAGAGCGAAATGTAAATAGATATAGACACTTACTGACGTTTTCAACATTTTTATATTTAAACGCTCAATTCATTTACTTTTGACATTTTAATGTGAATGATCTTTTGTTAATTCATCCGTTATTAAATCCAGTTCGTTGTAAGTTACAAAAAAGCCTGTTTATCTTTTAAACCTGAAATCGTTGGCAAACTCCCGTCCTGTCCGCTCACAGGAAGGATCTTGGCCCAACAGTCTTGTGACGACCCAATCCTTGCGTCCGTTTACTTTATGTATACATAAGTATATATATAGCATCATGGCATCGCTGTTCTGACCATTAGAGATTTATATGATCATGACCATTGACCGCTCGCACTCGTGCAGCGTATCTCTGTGTATCTAAATTGCGTGTATGCACACTAATCACTTCTGCATTAACAACCATTAAAATATCATTGATAATAACAGGATTGCCCATTAATATCAACAGAACCATTAAAATTGGTAATTAATTTTTGTTTCCCATTTTTCATGGTTATTACTTAAAACCCATTACTTTCTCAATTAATGGGTAGTCCCGCCATTAATATACCATTAACTCTGTATCATTTAGGTGAAATTTATTAAAGTAATGAGTTGCAAAAATTAATGGGTTCATTACTTTTTTCCAATTTCATTTTTAATGCCTATTAAATCCAAAATATGGAAAAATAACGCCATATGCCAGTAATGATAAATTAGTCATGAAAAAAGCTACAGTAAAAAGTTATAACCATACCTATGTTACTGGTCATTACTTTTTTATTGGGTCAGGTTCATAATAACAAACTTGGCTATTAGGAATGAAGTAGTCATTAATTTCCCATGAAAAAATACATACCCATTATCTTTTGAAATAATGGCCATTAATTTTAACAGCACACTAATTAAAATTTTCAATCCAAATCTAAGTACATATCAATATGACAAAATAAGTGCATGACAAACAATCAAGTTTATGGTAATGCTATCTTTTTTACTGATACTATAGAGCTATTTTATAGGAAGTAATGTCTTTAATTGTTTATGAAATAGTAAGATCTTGCTCTCATATATTAAATGCTGTTACAGTGTAATTAAGTAGACCATACTGATATCAATTTTCAAGTTTTGAATTCTTATGTACTTGATGATAATTATAAATTCTAATGCCTTCATCACTAATGTCCAAAATCTCTTTCAAGTTGGACCAGTCTGAAATCTCTTAAAACGGAGAGGGTAAATCTTAAAACGGTAAGGGCAAAATAACTCAACTTTTTTCTGTACTGTTCGAAATTTTTTGATAAAATATAATATAATGGCAATTCAAGAAATTTCTTGTTAAAATCAATTTCTCCTTCTCCACAATTAGTATTTCTTCTTTTCAGATTGCACCAATTTTCCTATTGTCATGTGTCATTTCTTTCAACTTGGACCAGCTTAAAATTTCAAAAACAGGAAAGGGTTACAGGAAATGATGGATCAGTCTAGAAATATGTCAACTAATATTCTATTTTGTGATAAATGGTGGCTGGTTCACTTTACTATAACAATTTCTTTCAGAGCACCAGAGTAGCAGGGGACATAAAAGGGCAAAATGCTTATCAACCGTCTCATCTTAAACTTTTAGTAAGATCCTCATTATCAAAGAATAATATCACAAATTGTTGAAGTAGAGTTGTTTCTAATAAGCTATTTGTTTTTTTTTCTCACATTGTTTTTAACCCCTATAAGGCACAAATTAATCAATAAAATGTACACAGTAAACATCCATCCTTACAATTACCCTAGAGATATGGACAAGCTGTGAACTAATTTTGACCTTGCTGAAAGGGTTTTCTGTTGTTTTTTTTTTACACTTGTTTCAATTGTCCCAAACATTCAAAACAGTAACTAGTCTGAACTTTGACGGGTGTACATCACCATTCATCATGATTGAAACTTGTCAGAAGTCACTTTTCACTGCGGTAGTTAAAGTCACAGGCTACTATTTTAGGAGAAATCTATAAATAGCCTTATGAAGAATGATTAATACCCACCACTTTCCATT
Organism: Fragum fragum; assembly: GCA_946902895.1. Classification (NCBI taxonomy): domain Eukaryota; kingdom Metazoa; phylum Mollusca; class Bivalvia; order Cardiida; family Cardiidae; genus Fragum; species Fragum fragum. Next base: position 290,590 of record OX336378.1, read on the forward strand.
AGGCTATTTATAAATTTTTATTTTCAATAAAGAAAAGAACAACCGGTCAGTAAGAAAGCAGCCTGGATAAATCTTAAAGTAACTAAAAGAAGGTTATGTAAATATATAATTGGGAAATTGTATTAGTTTTCTTGGTATTCATTTTGGAATTGTCGAAAACTGAGATTCAGAAAATTTACACTAAGTACAATACCCCCCCCCCTCATAACCTCTCAAAGTACTATTAAGGTCAATTGGGCTTTTAAGTTTGTAAAGTTGTCCTCAAACACCTAAATTCAAGTTGTAGTTATAATGCTTAGGTCACCAACCAACCATTCTACTTATTTCCAACATGCTGCTGACCATAAATTTCAAAAAGTAGAACTTTCTGTCCGAGTCGATGGGCGGGGCCATAAGAGTAAGGGCACGCAGCCAGTGATTGGTCAATTGAGAAAATGTGTTAAATGAAGAAATAACTTGAAACAAGCATTTTCTTCATATTCCACAGTTTACTTCCCAGAAAGTGGACTATATCTTTAATGTCATTAACGTTAAATTTTTGTCTGTAACTACTTTGAACAAGTCTAAAATTTAATCCTATGGTAATGGGTTAAAAACCACATCTTGCAAACATATGATGCAGATCTTAAAAGCTCTTATTATACCCTGGCTGTGATAAGCTGCCTCTCTTTCAGATAGACTTATGGGAGAGGGCTACAACTCCTGTTCTCTATGCTGCAGTTCTTAATATTTATATGTGATGAGTGATTGTGTACAAACCAATTCAATACAAAAGAATCAGAATAATCTATTGTATCAGTAATCTTAAAAAATTCTCTTTAGTTAGGCACCCATTGCATTTGTTTACTCATGTGATCTGTATTCATGTTATTTACCAGTGTTATACCGTCAAGAAAAAACAACAACATATATATCATTGCCTTTTCCCCCAAATATATAACCGGGTCAACCATAATGAAGAAATTGTGTATTTATGATATGCAAAGAAACACTATTAACATTGATGAAAAACAGCCAAAGAGGAAGCAACATATGATGCGACATCAAACAGCTTGAGAAAGATGTGAAAATGACAAGAAAACCAGTGATTATTCTACGATTTCTATTTTCCCTATTTTTCATTTACATAGTAGGTGCACAGAAAATTATGCTTATTTATATCATAATCCTGTGCGATTTGTTAAGGTTTCTCAAGGGGGATGAGATCATTCTTTGCTTCTCTACCAAATGCATAAAGAACAAATCAGACCTGTCATCAAACTCAATAAATATCATAACATGATAGTTATATTACAGACTCCTGCAATATTTTCATTACAAAATGTACAAAAAAATGGTATTGATAAAAGGGGATGAAAGAAAAATAGCGTGAACGAACCCACTTTAATATTGGGGCGAAATGACCCGGAGCAAAAGTATATTTAGGGCGAATGGACCTGATACTAATCTATGTATAACGAATACACAGTGCTGCATATTTTAAACGAACATGATGTAGTTTACAACAATTATGGTCCCATCTAAGACTTGTGTTTGCACTTTTTACACTTCCAATAATTTATATAAAATGACTCAATGTGGCTGGAGTGAATCCTTCCAGTTCTGCAACATAAAGGGCAAAAAGGCTAGGCTTGATGACTTCTTTTGTATACCAGTTCGAAATCTTGCCAACTCTAACCCAATCAGATTCAATGACGCTTTTAAACGCCCCAAAGGAAAAGATTGTGAAAAGTAAGGAAATTGCTTGATTTCTTCATTTTCCACTATGTTGTCTACCCAGAAAGTTGAAAACTTCTAAAATTTCATAAAATTTAAATTGTTGTCTGCATCTTCTCTCAATTTGGACGGGTCTGAATTTTTCTCATGTGGGAATGGGTTAAAAGCTTTTGGAAAACATTGTTCGGCAACATTGTTCGGCATGTTACTTTATAATTTGCAAACACCTAGAAAATTTCCTCCATTATAACTATGAATATCCTGGAATATTGAAAACGTCTTGGGTAAATACTTAAAACGTAATGCAAATTAAATATTTTCACATGGCTTCCCAAAGATGTTTTACCGTTTCGGTTCATATGACTCCAATGTCTCTGCATTCCTTTTCAACGGACTCTCCGGCGTAATGCCATAAATAAAATTGTGTCTCTGCACAGATCTGCTCTCAATTGGGGGTTGTGTGCCCTTGCAAAGTTTACAAAAACATATTTTCTTACACATCGACATTGTTATCATCCGGGTTGTTTTGAAACGATGATGCCGAACAGTTTTTGTAAGAACCGATTTGATTGGTCATCATGACAGGGGTAGTTTATTCCGTTGGCCAACGGATAGAAAATATGGTACGCACGATTCCATTGGTCATTTGGTTTTAAACCTCATGCCGCCAAACAAAATGGAGGACCAAGTAGCAACGAAACTTTGTGTGCTGAGTGAAGAAGGCCTAAAGGCCGTCGAAGGTAAATAACAAACTAAAATCGGGTTCTGTAAATCGAGGCCAGGCCTCTGACTATAATTGAAATAGTCACTTTTTGGTATTTTTGTCCCGGTTTGCTGTAGAGGTATACAGTCATTTCGTACCATAACCATTTCGTATCATAATTTCTTAGTTCGCACCATACAATGGCCATTTCGTACCAAAGAATAAGTAATTTCGTACCATTTCATACCACAAATAAATGACTCAAACAATGTCATAAACTTTGGTAATTTAATTGTTTGTTATAGTTTGCGACGTGTTTGGTAAGATCATTTAAGATCAAATAGTCGAAGAGTGGGCAACTGTTGATTGCTTACTTACATTGAGATTGTTGTTTGCCTTTAATTTTTCCTTCCCGTTATTTACACCCTTTAGACAAAATACTTGGGAAAAAATGTGGAAAATGAAGAAATTGCAGGTGACAAACAATTTCTTCATAATCTCAATATTTTCTTCTCAAAAAGACAAATATTTTTTTAAATTCTTTCCACATAAATTTGCATGTTGTCTGCAACTTTTTTAAATTTGGACAATTCTAAAAGTTGTTGTGTGACAATTGGTTAATGGTTGCTTTGTCATATTCGGTAAATGGTTATACAATTTTGATGGAAATACGGTTCTAATTCTCTACCAGTTCTCTTCTAATCACAATCCCAGTTTGTTTGAAAAAAAGTAATGTGAAAATACAATTATCCGTTTCCTGGTGGACTGTCTAAATTGAGCAAATGTGTAATAAAATAAATGTTGAATGCGTTTAATTATCATTCGAATTATAAAAAAAATATTTACATTATACGAAATTTTGGACATGTACGAAATGACCTCAGCATGGTACAAAATAACTAATACTATGGTACGAAATTGTTATGGTACAAATTGTCTTATTTTTGCTGTGAAAATTCATCGAAAGACTTGCCCCGAACAAAACATTTTTATATATTCTACAGAAATTCACTATTTGCATATAATTTAAAAAAATAATTGGGAATAAGGCAAAACTTTAAAATCGAGCGCAGCTTATCTAAAACCCTCACTTTGGCTTTCTGCAAATTTTGACTTTCAATTACTGGCCTTTGTTCGTATTGAAAGGATTTTTTGAAATACAAATTATGCCCCCTTTACGACCTAAATTTGTTCACTATCCAGCACCTTCAGCTAAGGTAGTTATCTGGTGCTCTTGTTAAGGTAATAGGGACACTGTCCACTTCGTTTCTAAGCCCTGGTAGCAAGATTGTTAGTGTTTCCCTTAAATTTTGTAAAATATACCCTCTTTTTTGTAGACCATGGGGACATAGATTGGCCCTATGCTCCAAAATCGTTAACCTCAGCAGATCACAAAGATAGCTTTGTTTTCTAAAGAAATGCAAAATACAGTAAAATTCCTCTGATGAGACCACTAGCAATTCTTCTTGAAAGTGGTCTTAATAGCGGGGTGGTCTTATTACTGAGATTTGGTGGTATATTCAGCTGTTGTCATGTACTAAGTTGTCTGAAACAGTATTGGTTATGCATTCATACCCAATTAGTGTCGCCTGTAACAAGTGAGAAATTCGGATGGTCGATCCCAAGATGTGAAGTAACTGGTCGTTTTAGTGGGGTTCAAAATAGAGTATCATTTGGAGTTTATACTGAATTTAGTGGTCGTAATTCGGAATAGGGGGGTTCCTGTTTTAGATGGGTTTGCGACCATTGAAATAAAGAACAAAATAATCCTTTCTGCAAAAATCGTAATAGCGGGGTGCCCGTAATTTCAGGGTGGTTGCAAGGAGAGGTTTTATTGTATTTAACTTGCATATTCTATAAATGGTTTATGAACAGCTTGTCTGATAAAATTCAGTATGTTTGCTCATGAGTTTGACTTGAGAACCATACCACATTTAAAATGTCTAAGCAGTCATTGATGCAGTTGGAGCACCTTACCATGATTCCTGGTATTTCTCACCTCAGTGCTACCACAACATACTGCCACTTCTAAGATTGTTCATAAGTTAACCGATTTGCCACAATCCCTCCTTTTTACACCCACCAAGAAAAAAGCTTTGAAAAACATTGTGGGAAATAAAAAAGATGCTTGTACCAAGTAATATCTTCATTATCCATGTTTTCTGCCCCAAAACACCAATATTTTTCTTATTCCATCAAATATGAAATGCCCTCTGCAACTTCTTTTGATTTGGACTAGTCTAAAATTTTGTTGTTTTGGAAAGGGTAAATGTATAGAATTACTGTTGTCAGTAAGATTATTGGGTTATCAGTGTACTTTAATCCATCAACAATGTCAGTCTGTCCAGTAAACAAAATTTTAGACTGGTCAAAATTCAAAGAAATTATCAAACAATATTTAAAAGCATATTTAAATTAAAAATGATCATTAAATATGGTAAAAACAGTAATTGGGGAAGCAGGAATTGCAATATGTAACAACCAATTTCTCCTTTCCACAATATTTTTTCGAAAGCTATATTTTATCTGTGGACAAAAACATAGAATTCGATCAATTTAGGTTAACCCATTACCAGACGACAAAATTTGATCAACTTACTGGGTAAAAAACATTGTGTAAAATGAAGAAATTGATTGATAAAGAATTTCTTCATTTAACACAATATTTCCTTTTTTTTGTTTTAGGGGCTTCTAAAGCCTCATTGTGTGGGAATGGGTTTAATGGATAAGGAAATTGAATTATTTCACCTATCAGTACTTTCATTCAATCAAAATAGAATCAGTTTTGTTTTTCTCTAATTTTCAAACAATGGTTCGTTCGAGGAGATATTAAAATTATCAAGAGATGACATATCAGACCTATTCCCAAATAATTTTAGGGACCGAATGAACATTAGACAAATGGTTCAAGACCAGATCAAAGAAAGCAGTGATCATGATGAGATGAACAACTCAATGGAAAGTCTGAATACAATAGGAAACTTAAATTACAGATAAATCTGACCGAACAGATCAAGATGAGAAAACTTTACCATCAAAATCTTCCAAGTTCTCACTAGAGCAGATGTTGGAAAAAAACATGGAAAAGTCAAATCAACGCCAGCACAATGTTACTTTAACAAACTGGTAGAATGCTGTTGAAAATTAATAAGGATCGCAGATCGTGTCTTGCGTACCGTCTTTTGTTCTTTTTTTTAAAGACGATTGTGAATATAAGTGAATTAGACCAGACTCGCATTTTTACTATGAGAATTTTTTTGTGTAACTTTTCGGCGTAAGGCCGCCGCAGCAAATGATTTGATTGGTCAAAATTACCAGGGTCAAAGGTCAAGAAGAAGAAATAAAATCTAAATTAAATTCTGGATACAGAATAAATAGTTCTGAAATAAGATCACACCGAAACGGTATCGGCTTTGAAAAAAGTCTTTGTATTTTTACTGAAGGTTATTCACTCCGACAGAACTATCCGTCATCGTCCGTTTCGCGCGTTTTGGTAAGTCAAATTTAAATCTACTGTTTAACTCAAAGATCAAGATAATTTGAATGAATTTTTGTCCATTTAAATCATACATTTTTTTTTATTCTTAACAGATTGAATAAATACCGCAATTGACATAGGGCAGGCTGTACGGCTGGGTGGGGTGACCTCCACTGGACTTTGGAATGAGTTTACAGTAAGCCATTTCTCAGCCATTATCATTTTCAGACCAGACTTTTAACCAACACTGGCTTTGGCGCTTTTGACTCTCAGAAGTCAGGATAGAAATATCATTGAGATAAAGAGAAGTTGCTTTTCAAAATCAATTTCTTCTTTGCCAGGAAAGTTCTCCATGATTGTACTTCTTCAGGGCGTCAGACAGGATCATTATGTGGTAATGAGTTAACCCATAATCAATCCCACACAATGCTGCTTTTGTAACCCCCCCCCCCCCCCGCACAAAAAAGGCTTTGTAAGTCATAATGAAATAATAAAGAAAAGGCTTGTTTTGAGCAATTTCCTTCATCATCATAAATGTTTTCTTCCCCAAAAGACAAGGAATTAAGAGATTTTATTGACCAAATATTACTGTCAGTGTCAGCGGCTTCTTGAACCCTTTTCCCACAAGCAAATTCTCTTTTTCACACAATATTTCCTATCTATCTATCTATTTATCCTGCCTAACTCCCCTTTCGGGTATTACTGGCAGGTGATACACTCACAATCCAGATGTTTTCACGTCCCTGAAAGAGAGGCAGTGGCTGAATCCCACTGCTACCCACTTTTACAGCTAGGTAGACTGGGACTGGCTATTAAGTGTCTTGACCGTGAACACACACCCTGTGACGCTGGGGCTTGAACTCGTGACTTTCAGATCACGAGACAAGCTCCTATACCACTCAACCATTGAGGCAGTCTTTTCTACCTCATAGGATGTTTTCATTTCAAATTGCATCCAATTTTCAATGCCATCTGCAACCTCTTTCATTTTGAACCAGTCTGAGATTTTAAAAACAGGAAAGGGTTTAAATTGAAACCGTCCAACTTTTGTGGTCTGGTAACAGGTTAATTTGTTTATATGGTTGCTAATATTTGGAACCTATTCAGACTGCTAGCTTTGTTGTGAAGGTCCATTACTGTGAATGAATACATTGTTGTGTCATTGTTAATGAAAGAGATGGATAATCAAGAAATAAATAATTTCTTTATTATTAATCATTTTAACCCATTTCCACTTGGTGACGCTTTTAGACGCCCCCAAAGAAAAAAAAACTTTGGAAAACATTGTTGAAAATGAAGAAATTGCTTATAACAAGCAATTTCTTCATATTCCACAATATTTTCTATCAAGAAAGTTGAAAAAATCGAAAATTGCATTAACTTTAGATTGTCATCTCAAGGAAAAAGACTAGCAGGGGCCAGTCTCCTGTGGCCCCTAGATTTTTGGCTGGGCCCCTAGACCTTTTGAGAAGATGCCTATACCTCTAATATTAAATATTGAATTTTGGCAGGCTGGGCCCGTAGGTTGAAATTAATAGTCTTTTCCATGCATCTGCAACTTCTTTCAATTTAGGTCAGTCTAGAATTTTGCCGTCTGGTAATGGGTTAAAGCTTAATTGGTGACAAGGGTTTTAATTTTTATCCCATTTTTTTTATCTTTTACTCCCCATTTTTGCAAAGCAGAGGGTACAAAATCCCAATCAAAAATCTGAGTGGGAAACTGATGGCAGGGATAATAAGAAGTTAAGGACACGGGTTTTGTGAGCCTAAAACTCACAAATTTGCCAGGGCTCTCAAACTTTTTGATGTAAGTCCAATGAATCCTCTTAGACCTTCCCTCAACTTCAGGAAGGAACTGTATAAGGTTTCTATGGCCATAGTGGTCAATTGGTTTTCAACATTTAAACCTCAGGGCTTTTAATTGAATATTTCAGATTCAGGCTGTGCCACAAGCAATTGGTTTTCAATTGGTTTTCAACATTTAAACCTCAGGGCTTTGAATTGAATGTTTCAGATTCAGGCTGTGCGGTACCACAGTTGGTAGGGTGTAGGACTCCTAATCATGGGGTCACAGGTTTGCCTGGCTACAAAAATTATCCTCTCTAATATTAATGTACCACCAATAGGTGGATTATGGTAAACCTTAGTGGGATGAGCAGCTGGAGGCTTAGAAAGGATAAAGTGATATTACTGGTGTACCAAGAATCCTTGGTAAGGTGCTCCAGCTGTTACAATATGACTGAAACACAGTTGGAGTTAAAATCATTCAGTCCATCAAACAATGGTTTTAGCCATTACCACACAATCCCACACTTGCTATGTAGAAAATGAACAGTTAAAAACATTGTGAGAAAAGAAGAAATTGTTTGTAATAACTTTTCTCATAATGTTTTCTACATTATCTTGCACTTATTTTTTTAAATTTTAGAAGCTTTGAATTTCGTCTGCAACCTCTTCAGACACATTACCACATCAGAAAATTTTAGACTGGTCTGAGTTTAAAGAAGTCGATGGCCTCCCAAATCTGAACCCATTATAAAGGCAACGATGTTTTTGACTAGGCTAAACTGAAATAAGGTGCAGTCAACATTTCAAAGCCTGCTACATTTAAAATAGGTAGAAATCATTGTGAAGAAAGGAGAAATTGACTTAGCAATTTCTCTTTTTACCACTAAAAACTTTGAAACTTCACAGCTTCGAAAGTCAGAATTGTGCATTAATGAGTTATGCAATGACCCTTATAATGCAAAGTTACAAACACTTGAGTCCCGGGGGGAAGATTAAAATCCTGCCAAGATTGACTTAAAAAGCTGCTCATCATTTCCTCTCAGGCCTCTTTGTCATTTTTGTAACTTAACCCTTTAACAAGCGAATATCTATTTAGATCTTGCTGTCCTGTGACTGGAGTACTCTCCATACTGATCTAGTAATTGTTAATCTATATCTATTTACCATTTTCTTAAGGATGGGTCACCCAGCTATCCATGATGTCATACAATGGTTTTGAGTTGTCATCAACATTTTAACCCTTGTCATGCTGGATACATTACCTTACTGAATTGCCTTAAAATCAAAGGGCTGAAAGCACTGATAGGACTTTTTCAAAATTCAATATTTCTTTTAGAAATCAACTTAATGAACAACTCTGGCGGGGAAAGTACAAGCAGCAGGTGTAGACTAAGATCAAACTGCACTTACTTGCAGGCTGAATATTCCGGGTTCAGAATGACAAGGGTTAAAATTCAGACATTTTGAATTTCATATTATAAATAGAAGATTCTTTAAATTGATATTAATCAATTACTTTTGGTTGGTTCAAAATGAATTAAACTGATGTTGCTGTATATTCAATCAATGTGTCTCCTTATTCAAAATCATGTATGGGGGTTCGATTCCCTCCCCAGACGTTATAAATAGCTGGTGCTTAAAGGGACAAATTGTCTGGTGGTCCCACATGATTTTGAATTAAAACAACAACAACAAAAAAAACAAACAACAACAAAAAAAAACCTAGATACTTTATTGAATGAAATAAACCATTTGGAAATCAAGATAATGAACAAAAGTGACTGCCACTAGCCTAATTGCAATGAAAAATGATTGGCACCAGGATGATATATTGGTGATTAATATAGACTGAAGAAAAGTGTTTGATTAATATCTTAGTTGCCATGACTTTGCACCAGGATTGTATATTTTCTAGTTTTACTTTGATTGATGAATCCGAAGATACCAAGGTCTAGGACATTCAACAAGGTCATGGTCACTTGTCAAGGTCAAACAACTTCAAAAACTTACTTAAAAACCTTAACATTTACAATTACTTCAAGCCTATTTAAGATTCATTGCTCATATTTGGCATGATGAAATGGTTTAATTGGAAAATTCTTTTTTAAATGCTTTTTCATGCTGTATAAATAACCTTACTGAATTGCTGTAAACCCAAAGGGCTGAAAGCACTGATAGAACTAGTTCAAAAACCGATATTTCTTTTAGAAATCAATCTCATAAAAACTTATGTGCAGGTTATTCTTGGTCTACACCTCCTGCCGAAACTGAATTATTCCGGATTAGCATGACAAGGGTTAAAACTATTCAATTTTTTCATTTACATACCTTGCTGTAGTCAGGGTGAGGCTTATCTTGACCAAAATTGTGTCTGCCCATCTGTATGTATGGTTTTTTTTTAACTTAAATTCTTTAAGATCGTTTTGGGGGGCAAATTTAATAGAAATGTCATCAAAATTATCGGGTTATACATTTTTTTACTGGATCACGGAAAACAAGCTTGTTAACTTCTTCTACTTGTCCTGCTGAATCCAGTTAACTCAGTTGATAACACCCTATGCTCATAATGCACCAGTGACCTGATATAACTGAAATATTGTTTGACCCATTTCCACATAGTGAAGCCTTTTGAACCCCCCGAAAAACAATTGGAAAACATTGTATGAAATGAGAAATTGCATGTAACAAGCAATTCTTCATTTGAAACAATGTTTTCTGTCCAGAAAGTTGATCATTCTATAATTCTATTAGCTTCAAATTGTCAACTGCAACTCCTTGGAATTTGGACTTGTCTAAAATTTTGCCATTTGGTAATGGGTTAATTGGTGTTAAACTTCATGCAATCAATCAATCGATTTTACTTATCCTGACTTGATGATGAATTTAGATGCAATTTTCATAATATGTATATCATCGATTGGCCTTTTGCAAACCGAACAGTTTTAGCTCAACTGAACACAACATGCTCTAAGTGAGCTTTTGTGATCATGCCTTGTCCGGCGTGTGACATGTCTAGTCTGTCAACATCTTATGTGTACTCTAGAGGCCAATTTTTTGGTCAAATGTGGTTTTTATCAGAATATTTGTCTCCATAAATTCCCGGTCAAGTTTTGGTCCCTTGGGGTAATACATTAGGTCAAATCTTAGAAAATACCCTGTGTTCACTCTAGAGGCCACATTTTAACTCAAAATTTTAATGTCTTGATATTTGGTCAGAATATTTATCGTCATAAAATCCCGGACCGCCGTCATAACGCAGTCTGTAACTGCTCCAGCCGCCGCGATATAACTAGAATACAGTTAAAGTGATTGATTGGATAAGGTTTAACACATTTTAAAAACATGTACATATCAATGGCTGAGTAAACAAAACAACAAAAACACCATTTCATATGATCTCTTGGTTCCTCAGTCAAATTTTGGTACAAATTCCCTAATGTTTTGCCATTTTGTAAAACTCTGAACAAATTTTGGCTATAAAAGAATTACACTAGTAAATTTTAATAATAAATACAGTGTATTTCTTATTGTACTTAAGATAGCAACAATTTCCATTCCAAATGCTATGACATGATGGAGTTCGCATACATTTTGGAAGTTTTAACTGTCGATAATTAGAAACTGCGATCGTTCTGAGGCTTTGCCTTTTTCATATTACTTGAAGGAACATCAAGGGGTTAAGTTGTTTTTAAGTTGTTTCTAAAACATTTTTGTCAAGCACTTTGTTTAGCAAATGATTTGAAGTTCCAATAAAGCAAGTTAAAAGCTTTATTTTTAGCTAGTAAAGCGTCAGCTTTGATAGCTTATGTTAACAGACAAAATTTTGAGGTCATCTCAAAGTTCAATGAGTGCAAACTGCTACCGGAGGCCTAACCACTACATCTGTTAAATGCCTACGCCATAAAAAGTAGTTCTTATGTATTTCAGGAATATTGGAGACTCTGCATGCAAGACTCCTAGGTATTTGAGATCAATTGAGAACACCTATCTTCAAAGACGTTACAGACGACGATTTGAAATTTTTGAAAATTCTAAAATATTTATGTCCTTAGGTAGAAAATCAATTGGAAATGATGAAATGGTTTGTAACAAGCAATTTCTTCATTTTCCTCATTGTTTTCCAAAACTATTTTCTTGGGGGGCGTAAAAAAGAAGGGAATGTATAGGAATGGGTTAACTCCTTTGTTACTTTATCCTCCTTTCTTTATCATGTCAATGTTTGACAAAGAAGATTATTTAACAAAACAGTGTTTTGCTAGCTTACAGTACTTTCAGTACTTTGATTTTCTTGTCGATACAGAATAAATAATGTACTGACATGTTGGTCATTTCAACAAATGTATTATGTTACTAGTGTGTCACATGAAAAATTGTAATGTTTCTTTTTTTGTATGCTCCTGCTTGGAATAACATCGGGGACATATTGGTTTACCTGTGTCGGTCTAACCGTAATCCATGATTTGTCTGTCCATCTGCAAAACTTACATCACAAATCTCTTCAAGCCTATTCAAGTAATAATGCTCATATTTGGCATAACTATATATCATTGATAGGCATCTGCAAGTACCAAGGTCAAGCTTAAAAAATTACTTCAGGCCTATTCATGATACAATGCTTTTACTTGGCATAGTTATAGATCTAAGTGATATGCATCTTCAAGGTCAAGGTCACCTGTTAAGATCATCTTTCAGGGTCAAATTTAACAAAACTTAACCAAAAATTTAACATTTTCAAATTACTAGCCTAGTCAAGATTTATCATATTTGGCATGATGATAAATCTCTTTGATATGCATTTGCTGATGTCAGGCCTAGGGGCATCTATTTATGACAAATTTATCTTCTGCGGAGAAAAAATCACAGGGTCAGTTCTGTTTCACAAACACATGTTGCTTTTTCTATATACTGCATTCAAACTTGTTTTTGTCTTGACACAATCTGAATTAAATGAAAAAAAGGTCAGCTTTGGATATTTTGCCTATTCAGAAAAAGTATACATACACATAGAGCTACATACATGTAAACTGCATGCGGTGCCCTTGTTGATGCACAAGTGATATGATTATTATCAACAATGAAATGGTTATTTTTAGCTCACCTGAGCACAAAGTGCTAGGCAGGCTATTGTGATCAGTCATTTTCCTTCATCCGTCTGTGCAATTTCTATAAAAATCTTCTCCTAAACCAGTTAGCTGATCAAGCTGAAACTGCAGGCCTAGGAATGTTCATTCTACAAAACTTGTTAAAAGAATTTAATTCCATAAAAGAAATCTGGTTGCGGAGGCATTTGAAAATGAAACATTTAAGTCAATCTTTGAAAATCTGGTGTTTTTTTTCAGAAACTTCAAGGCTAAGGGCAATCATATTTCATTCAATTTGAGTAAGTTAAAAAAATTCTTCACTACAAGGCCGAGAACATTTATATTTTGCATGTAGCTATAATTTTCTACTAATTTAGATGAAATTAATTATGCCTGTACGCCAAATTAACCGCCTCTTTCCAAGTTGTCAAAAGTTTGTAAAAATAGTTTAATAAACCATATTCATCATATTGATTAAACCCTCATTAAAAAAAAAAAAAAAAAAAAAAAAAACATGCAATTTTTTATTAAGCAGATATAAATGATCATGACATTTATTTAGTTATACAGCCAGCATAAGTCTTTAATAGAACATGTAATTTTCCACAGTATTTGCACAAGTTTTTTTCTTTAAAGATTTAAAAAGGCTGGATTCTGTAGAAAAGGGTTAATGGCAGATCACCTTTATTCCACATTTTACAAGGAATCCTGTGAGACAACATGATCTTACTGTGTATACATGATCATAAGGGTAAAGACTATGGATTGCTCAATTTACCCATTTACCATTTAGAAAAAATACCATTAAATTTTTAATGGTGCGGTCGTACACCCATTTGATAAATTTCATGATAAAGTGATGGACCATTACTTTACCATTAAAATATTTCAGGGGGGATATTAAAAAAAATAATGGCCAATTACTATAGTCTCTTTTAATGGCCCTTCGCCCATTACTACATGGCCATTAAAAATTGATCTGCAAATTAATGCCCCATTAAAACCGACACTACAATTTTTGATGGTGTGGCCGAACACCCATTAAATAAATTTCATGATAAGGTGACAGTCCATTACTTTACCATTTAAATATTTTTGGGACAATTAAAAAATTAATGGCCCATTAGCATAGTCGCTTTTAATGGCCTTTTGCCCATTACCACATGGCCATTAAAAAAGTGAGCAGCAAATTAATGCCCCATTAAGACCTAGGTAGTAGGCCATGGGAAATAATGGTGATAACTTAATGGCATTGTGACTGCTGTTAAATTGTATTAATGGGTCTTTAATATACTATTTTAATGGCCATTAAAAGCGACTATGCTAATGGGGGTGTAGCTAATGAATTTTAATGGTAATTTTTAATGACTTTTTAATGGGTGTTTAATGGACCTTGTTGCAGTAGTGAATCCTGTTACAAAATGGTGTCAGAAAAACAGATGTTGATATACTTTTAGCATCACGGACTGCCTTGGAACTATTCGGATTTGGACAGCAAAACAGCATATTCGGCAACACAACGCACAGATTTTGGGCCTTGGAAATAGTTTTAGAACGGAAGGAAAAGCGGAAATTTCACCGAAACAACAGAATTCCGAGAATTTGGTCCCTAAAAAGCACTTTAGCTTTTGTCTAAGGGACGTTTGGGAACATTTGGAATCATTACGAGTTGGACCATCGGATCCGCGCAAAAATGAATACTTTTGAATCCGAACACGTATCCATCATTCTCCGGCGACGTATCCGAAATGAATTTATTCGGATCCGAACATTAGGATCCAAAACTCATGGGACATTCGGATCCGAACGTTTAAATTTTTCAGACCCGTTTACTGTTGAAAACACGCAACAAGGTTTTGGATCTGCACATAGACGAAGTTGTTTTCGGACAACATATTATCGGAAAACGAAAGGGAAAATTAGTAGTATATAGACTATTTCTGCCCATTATTCGCAACGCACATTGTGTCTTTTTTTTTAAATCAAATCTCATGGCATCCGAACGTAATTTGGCATTAAAGCATGGCAAATCAGGTAGACTCCGACTCCGAGGTTAATTTCAATATGAATGACCCTGATGGGCAGGGCGAGGAAGACTTGAGACAAGGATAGAAACGCCAATTCAGTGTCATCTGAGAGGATTTGTATACGAGGTTCTCACAATTTTATACCTGACTTATTTACTGGCGAGCAGGATTGGGAATCGGTACAATTCCTATTTTGAACACTGTGTAGACTTTGCAAAGTGGTCGGATAGAGAGATGAAACTGTACCTCACTACTTCATTAAAGGGGCAAACAGAGCTAATTTTCAGCTCCCTACCGTCTTATGAGAAGCACCCTCATCATTTAATCACCCAGCGGCTTGAGCAGATGTTTGGAAGAATATACAACCAACAAGGTATTCGCCAAAAATTCAAAGCAGGACGAGAGGCAATAATGAATTAGTTGCCAAATTGTGGGATGATTTATAACTGTATGCAAGGAAGGCGTATGCGTCACTAGGCAATACAAGAGATGTTAACGTTAGAATATTTCTACCTGAGATGCGATGAAGACTTATGGATAAGGACTGTATAATGACCAGAAAAGCTGTAGAATTGCTGAACGTTACAAGTATGTTTCATGAACGTTACAAGTATGTGCCAGAGAGATCTAAAATTAGTGCAGATGCGTCTTGTATGAGATTCTTAGCCTATAGCGACGGTACATCTTGCTCTGGGTGTCTAAATAAGAGTGATTTTGACTGCTTGAAGGGAACACAAGGGTTGACAGAACAAGGACTTGACAAGGTGGTGTTTCCAACTAAGAGAGATAACTGAACACGCTTTAAGCGCGTATCTATTGATAACCTCCATAGGAATTGTCATAACAAGGACAAGCAGAATTGGAGATTTCCAAAGATCAAGGGGAATGTCAAACCGTCCACTTAGTTAGTCGTGAGCTGACGGGTCAACATGAAATCGACCAAACTTTGAATTTGGCATTTAGTGTCAATGCGGAGCTTAGTTCAAGGATTGGACAACTAGGCAAGGACCATATAAATGGGATAATATTTTTTTTTTATATATATAAAGGGTAGTGTCCTTCATAGGGATGATTAAAAATTACGGGACAACGGGGCTCATCTAAATTCGCATCTAGGGAGAAATATGACCAGTTTGGCGCAGAAGAAACTACGGCGCTTTCAAACTGTAAACTAAAGAATCAGAGTGTTGATACTTAATATTAAAACGTCGTCTAAAAGATGAAAAAAAAAAAACACTTATAGTACTGGTCGATTACATCTGTAAAGGGGAACAGAGGTTCCAAGATGTATGTGCGCTAATTAGAAATTAAGAAGCTAATTTGCGACAAACACTATATGAGTGATTTTGTGTGTGTTTAACGTTATTAGGGTGACGTCAAATATATGATTTCATATTGTTATTAAACTTAACAAGTGTTAAGAAACTTAACATGTGTAAAAAGGGTGTAAAAGACAAACAATTGTAAAATTTTGTAGAATAAACATGTATAGTAACAAATGAATAGTTAATTTTATAAACAACATTTGTGTTTATTTGCATATGCCTGCATATGCAAGTGAAGCTGCGTATGCGATAGACTTCCTGTGGGTGGACGGTTTCGAGGAAAGAAAAACAGGGATTTTTTAAAGTCTTATTCAACGATACAATCGTATGAATTTATCTCCTTTCGAAGATTCACATAAAATTTGTTTCAGGATATTGTACAACTTTTTCACATGTGATATAAGATTTCCTCTTCTTTTCAGGGAAAACTGATGGTTATGTGAGGCTAAGTTCCCTTCCCGAACAGCCTTGGTTAAACACCTTATTTTGGCCGATCATCGCTGCCTCACCGTCATCTGTCCATGGTGTAAAGGAAAGGAAAAGACATTCACAAGGATCTGTGATCTTGGAATTTTATTTGAAGTCGAATCACATTGATATTACTATCATCAAGGACAGATTCTCCCGCGCAAATGGGTTCTACTTTGCCCTCTATCCGGAGTACTATGGGAGGATAGTAGACGCAATTCAACCATACGAGAGTGACTGAAGATCCAAGAAGTACAAAAGAACACGCGTCTGTAACCAGAGATGAAACTTTGTTGGAGGGGGGGGGGGGCAGTACGGACACAGCAAGTGAGACTGCCTCCTCGAGTTCAAGCTCCAGTTCAAGAAACTATCTCAAATACTATTAATCCTGATATGGAAGGAGGAGACTCCCTGTGTGCCAGAGCCTTGGAGATACTAAGGAGGGGAGCCATGCCAATCTACCCTCCAGCCAAAAGAGACTTGAATGCAGTCATTTGCTTGGACTGCTAAAGTACGAATAAACGAGCTATTTGGCCCCCATCGAATTGGAAGTCTTTAACCGCGGATCAGAAGCTTATGGCGAGAGAAGACATGGCTCTCGTATTTGAAAACAAGAACAAAATGGTGGAATTTCCTGCTGTATCAAGACGGACTCTTCTTGATAAGTATTCATTCTTTGCCTTGGATGGGGAGAAGCGGGCACAAGAAGAAGAAAATGAAGCCGACAAAGTAGAGGCCAAGATTAGGCAATATAACCTGTCCTATGTGACTAAAGAAGCAAAAGGAGAGATGAATAACAGTAGGACCTCCTGGAGCATAATCAGAAGTATTGAAAAGGCTTTCAGATGGACTGACACAGATCATATTACGGAACTCCTTGATAGTGGCAAATTAAAACTTAAGATTTGAAAAATTGATTTAGACAGGAGAAATAAACCGTTTACTTATGATAGTTACTTATTATGCCTGTTGAGATTTTTTATTTTGTTTTCCTTTAAAAGTATAATCCAGGAGGATTATTTAATAAGGGAGGGGGAAGTGTAATATGAAGGTACACCTATGATAAAATGTTTTGTAGTTATAAAACATGTATATTGATTCTGTGATCATCATATACATGTTTCAAGAGCTATTCTAGGCTTTAGCAGTTGTTATCGTGTATTATCATATTGTTCTCACCTGGTAATAGGAGGACCACACATTGTTGACTTCGATATTGACAGGTCGTGAAAACCGGGTGCAAATGTATATTGTCCACTTCATGTGTTTGGCAAGCACATGAAATGCATTTTATACGATCATATTAAACACAGGGATAGATCACTTACATGTATGCATAAGTTCACACAATCATTCACTTTAAATTGGCTCTTGTTCGGATATTATTCTAAGATTTTGTTTGGAAAGGCGGTTGGTGATTTGGGACTACTTGTTTCTCATGAGATTTACTCCTTAAGGTAGAATTATCCCCCTTCTACGTAAAGACTGGTCAAAAGAACTAAAATTAGGTATTTACGAGTGTCTAGAAAAAATCTGGTCTAGTTTTCCGGTAATAATGTTAGCTTTTATAATTCCGAAAGGGCATTTCGGAAATCCGAACATGGACTACATTTTGTTCGGCGGACCTGTACATCCTTCGGATTTTTCCGAAAGTGGATCCATTGGACAAAATTCGCATAGACTCTGAATGAGCCTATGTTGTGATTAGTCACTCAATGCCTGACAACTTATATGGAAGAAGAAGTGTATAGGGGCGCGAGATTATAAAAAGAGGATGCTTTCATGGAACGGCAGCTTTTCGATCTGGAACTTTGGCAAATCAACAACAAAATCTCCGTCTTTTTAGTTTACCTTCAAAATTCATTTTCTCTTTAGTTTCTTTAACATTTTTATTCCAATATTAATAAATAACAACATCAGGACCGGGACAGTCGAAACAGGACACGGACTAAGAACACAGAGCAACTGGCGAAATGTAAATAGATATAAACACTTACTGACGCTTTCAACATTTATATATTTAAACGCTCAATTCATTTTCTTTTGACATTTTAAAGTGAATGATCTTTTAATAATTCATCCGTAATTTAATCCAGCTCGTTGTCAGTTACAAAAAAGCCTGTTTATCCTTTAAACCTGAAATCTTTGGCAAACTCCCGTCCGGTCCGCTCACAGGAAGGATCTTGGCCTAACAGTCTTGTGACGACCCAATCCGTGCGTCCGTTTACTTTATGTATACATAAGTATATATATAGCATCATGGTATTGCTGTTCTGACCATTAGAGATTTATATGATCACGACCATTGACCGCTCGAACTCGTGCAGCGTATCTCTGTGTATCTAAATTGCGTGTATGCACACTAATCCTGTTACAATATAATGATGCAGCACCTGGATGACTCAATCGGTAAGGCACTGTGCTCTCGATCCTTTGGTCATGTGTTTGAACCCTGACTTTGACATAGTCTCTCGGGCATTTGATAAAAGTCATTCTTACATGTTTCTCTCCTCAGAAGGCAAAAGTTAAGTAATGTTAAAAATAATATATTTTCTTTGACTTTTTAATCAAAAGTCAATCTTCAGCTTTTCGAATTATTTTCTTGTTTGGTATTGGGTCGAAAAAGAGGATGCTATTGTTTTTGAAATACCATTTACAATATTAGGTGCATCTGCCAAACAGCATGGTCCGACAAACGTTTGTCAAAGAGGATTATTGGACAAAACAATGCGTGGTCAGCGGTCTGTCTGTTTAACTATTCAGTTCCTCGTTAAGGTTCACCAAAACTGTACAAATTTCGGACATTATTTTATCAGAACACCCCTGACTGTCACAGTCCATTCATCGAAAGCACAGGTATAGGCAAATGTTTCCCTGTCAGGTGTCGACACATACTGAATTTCGTCAGAGGCCTGTAGGACCAGTTGGTTTCAGTTCTTACAGGTCCTCCTTTGTGACTGAAGGTCTGCAAAATATTTTATCATTTTATGCAATGGAAAAGTATGTTTATCATGAAGTTGATAGTGTGTAGTGCATTAGATTGTAATTGAAATATTGGTTAAAAACAGTTTGGGGAAAAATCTTGTTACAAGCAATTTCTTCTTTTTTCACACTATTTCCCACAAAGAAAGAGCAAAAAAGGAGTTTTTTATGCAAGAAAACTGAACTTGAAGGATCGGAATTGACCATTAGCTGACCCGGACACTAACTCCTTTGGCCCCGGCCAATGACCCAGACGGAAAGTTCCACTTTCAAATTTAAACGACGTTACTTTACAAAATTTATGGCCAGTAGCATGCAACAAAATAAAAGAGTAGAATGGTTGGTCTGCGACCTAAACGTCGTAACTACAGCTTGATTAAAGTAGTTACGACTTTAAACTCGCCAAGGCAACAAAATGTTTCACATAAATGGCGGTCATTGTTGGAGTTCAGAGTAAATTTTCAGGGTACTAAATGATTTCATTGGTCGACTGATAATTTGATTGATTCTACCTGTCTACAATATACAGCGCATGCCTGATGTTTGTAAGGACCCCTAACCAATACCCATGTATCTCAAGCATGTTCTAAGTCTAACAACGATCCTGTATTCAGGATGGCAAAACGCTTGCTAATGTTTTGAAAATGGTATCCCGCTTCGTGCGTGCAATTACGTCGAAAGCGAATTTCAAATCGGAAACCGCTTTTGTTATCTTGAATGTAAGCCAGAAATTTACCCGCCACAAGACAACAAAAACCTTAGACCGGTCAAATTCTCCAAAAGGTTTCACAATTTTCGTCGAGCCCGCAAGCGGAAAGCGATAATCATTTGTCACTATGACAAGAGTTGGCATATTTGCGATAATGCGTCAATCCATCTGAAATTGTCCAGATACTATATTTATGCATTTTGAAACAAACTCTTAGATAGCTCCAAAATCAATGCCACAAGTCTAGGTCAAATGTTCAAATTGAACTTGTCAAGAGCATTATCCTCTACATTTGTGAATACATTTATAAATAATGTAGGAAGAATCGGTAGATGTACTATTTGGAACATTTCCAAGATAAGGTCAAAGGTCAAATACTCTTGCTACCCTTGACGACTTACAAGTTAGTTGCTGTAATTTAAACAAAAGTTTATCAGGGAAGGGCACATTGTGGAAAATGAAGAAATTGCTTGTAACACGCAAGTCATTTTATTTTCAACTGTGTTTTCCAAAACCTTTTCCATAAGTAGCGCGGAAAAGCGCTATTACATAGGGATGTGATAAAGATGCCTTATTTGGGATAATATTTAAGTTTGGTTAAATGAAACTTTTATCTTAGTCAACACATTTTTGTCCTTTCATATGAAAATCATTCAAAGTGTCTAATTTACGATTGGACTGAATTTTAAGGGAATATCTATATTTCAAAAGGCTAGGAAAGAAATCTCCCAAAAAACATCAAAACTAGAATTTTGTGCTTAGATTTGAACCCGATGTGATGGTTTACGGATGGTAATTAAGAATCCCCTAAAGAAGTAATAGACAGAGTGGACCGATTAAGGGGTGAGGATCCTTTTCTCTGAATGGATTAAGTTTGTGGATGAGCTCTGTACGTCACAAATATTGTATTTAAGGTTATTTTATGAGCAGAAGTGAGTGACTTTTCTACACATATCTAGAAATGTTCAGGGGAATCAAGCATATTAGACATTCGGATGTCGACGTTGTGTGACCTTATATGACCCAGATTCAAAATTAGAAAACAAAATGATTAGGTGATAAGGTGCGCGCGAGTTTTCAAATGTTAAGGGCGATATCTTTTAATAGATTAACTGGATACATATCATCGCAATATTCTATTTTCATAATCGATCTCTTATGTTCAACACTTCTAAAGCATTCTTTTCACTTGAACCACAACTTTTTTACTAGAATATGTCTCATTCTTCTACTTAAAGATACTTTGAAACATATTGAAAGTTTAAGAATAGAAGAACGAAATCATTTCGAAACTCTGATTTAAGGAACGTCTAAAAGCAAAATAAAAACACAATAGATGAAGATTTGTGTTGCCAATTTTAATATTCTTTTATATATTGTTTTTAATGATATAAGCTTACAAACATGGTAAAATTCGTTAACTACATCAACGGGGCTTATTTTTATAGGCAATAATTTAACAAAAATAAGTACCATCTTATATCGTATAGATGTACAAGTTACTGAGGGATTAAAGGCTAATTTTATCTATACCTGTATCGAAAAAATTGACCTTTGATCAGTCACTATATCTTGTACATCTATAAGCCTGAAACCAATATATGAACATTTGGAAAACATTTTGAAAATTTAAAAGAATGATGTGTCCAAGGTTGACGGCTCGCTGGCACGACCACTATTCTCCGACAGGAAGTTCTATGTTTAAGTCACCAACTAACAAAAATTCTAAAATTTTCACAGTTCACTTCAGGTCTAAATGAACGATTTCATACGTCAACCGACTGTTTATCTGCTGTCAATCAAGGAACAAACCGACCAATCAAATAATTTATTCAGCCCGGACCTGAGCTTATCAACTCCAACATTGGCCGCAATGTTTACCTTTATTGTTGATTTGGCGACTTAAACGTCGTAATTACAGCTCATTTGAGGTGTAGTTACGATGTTTAGGTCTCCAACCAACCATTTTACGTTTTGTTACATGCTACTGACCCCAAATTTTGAAAGATAGCTATTAAAAATCGAACCGGAATTCTTGTTCGAGTTAAAGGGCGGTGGCCGAGGTAGTCAGCCGGCGCGGCCAGTGATTGGTCAATTGTTGTATAATTGGATCTACCTACGCGAAGCAAATTAAGAGACTTACTTACTTAAGCCATAACTCATACTGGAAAGCTTATTGACTGATTGAATCGTGTTTAACGCCGCTTTTAACATTCTTTCAGTCATATCGAGGTGGTTGGAGCACCCTGGTATTGCTTACACCAGTACTACCGCTACTTCCTTTACTAGCTGGAGTCCAGCTGCTATCCGACTTAGGTTTACGATTATCCACCCATTGGTGAGAGACAAATGTCGGAAAGGATATGTGCCGCCGCCGGGGATCGAACCCATGATATCCCATAATTGAAGATATTAGTACTCTGATGCGCTACCGACTGTGCTATGACGGTGACTGGTAAAGTGTATAATAATAATCTCTACCAAGGGTAAAGAAACAGTCGATGCGTGTTTTAATGTCTTAATTTTTTAGACTCCTACCACTGTAGTTATGACATTTTCGTCATAAACCCACGATATTGACAGAAAGGTTGCTCATACAGACGATGCTAATAGAAGATCTTACTGTTTTATAAAATATCCAGTTACTTCTCTAATACTAAAAAAGATCCAGGTCCAAAACAATTTCAATGCATTGCTTTTACTTTCAACCCATTCCCACACGACAACGCTATTTGACGCCCCATAAAAACAATTGGATAAACATTTTGAAAAACTTAGAAGTTACTTGTTATACGCAATTTGTTCATTTTCCTCAATTTTTTCTACCTAGAAATTCAATTTCTTCAAGTTTAGATTGTAGCTTTCAACTTCTTTAAATTTGGACCAGTCTAAAATTATATTGTCTGGTAATGGGTTATGTGATGCCTACATGTAAAGGTTCCTTTTAGATCGCTAGACAAATTGTTTCTCAATATTTGACAATCCTTCGATACAATCTCAAGAACATTAGCAGCCCGGATGACCCGTCTATACAATGTCGCTTTAACCGGAAGTGAACTTTGAACTCCGACATTCATGTTTAGCTTTCGTGTTGGTTTGTCGTCGAAGAATGAAATACTATCATTTAATTGTTTGTCCAATGCTACGACCAATATATTTTTTTCAAAATAACACCATTCAGTATGGAGTAGGAACTTCCTGTCGGAGTCACGTAGGCGTAGCCAGCGATCTATCAATTTGTATGTACTGCATTTTTATGCATTTATAAGTTTGTGAATTTTTATCTATTTTCTGAAAGAGCCATAGCTTCGGACCTGAAAATACATAGGCACGAGTTTACTCTGATGGTCGTCGTTGAGAATTGGATAACTTTCAATCCTTTAGTCCGTATTGTTAATCTTTATCCATAGACCGGTTCTCAACCATTTCAAGTTTGTTTTCAGAAGGTAGGTTTCAAAGTTGGATGAAATCAAATTTGAAGTGTTAATGGCATATCCGTTCTCTCGCTAGCAACACACTAATGGTCCAATGGTACGAAAAGCTTTCTCGTCGATATTGCCGGCTGAAACAAATAATAGATAAATACCACATATCGCTTATACAACTGACCAATCGCGGCTGTCAATCAAAAATCACTCGACCAATGATATCAAATCTTAAGGAACAGTTAGTTAAAGTTATTCTACTGGCATCTGCAAAATAATGCCGTCTGAAATCGAAGTGGAAGATTTTTTCGGAGTCAATGGTCAACGTAAGATGTAAGTTGGCGGGGCCAGCGATTGTACAATTGGCAAATCGCTGGAAATGACCTCTGATCTCCAACAGGAAGTTCCAGTTGGACCGAAAATGAAACCAAACACCGGCCTTAGTGAAGCATATTAGTTTAGCGTTATTGACGAGGTTGACTTCCAACCAGCACCATTACCGGGCTGTGACCACTAATTCTGGAACGGTATTTACTCAATTGAAGTATAAGTAGTTCCGAAGTCAAATTTAAATTTCTGAAATTTTCAATTTTTAACTCAAAGACATTACTATCTAAAACACACTAGAAAATAGACATTGCCTTTTCATAGAGTATCCTGTTCACCTATGACCTTAACCCGCCTACTAACAATTATTTCGGCTTTTGATCTGACAATGAGGCTACAAAATTTCCTTCTTTTAACCCTTTCCTATTCGATCATTGTTTTTTATGTCCCTGTGAATATTTAATTGAGAAAACATTGTAGAAAAAGAAGAAACTGCTTTTGACAAGCAATTTCTTCTTTTTCACAATATTTTCTCCCCTACTGAATTATTATTTTCAAATTCATATTTTCGTCCGCAAAACCTTTGAATTTGGACAGTTCTAAAATTTTGAAAAACGGGAAAGGGTTAATATTACGGTAAATGCCGGTATCCCCCGCGTTGAACGCCGTTATTGGTAGATCATCTTTGTCGGTGACATATCCTTCGTCAAATCTCCATACGGCATCGTTTTTATCACAGTTACAACCATTTGGAAGCGAACACGGAGACGGACATTCACAATAGTTATTTCCCGTTCCATCACCTGACAAAATATACATAACTCGTCAGACGAAAAAAGATCTTCTCGAGGGCACAAAAAGTATCGATGAAATAGCCAGACTGTGCAGGAACGATACTTCTCTTTCACAATTTTCTGAATAGAGGATAATCACTCTACCTTACTAAATGAGATTCTTTGGATGCCATTTCCGGTTGCCCTCTGCTGCATACAATCTCTCTGTTAAAGTATTTATTTCATTAAATGTTTGATCCGTGTCTTAATCACAAAAAAAGTTTGTTTCTTTTATTTATCTTACCTTAAATTTCAAATAGATTTCACAAATACCAATAAATAGAAAAAGAATAGCAATATCTATAAAACTAACAAAATAACGACCATTGTTGTTAATTGGTCCATTACCGGGCTGGACAACTTTAGGCTTTCCAAAATCTGAAGACTTTTCAGACTACAATTTTTTGTTGAGTATTTTTTTTTAAATATGTTGTTGTTGGGGTTTTGGGGGTGCAAAGGTAGGAAACTTTTTAAAAAAGTGCATGTAACAAGCAATTTCATAATTTTCCATAATGTTTCCGAAATGTTGTGTTTAATAACATTGCAATAATCAAATAATTGTAAAATCTTCAAAAAATTGGAATTTTCTAACATCATAAAGTAATACAAAATGGGCAATGGATCATAAATATAATGGCAAAGACGTGATCATAACATTTGGATTTTCTAACATAATAAAGAAACGTTGTTTAGGTAAGGTTTCAATTGACAAATCACGTAAGTCAATCAATGAATATATCGACCAATCAAATATTTCATTCAATCCGGAATTGAGATTTAAACTCCGCCATTTGTCGCAATTTTTGTGAAACATCTTAGTTGTTTGGCGATTTAAACGTCGTAACTACACTTTATTCAAACCTTTCTACTTTTTATTATATGTAACTGACCATGAATTTTGCAAAATAAAGCCGTTAAAAATCTAAGCAAGACTTCCTTTTGGAGTCAGTGGGCGTGGCAAAAGGGTTAAGAGGGCGGGACCAGCGATTGGTCAATTAAAAGCCTACAGCTCACCTAGTCGCTGAAAACGCCGAAAATTGTGTTTAATTTCAATTCGCTGGTCGAACAGTCGACGTAGTACGGGTGAAATCTCAAGGAAGTCGAACCAAGAGGAATTAATGTAATTTGAAGTAACTTCTTTACAAATTGACGTCAAACAATAGTTTCATTTGCGCCCAAGCGCTCATCTGAGTCAAAGATTTCAAAATTGAAAATATTAATAACCGAGGTTGTTTACCCCTCATGACCCAATTAGTTATCTTGTCCAAGATATCTTGGAAAAAATCAGTCTGATCCGGTTTAAAGAAATTTTAACCCGTTCCATTTTTTTATGTGTGTGTGTGTATTTTTTTTTTTTTTTTAGACTTTACCAAATTAAAAGAGTTTGCAGATGACAGCGAAAATATGATACAATTTGAATCAAAACCATCCAAAATATTGGGGTAGAAAGGAGAACTTGCTTGTTACAAGCACTTTCTTCTTTTCTGACATTTTTTTCTCAATTACAAATTACAGTGACGCAAAAATCCCGGGTTTGTACAGGAAAGGGTTTAGTGCTGCCCAGGTCGTTAATAAAGTTAGCTATCGCCTTGAAGCCTTTCGTTTGCCGCCACATTAGGCGCGAGTACTGAAGTCCTTTTTTTTAGGAATCGTTATTGAAAACAATGTCCTGGTAGTTGGAGGACCTTGTTTCCCAAGGATGTTTAACAAATTGATTAAAACCAAGAAATTCAAGTCTAGAGCGAACAAGATTTGACCTAGTTCTTGACCCAAAGGTGAACCACTATATAACTTTTCAAAGACAGTGTGCAGATACTTCCGTACTAGACATTGTAGAGAGATCATTGAGACAAACTTTGAGAAAATAATTCTGATCAAGTTTAAAAAATTTGAGCCAAAAGAGCAAAGTTAAACAAGAGAGCTGTTGGCCATCGGGCGCTCACCTGAGATTAGGGATCTATTTCTTTCATCGGCATGATTTAATGTTAAGGTTAGATATATGATACAAGTGGGCTTTAAGACTGATATGAAAGGAGGAGAACACTTTTAATTCCCTCTTGATCAATAGGAAATAAATTTAGAAATAAGCAGGAATCGTTGAACTGATTCTTCATGCCCCATATAAAAGCTGAAGGCCAACTGATTAGAACTTGAGAAGAGTTTAATTTAAGGGTTTAACTTTTAATGCATGGCAACAAGAGTTTTTCGACTAGTTTTTTTTACTTTATCATTTTAGCTATTGTGAATAGGGAACATCTCAGGAACATTTTTGCGAAATTTGGTTGAAACTGTCTATCAATTTGTAGGAGATGTCATTCAAAAATCATTCTTCATTTAAATATAGACCCGAGCCCCCTGGAGCTCTGCCCCTTGGGAACCGAGAGTCAAGATTTTAGCGATTTTGACGGTTTTTCATGCAAATATTAAGGCTCTAAGATTTTGGGTCAGGAGGAGAAGATTTTTAAAAATAATTTTAAAAAATCACTTCTGTTGCCATTGCAACAAGATTTTTAAAGATTTTTTTAAAGTTACACTACACTGGGACCCGAGGGTAATGATTTTAGAAAATTTGAAAGAGGTCAATATACTGATGTTTCATGCAAAATGTCAAGGCTCTACGCATTTTTGGTCAGGAGGAGAGAATTTTAAAGAACATTTTAAAATTTCACATTTTTTTGCCATGGTAACCAGAGTTTCAACAGATTTAGATTCTTATGTCTTTTTTAACACAGGGTAACCTAAGGAACATTTCTGCCAACAACTTTGGTTCAAATTTGCGCAGTGGTTTGGTAGGAGTTATTGTTTAAAGAAATTGACGGACGCCGCAAGCCGGACGCCGGACAAATGGTAGCTCCATCGAGCACTTCGTGCTCGGGTGAGCAAAAAACGTATTTTAATCCCACATGACATACTTGTCAGATATATCATGATGACAAATGTTCAGATAGGGTTTTAGGACAAATGTTTAGCCAAACATTTGATATCAAGAGTGCGCACAAGATTTTGCCAAGATTTGAGCTAGTAAACCTGCATGACATTTCTGACAAACGATCTGACTACATTTCAAGATAAAATAGCCTCGAGGTTGAACAAACCTTATCTTTTT
Organism: Fragum fragum; assembly: GCA_946902895.1. Lineage (NCBI taxonomy): Eukaryota > Metazoa > Mollusca > Bivalvia > Cardiida > Cardiidae > Fragum > Fragum fragum. Next base: position 318,558 of record OX336378.1, read on the forward strand.
CGAATATTAGACTTAGAAACAAAGCTTCTAAGGTTTTGGGGCAAGATGACCCATTATAATCTTAAGCAATATTTATAAGCGATCACATTTTTGAGCTAAAGAAAGTAGCCTCTATAGAGTGGTATCTGAGCCTTTCTTAGAATTTGACTTTATGACAAAGATTCTTTACCCTGCAAAACCAGTAATTAAATTTATGTGAAATATCACGAAGAGGACAGTATTCGGTCCAAGATTTATGATATTTGATTCGAAAACGTAAACTTCAGAGTGCACATAGAAAAACGTTGACACGCGACGGACGACGGACACAGCTAGATCACAAAAACTCACCTTGGCGATTTGTGACAAAGTGTGATAATGAACCAGTTCAAACTAAACCACATAACTCTAAACTTTGGAAAACATTTTGTACGATTCTGATAACGCAAGGGGTGTCAGATTAATCTCGTCGATAGATTAATTGAATCGGGTTTAACGCCGCGGCGGCTGGAGCACCTAACAATGGATTCCTGGTATTTCTCACACCAGTACTACCACTACAACCAGCCTCCAGCTGCTATCCCACTTAGGTTTACGATTATCCACCCATCTTGTTGAACGATACCTGTAAAATATGTCGAGTTCTGCATAAACCTATTTTCCCAAGCACCATAGAATAAAACAGAGTGGAAACAATCATATTTGATGTACTGTTTACATTCCGTTGAGTCGTCAGCGATTCTCTTGGCCGTATCTAGTCCGATGTCATAATTCAACTGCACTCTATACGAGAAGGGGTCTTCAAACCCATCAATTAGCGTCTTGTCCTCCTGATCATGATCTATAATATAGTAAAATACACACACAGGGTCAGTTGCTTAATTTTGGAAATATAGTAATTACTTGTAAATGCAAATTATCGTGTACTTCTCGTGTATTGTAGTATATTTGAACATTGACAGAGTTCCGTATGAGTCGTAATCAACATATACCTGACAAAGCCATTTGAGCTAAAACCGGAAAGTTGCTTGTGTGTTTGAATGGGTTTTAACGCCACTTTTAACATTTTTTCAGTCATATCGCGGCGGCTTGAGCACCGAGCAATGGATTCCTGGTATATCTCGCACCAGTACTACCATTACACCCTTTCCTAGCCTGCAGCTGCTATTCCTATTTGGTTTACAATTATCTATCCATTCGAGAGAGACATGTTGGAAAGGATTTGTGCCGTTTGGGATCGAACCTAAAACATGAAGTGGCACTTCGATAATGAACGGTGACTTTGTTCATACATTATGGCCTGAAACATGTAACAAAAGATAAAATGTTTTGTTGGCGACCTAAACGTCCAAACTACAGCTTGAACATCGTCAAAATATGTCTTATCTCCAAGTTCAATTTCGGTGTACATGTACATTTTGTTAGGTCGATCGTCTTTTAAATTTTCAGTGGACATCTGTCATCTTAAGAAGCGAACATTAACTTGAAATAAATTGATTTTAATTCTTGAAGAAAAAAGAATTGTTACGAAAAAAGCCTTATACTCGAAGCAATTCCGTTAGGTAAATAAGATGCCATTCTTAGTGACAAAACGATATGTAAACTACAGAGTTAACACAACATGTTGTCACTAAGAACAGCATTTTATTTAGCAAACGGAATTGCATCAGTACACATGTTTTGTTTTACGCACTTATGACTGTACATATTTTTCCTGGTTGTGAATCCAAGTCGCACACAACCGTGACTTCACTAAATTCGGTTCCAGCTCCATCAGGATCTATTGTAACTTCGTGTATCCCAGTTGTAATACTATTGGCAGAGGCCCACTCAGAACAGTCCGACGCTTAAATAAATAATTTATACATATTTAGTGAAATAATTTATAAGGTTGTTGGGCTACCAAATCATTGTAGGTTAATCTTAATTGCAACGTTTTGTTTGTCCACCGAAGATATTTGTTTTTCCCGTGCGGACCCTTCATCTAAAGCAAACCAATTACATAAGACCTGAGGGTGGTTATACGACCATTTTTCTCTTTAAGTGATTGATAAGAAATAGCACCTTCATATTCCTTGTTTGTTTTTTGAAGAAAATGAAAAAAATCTTTTCAGGTCAACATACCGGTGAGGCTCCCTTACCAAGCAAATTCTTCAATTTACACAATTTTCCCATGATCTAGAAAGTTGAACAAATCTCAAGTCAGACCTCTTTTAATTTTGTTCTGTAACTCCTTTCAATTTGGACCTGTCTTCTTTCAATTTTGTCGTCTGATAATACGTTGAAGCTTTTTAAAACAGTTTGAAAATATGTTTTTTTTTTATTTTGATAATTTACAGTTTAAGTTTTTGTTTATTTATATAAATGGTTACATAGTTTCATTATCATTCTCAATAATATTCTAAAAGTCGACCGACTATGACTTACTAAATTGACAACAAAGAGAGAAAACAAAAGTTGTGGAGAGAATTCTAGAAAAAAAATCCACAACAAAACAACACAACAACAACAACAACAAAAAAAAAAAAAAAAAAAAAAAAACACGACAGTCTCAGCGTGGCTAGCCATTACCTGTGTTGGAAGCAATCATAACAGAGGTGATGCACCCTTGACCACTCCCTTCTATCAGAACGAGTGCCTGAAATATAGAATAATTTTAAGTTTTAAGTGGTCACCCACCTGTTGACTTCATGGCGGCGATGAATTAACAACTTTAAAAAACTTCTAAAAGGTCAACAGAAAATAGCATACAAAGTAAGGGATTTTTACGTAGAAATGTTTGTTATACTCTGATCGACTTTCACTTGATGATCAGCACTCTCATGCACTCTGGTTTATTCCCAATTTACTTGTATATCGGCTCAGTGAGTAGTCCCAAAATACGACATCATTTCGTTACAGACGCCATGTACCGCAACTGGTTTCAGCTTAAAACTGACTGATTAGATTGGTCTACCGAACTTTATATTTTGACAGTTTATTTAACCTTCTGTAAATTTTTCCCTGCAATATAAATGTAAGGTCATGGGTCGACAAAATCCTTAGTGATTAGATAAGGGTTGGTTACGAAGTGTTATGGCCTTACCAACGATAATAAGAACCTTTAAAAGGACTTCTTGTCTAATACAGCCATCAGTCACTAATTTGGGTCCCAAAACAAACCTAACCTCCAATGTAAAAGAACCACTTTTTGACTTCCGAGACCATTTTAGAGGACAGTTGTTTATCTTAATTACCCGGTGTTAAGATTACAATTTCAATCTGAGAATTCTGTATTACGCTGACTATGGTCTATAAGGATGTAATGCCCAAATAAGCTCAATTTCCCTGTGCCTTTTTTACCTAAATTAGTGTTTTTAACAATTTCCTTTGTTAATCTAAACGCATTAGTTATTCGTCAATGTAATATGTGGTCAAAGAGAGACAACTCCTAAAACTGTCTAACAATATAAACAGAAATTTCCCCTGATACATTGTAAATTAAGTTTCTGCATCGTAATCCATTGTGCTACTATAGAACACTGCATCATTTTGAACATGAAATGAAAAGAGTGTGAGAGTAAATACTCAGTATAACCTTCTTATCACGCCAATTTGAGTTTGGTCTAAAATAACATCGACTTGTGGGTACCGAAAATACCGTCCACACATTAAAGATCTTTTCCACAAGGATGTAAATTTCAACTGGTTTTAGAACTACGGTAATAAAATCAAACATTGGCTGTTGTCGTAAGATCTTTTTTTTTAGCCCGTCTTTTGTCTGATGAATCATTATAGAGCAAGACTCTTAATGAGACAAAAGACCAATAACATTTTTTTTCGAAAAGTTTAGTCATATTTGTAAAGGAATGCAAAAGGTACTGGAGTAACAAGAAAGAAATCACACATATCCCCCCTTTTCCTGTGTAACTCAAGCCCCCTCCCCGAATATGAAAAGATAATATGCCATCAAAGATTCCTTCAAATTTAATACTAAAACTTACATACGAAATAGGAGAATATAATAATAATAAAAGAAAATAAAATAAGCATACGTTTACTATGTGATTGTTATTTGGTATGAAATAGTCTTCGATTCTTGTGTTTATAAGGTTAATCAAATATCTTGCTCACCAACGAAGTTAACTCCAACATTTACAGCCAAATTTTTTTAACCTTAATTGTTGTTTTGAGGACTAAAACGTCGTAACTACAGCCTTTTCAAGCTGTAGTTACGACGTTTGGGTCGCCAACCAACCATTCTACTTATTTGCAACATGCCATAAATTTTGTACAATAACGCTGTAAAAAATCGAAGCGGAACTTCCTGTCTGCGTTAATGGGCGGCGGCCTAAGAAGTCAGTGAGCGATTAGTCAACTGGATAATAAAATCGAGGTTCCAAGGTGATGTCAAAAGAACTAAAACTTCTGTTGTTATGTGCCTAGGAACATGGGTAATGGTTCTACAGATTTTTGAAGCTTACCGTTGTATATTCTACTAGGTTGTGAATTTGTTAAGAGATGAAGACGATATGATTGTGTTCATTGAGGTATGAAACGAAAAACCTAATCACATTGTATAAATACACGAAGATTTGTTTGTTTGTTTGAATGGGGTTTAACACCGCTTTTAACAGTATTTCAGTCATATCGCGGCGGCTGGAACACCTAACAATTTGTTCCTGGTATTTCTCACACCAGTACAACCACTACATCCTTTCCTAGCCCCCAGCTGCTACCTCACGTAGGTTTACGGTTATCAATCTATTGGTGAGAGACAAAGAGGATTGATACATAAGTGTGATTAGGTTTTTCGTTTTTATATCTCTGTATAACAAAAAGATGTTGTCTTCATTTCATATAATTTTAATAGCATTGAGCGAAAGTAAATATTTTACAAGTTTCGATAGATTTTTTTACGTTTATTTTATCATTATTATTTGTGCGGAAGCATACAAAATAGCTGCGTTCTCAAATGTTTGGTCAAGGAGGAATGAATACTTTTTTCGGCCATTTTGAACGCTCATTTTGATAAACGAAACTAAAAATTAAATCATTAGATTATCAGTTTTTACTACCTGAAGGAGAACAAATAACCCAGTAAACTTCATATCTATCACGAACGTGATTCTTGTCAGAAATGAAATCTGCAACAGCCAATACCGCATATAAAAGGTCAAAGAGCTAGACCTATGTGGGCGCAAAGGTTAAAGTCACAGATGTCGCTAGAAAAAGAGGATAAAAAACATCCATCATTTCAAACTTATCCCATCCCTTTGATTTGATTTTTTTGGGCAGGTTTTCTTGTGGTTGATTGACAGATCACTAGCCACGCCTACTGACTTCTGACAGAAACTTGATTTCAAGTAGCATTATTTTCCGAACTTCAAAATAGTGAGTTGGCGACGTAAGACGCGTAACCATAGCTTGAATAAGCTGCAGTTACGACGGATAGTTTGACACCAAACAAAATAATATAATTTCGATTTAGGAGTTCACATTTCAATTTCTGTCAAAAAACAAATTAATTAATCGACTTTTGATAGTTCAATTTTAAAGCAAATCGACGTTTTTAATTTAGAAACTAATTTTATAGAAAATATGGTAAACTGCTGTTCATTTTTAAATTAATCAAGGTCAAACAACTAACGGAGGTTGTTGATGCTGCAAGAAAGGGACTCTATATGATTTTTTGAGTGATTAAGTTAGTTTTGTTTGTGTTTATAAAGGTATTAAAACCAAACATAGTAAAGAAGACAGGTAAACTCCTAATTGACAGTTTACCACCGGTTGGCGTCGTTGGGCGTAAATGTCTTAACTAAGGATTTATTCTGTATACGCCCATCGACGTAGTGTTTTTGTACATGTAAGAAAGACGTTGTCATTATGATCCCACAAAGACCCGATATCATTATCTCAGCCATTCCGTTATCATAGTTAAATTCCAACCAGTCAAAAGGTCCTTTGGTGAAAGGAAAAATAACAGGAAAAGCCTACGTCAATTAAGGGTTGGTTAATTGACAGTCGCTGCTCAAACCCGCTGAGTTCTCTATGGAAGATCGGATTAGATAGTAAACGCTGTTAATTTGCGACTTAGTGTTCAGAAACGTAAAAATGATAGAATCGACCAATCGCGGCTGTCAAATAAATAACCAGTCATCAAATGAAATCATTCGTGTAGACCAGAATTGAATTTTGAACTCCTTCATTGGCCGCCATTTGGTTAACCCTTTTTTTATTGAGTTGGCGACTTAAACGTCGGACCTACAGATTATTCAAGCTGTCATAAAGACTTTTAGTCGCCAACCAAGCATTCTAATTTTTTGTTACACGATAATGGCTATGGATAATTGCAAAATAACGCCGTCTAACATCGAACCGAGATTCCTGTCGGAGTCAGCGGGCGTGGCTAAAGGAGAAAGTGGTCGGGATCAGCTATTGGTCAATTGTTAATTGCGACCAGGTTATTTAAGCTGTAGTTACGTGTTTTTTTAAGTCACGAAACCTTATTTGACTTCCTCTATGCTTCTATAAGAAACGTCAAACATATATACATGAATCAATATTTGTTTAAAATTTGTTTGAGATAGGTACGGAGGTGAAAGCTTGCATTGGATCTGCAATTGACCAATTGCTGGCCCCGCCGAACAGCTCGTTTAGCAATGCCACTGACTCCAAATGGAAGTCTGATTCGATTTTTAATGGCGCTATATGGTCAGGAGTATGTTACAAAAGAGTAGAATCGTTGGTTGCCGACCTAAGTCGCCAAACAAAAAAAATGTTTCACACAAATGGCGGCCAATGTTGGAGTTTAAATCTCAATTCAGTGGTTAGTGAATGATTTGATTTGTCGATATATTCCTTGATTTGCAGTAAAGATTGTCAATTTAGTTTTCATACCTGTAACATTGTACTGTATGACAAAATAATCCGTGATATGTTTTACATGAAAAATGAGTAATTGTACAATCGCGGCTGTCAATCAAGGAATCAACCAACCAATCAAATCATTTATCCAACCCGGACCTGAGCACTTTGGTGTACGATAATGCGAGTGTTGTGAGAGACAAATATCGAAAAGGATATTTGCTGCGATCGAGGATCGAGCCCTAGACCTCATGGTTGAGAGTCCGATAGCCTCGCCCATTGACTCCACCAAGAAGTATCTCTTTGACCAAAACCGCATAACAAAAAGGCAGAACGGTTGTTTGGCGACCTTAACGTCGTAACTGCAAATTGAATAAGCTGTAAATACGACGTTTAAGTCGTTAACCCAACAAAAATGCTTCACATACATTGCGGCCAATGTAGAAATGAATGTTTTTATCTGGTCAACTGACTATTTGATTGATTATTTACTTAAATCACCATAATTATTATCCGATTCTCTTGACTAAGTAAAATAAAGGTGATAAAGTCAAATTTGTTATTTCTATCTTATGCATTATTCTTTAAACAATTAACATTCTTAAATATTAGATTTCTTTAAGGGAAACTTGATAATGTGACATGGTCAATATTGCGTGTTACCAAGTATTCATCTTTAGATAGTATAATCTGAATAAGCAAGGCAGATGTCAAGTTCTATACTCATAAAGAATGACCAAAAGTATTCTCCTTATAATATTCCAAAGAAGGGTTAACCCTATAAAATGCATAATTTACTTGGTCAAACCCAACATGTATATTTGGAAGCGATTCAAATCATTTTTTGTTATTCTTGGTAATTTTAGCGATGCAGGTTCTATTGATTTTAGTAGAACTGCACCCGTAACACTTGTCAAAACAGTCTATTGTTTCGGAGAGGATCCCTCACATCTGCGTAAACATACGGATTGGGATGAGATATTTACATGCAGTATATATGAATGGTCAGAGAGAAGCGGAAGATAGAGAGAGGCGAGAAGACTGTCAGGCCTGTACTTAGTTATCTAAATGTAAACGTTGTAAATAGATTGGCTTTAATTTCGAAATGACTTTTGTTTTACTATACAAACACCGCCACTAAGATATTGTAGACTACGCTACAACAACCAGTAGCCAGTAGAGCGACTTCTTAATAAAACTGCTAGTTTTTTTGGGTTTTTTTTGCGTGATCGTCTCCTGTTTATGAAAAATAAAGCTGGTCAAAAATCCATCTTCAACATGCAGATACTTAATTATCAATTATTCTGTTCCTGTCTTTAGCACAATATTTCTGTTTTACATTTTCTTCGACGATATTGCTGCGTCGATTCGAACCAAACCTGGAAATACTATTCCTTTGACATGTTTTTACACGTGTACAGACATATAGTTATTGGCCTTGCAGATTTAGGCCAATATAGCCCTCTACTTATTTCGTTAACGCCGCTTTGAAAACTTCGTCACAAATATCATGGCTAAAGTTAATCAAAGCGATGAAAGCTCTAAAAGCCTGAGATATGTATACAGGAGATATATGATCTGGGCAGAAAAAGTTTGATGGTTGGAATATCGGAGGTGCCACTTTCTACCCAAATCTACTGTCGATTATGCGCAGATCTGCCAATTTGTGCGCTAGGGAACACAACCTGCCCGCAATGATTTTCATCCCGTTGAGGTATTGTGACGATATATTTACATGTATATATCGTTACATATTTTTCACCCGATCAAAAGCTTTGAAGGGATCTGATAAAGGCCACCCAAGGATCCTTCCTGTGAATTTTGGTTCGAACTAGGAAGCTCTTGCGTGCGATGTGAGTATTCTACCATACAGACCAATTTCGTTATATAAATATGCGCTTTATAATCTAGATAAAGAGAGCGAGAGAGGGCTGGCGGTCGTTTATCAGGTTAACATGATTATGCACACCTCTCAAAAGCGGTATGCAGACGTTGCATGGGTAGAATTCGGAGGTAAAAATAAATAGACACAAAATCCGAGCACGACTAAACGATTTTCAGACAGTGCGAATGTGATCCTATGAATGACCAATTAATTTGTTAAACAAAACATTCAAATCGTGCGTAAAAACCGACAGCTTCGCTTATGAGGTTTATACAGCAACTTCGTCTAACCGGACCGTTTTAACATTGTTTCTCTAGAATAAGTAATATTATTTTGGTATGAAACAAACACCTTATTCTTTCTTAACAATATGATATGATTAAATATGTTTAATAATTTCCAATATATTATATATCTCCTTTCTTTCTTTCCATTCACTCGTCAACTTTTGATAATTTTGCAAAATTCAGAACACTCACACGAAAGTACTGTACATCGAGCCGACAGCTTTCAATGAGTCATATCTCGCCTTCGTCCTTCTCGCCTCAATCGGGCGTATTAATTTATGGTCAGATCCGATCTACTTTTCATGCGACAGAAGATCACATTGATTGCGTTAGATGTTTTTACATTATATTTTCACATTAAACTCTGCATGGGTTTGAACTTTTAGCATTGTAACTTTAGCCTCAGATTGCTTACTCAATCACAGGCTAAAAACGACACGGTAAAAATATAGCAGCACAGTAACCGATGTTACCGTGCAAAAACAGTAGACATTGGTTTATAGATAAAGCAATGGAAAATAGAAACCTTTTCCCATTCTTTTGTTTTATCCAACAGTTAACGTTGAAATGATTGGATCGATCGAATTCTCATTTTATTACATTTTGTTCTTATTCTATATATTTACTGTCACACATTGATTGATTGATTGATTGGGTGGGATTAACACCACTTTTAACAGTATTTCAGTCATATCGCGGAGGCATGAGCACCTAACAATGGATTCCTGGTATTTCTAACACCAGCAATACCACTACACCCTTTCCTAGCTTCTAGCTGATATCCCGATAAGGTTTAGGAATATCCAGCCATTGGTGAGAGACAAATGTCGGAAAACATATGTGCCGTCGCCGTGGATCGAACCATCGTCATGCATGATTGAAGATTGGGAGTTTTAGGCGCTACTAACTGCGCTTTTACGGCGGCCTGTCGTGTATACTGCTTCAATTTTCGATTTCGTTGAGCTTTCGTTTATTCTATATATTTTTCATTCTAATAAGCTGAAACGCTGGAAATGGAACTGAAAACAAAAGAAGTAGCGAGAAAAAAAGATAAAAAATAAACGAGCGTTTCTTTCAAGGTAGGCGTCTTTTAAACATCTGTGACATTGCTAGGTTTGAGATAACAGCAAAACAGTATATATCTTGAATCTCCATCTTTCATTTTTTTTCTTTCTCCCCATTTTTGTTCGTGCGTAGGCGATTACATTTGACATTAAGCCTGGAAATGTTGGAACTGGTGGGATTTGTCTCATTGAGACTATTTCTATGAGTATCAACAACATATATTTTTTATGCTAAGCAATTTTTCCATTAGTAGGGTCAGTCTTAGGTCTTTTTTTTGTTGAGCCGCTTGCGATGAGCGAGACAAAGTTGTCAAAATTTCGCTTCTGTGTTAGTGCGTGCATGCGTGCGTCCGTCCGGATTTTTGTCCGGAGCATAACTTCTAAATTGATGGATGGATCTGAAAATAACTTGGTACAGTTGTTCTTCTTGATGCGTGTTAATGCTATGCGAATCGTTTTTGTGCTACCTCTAAGGTTAAGGTCGCAATTGAAGGTCAAATGTCAGAATTGACCTTGTCCGGAGTATAACTACTACTTTTATGGATTAATTTGAAAATAACCTGGCACGGTTATACTTTTTGTTGGATGCTAGTGTCAAGAGAAATGTATATTTTCATAACTCCAAGGTCAAGGTCACAGTTGAAGATCACTGGACAAAATTGACCTTGTCAGGAGCATAACCTCCGATTTATGGATTGATTTGAAAATATCTTGGCACATTTCATTTTCTATGTGAGTGCAAGTATTATGCAAAACGTTTGTTTTGATACCCTCAAGGTCAAGGCCACAGTTGAAGGTCACACAACAAAAGTTTACCTTGTCTGGAGCATAACTTTTACATTTATGGATTGATATGAAAATAACTTGGCTCACTTCTTTTTGTTGAGAACCTGTGTCATGCGAAATGTTTGTTATAATACGATAAGGTCAATTTCAAAGATGAAGATGAAAGGACTAAATTGACCCTGTTAGCAGCATAACTTCTACATTTATGGATTGATTTATGTGGCACAGTTGTTGTTTTTCAGATAAAAGCAAGTGTCAAGGTCAAAGTTTAAAAGACCATATCTGTGCACCACATTCTCTGTGCACCATTTTCACTTGCCGAAAGACAATTTTCATGACATTGTGTCCGTCCCGCGTTCTGTATGCGTGCATTAACGTTTCCTACGTTTCCTTGTTACTCTTCTTCTCTAGAACCTGCGGGCGAACCAACCAATTGTCAAAATGATGCAACTTAAATCATTCTCTCCTGGATTCGTGCAAGAAAATGGGTCCATTGTGCGGGACTTAACAACAGTATTTGGTATCAAGTTGTAAATTCTTTACAAGTCTCCTTCACTAAAACTTCTTTTGGTGCTTGTATGATTCTTTTGGAAATCGCGTTTGGACATTTCTTCTATACAATTTCTTTTGTATAAAGTTCTCGGAAAATTCCATAACCAATGATCTTGAAACCTTTTCACACGAGATGACTTATAAAATGTTTATAGCGATATAAGATATCATGTCGATAAAATATCGTTAATTGACAAATATTTAGCTGACCAGGCGAATCGGGCAAGCTGTAAAAAAGCGAAAGGGCAACCCTGTTCAGGGTTGTTGTTTTTTTAAATTGATGATCAGAACTTTTAGTCTTTGAAGATTTTTTGACTTTCGAAGGTTCATTTCTTTCCACCTTTTCTATTTGAAAATACTATTTAAAGTAAACCTCTCGTGTATCAGACCTTTTCAAATATTTAAACTATTGAAAACTCGGATGGTCATTTTTGTATTCTAAGGGTCATATTATGAAAAGAGTTTGTAACAAGCATACTTGGTTTTTTGGTTCTTCCTCAAATAAGTGACAGATATGATCACAATTGACGTCAATCAAAAAAAAAAAAAAAAAAACCGATTGGCAAATCAAATCGAAAATTTAGACCTCAAGTGAACTTTGAGCTCCGAGGTTAGTCCTCATTTATGTGAAGCATATCTGTTAGTTTGGCGACTTAAACGTCGTAACTACAGCTTATTCATGCTGTAATTACGACGTTTAGGTCGCCGAAAAACGCCTTTACCTTGTGTTGCATGTGATTTGCAATAGTTCTTGCATAGTACCGCTATCTAATATTGACGTCGGAGGCAGTAGGGGTGGCCAGCGATCCGTCAAACGTGCCTTCAGCAGTCAGTGCTTCAGCAGTCAATGGCTACGTGGTCCGCACATAGTATAGTCTGGTCATGGTTGATACTCTATCACTATTAAGATTGTCCATTTTCATTTAAAAGGTCGCGATCGTTATTTTTTTTCTTTGCCTTTTCATTAACCAAGGGACTTAAGTCAAGCTTGATGTAGTAAAGGAATTATCTTATTCCCTTAACACATATGTTACTATGTCGTCAGTCGAACTGACACGACTGAAGTCAGGAGGTGTTGTCAGCGGTCTGACAACTTCAAGATAATAGGCCTCGACTCATCGTTTCATCCATTCCATGACGTCAAAACTTGAGACTGGTCTAAATTAAAAGAAGGTGCAGACGACACTTTGAGGCTGTCAGACTTTGATCCATTTGAAATCCGAAGTTGAAATTAGATTAAGAATGTTAAATAACAAGTGAAACTGATGACACTAAGAAAATTTGTGTTGGACAAAGGCGACCTTAGAAAACCCAACCCCCCTGAACAAAACCTCATCCTTCATCAATTTAGGAATTTAAATCAAAATTTTTGAAAAAATCTAGTTTTTTATACGTGAAGTGAGTTTGAACCCAGCATTGGCCGCATTTCTGTTAGGTAGGCGACGCTTTAGATCGACAACCAACCACTCTCCTTATTTGTTACATGCTAATGGCCAAATGTGTGCCGTTTAATACTCAAGTGGAATTGCCTGTCGGAAACAATCGGGTGCCTTATTATATATCTACACACAAGTGTTTACGAGAAAAGTTTACGGATTACTGAAAAACATGCTTATGGATTATTGAAGCATAAGGGCTTCGTTACCCACCTATCTTCTTCACCATGATAGAAGAAAGCATTTGGTTGCAATACAGACTGTATAAGAATGGAGGTCACACTATGGTAAATGCATGATGTTATGGTATTAGCATGTGCTGCATACAAAGTGAAATTAAGTCTGAAGAATCTATAAGATGATAAATCGACAGACATAGATTTTTACAAGAGGCTTACATGTATCATCCCTACTTATTCACAATTTTTTACTGTTTTTAAGCCGATCCCACTCTGACATGTTTTTAATAAAACAAAAATTGGGAGAATAAAAAGGTTTATGAATGGGTACCTGTGAGTGTAGCAGGCCGATGTTATTATGGCTGTCTGGCGCGTAATAGGTTAACAGTCCCCTCGCGATCCATTCACCAAGGGTTAAAGTTGGAAGTCGTTTGAAGATGCATATCCTTGTCACAAACTATAAACAAAGCGTCTGAGCATGTCTGTTCTAATATTGTGGCAATGAGATAGGCCGTTTTAGAACAGACACCATGGATCTCAACCATTTCCTTTTATTAAAGAACGGCACAGGTTGTTTATGTGTATGCAGATTAAATCCATTTATCCTATTTAATTTATTTGTTTGTTTGAATGGGGTTTTACGCCGCTTTTAACAATCTTTCAGTTATATCGCGGCGGCTGGAGCACCTAATAATGGAACCCTGGTATTTCTCACACCAGTACTACCATTACATTCCTTCCCAGCTGCTATCCCACATAGGTCTACGATTATAAACCCATTGGTGAGAGACAAATAGTCGGAAAGGATGAGTGCCGCCGTCGGGGATCGAACCCGGGACCTCTAGATTGACAGTCCGACGCGCTACCAACTGCGCTATGACGGCGGCTTTATCCTATTTAAGCCATTCACATACAACAAAAATTTAGACTGGTCCAAATTTGAAGAAATGTAGAAGACCATATCAAGTTGGTTGAGTTTTGAAAATTCGTTGTTGTTGTTTTGGGGTAGAAAACATCGTGGATAGTGAAGGAATTGCTTGTTACAAACAGTCTACACGTTTATCCTAGAAAGACGCATTTTAGATCAAAAGCTAATACAATATTCTGTTGTGCAAATAAACCATCCTGTTTGCAAAATTTTAGACCTGTCGAAATTCAAAGCTTTTGCAGATAAAAATCTAAAGTAGATTTAATTTGAAAGATAACTATTCAATAGAGAAGAAAACACTATTTAAACAGAAGAAATTGCTTGTAACAAGATATCGGAAAACGTTATGGAAAATGTAAGATTAGTTTTTACAACCAAGTTCCTAAATCAATATTTACTCAATTTCAAACATCTTATAATTACCATCAGCACTAAAGGTCAATTGATGCATCGTTCCTGTTTATCAAATAACAATTTAACCAATCAAATAATTTATTTAGACCGGAAGTGAAATTTGAACTCCGATAAAGGCAAACATTTAGCAAAATAGTTGTTTTGGCGACTCAAACACCGTAACTACAGCGTATTCAAGCTGCAGTTACGATATTTAGGTTGTTAATCAGCCATTTTACTTATTCACATGCCACTGGCAATATTTCGCTTTTCTTCAGAATAACGTCGAAGTGGAACTTTATGATGGAGCCCTTAGAGGAATGCCAGGAGTCCGTATATTTTTTTTGTAAAATAATTGCCTTTTTTGGACAACCTTTTCGTCAATTTTATATGATTTGTTTTCACATTTTATTTTTTCCTGATGTCACCTATTTAGCTCACTTGAGCAAAACGTGCTGAAGGTGAGCTATTGTGATCAGTAATGTCCGGTGTCCGTCTGTCCGTCTGTCCATTTGTCCGTCCGTTAACAATTATTAGACAATTATCCCTCTCCTAAACCATAAGGTCTAGAGCTTTGATATTTAGTAAAAATCATCACCTATTAACCCTCTACCAAAATACTGGAAAAGAATTACTGTACTCGGCAGATAAGCCCTTTTCTGTGTAAGCTTTGTAAAATCAGGGAAGCCCTTTTTGAGACTGGATCACCAGGTCCATAGACAAATCACGTCTGCCAATCAAATAATCAGCCATCAATCATTCATTTAGACTATTATTTGTTATTTCCCTTTGATGTTTTTCAGATTTCAGTTCTCTATCCTGGGCATAACTAAAGAACTTTATGTCAGATTGATTCGAAACTTGTCAGTTGAATAATTGCATGGTTACGGAGTGTAGTGCATAAGAACCATAATACGACTGTTAATATTTTGAGGTTATTGTCCTTTGTTGTTTGCAGGACTTCCGAAGCATACCTCTTAAAATATAACAGGTCTTATCATGAAAGTTTATGTGAACAAAACAATAACCCTACCATTCTTATTTTTGAGTTATTACGCTTTGATATTTTTCAGACTTGAATTTTGTCAGGAACATATTTCTGAGAGTATGATAACTGTGATCATTAAACTTCATGACCGCAATAACGCGCAGAAGATACACACTTCTACCTTACGAGATTTTGCTATTTGTTGTTTTCTTCTTTAAATCCCCTTTCCTTGCCGACTTAAAACACTGTGCTGGACGTATCGTGTGATAGTAGTCCTATCCCATTTTATTCAAATTGGAAGAATTTGCAAAAACAACTTGGAGTTAATGAAATTTTAATAACCTTTGCTATTCCGACTTTAAAAGATTGTGGGAAATTAGGAAATTGTTTATTATTAGCAATTTCTTCATTTTTAACAATGTGTGTTCCAAAGCTTTTTATGGTGCTCATAGAAAGGCGTAATCATGCACGAATTGGTTAAAACTTTTCTTGTGTAGATCACTGAAAATTAAGGTTTGTTGTTAATTGACACTTATTAAGTGATTCTCAACATCAAGCCTCTTGATTGGAAAATTGCAAATTGATTGGAGGGATGGCCTCGAACTTATTGATCATATATACATTTTTCGAATCTTAACCAATTACCAGCAAGCAGTTTATTCCTTGGTCATAATGGATTCAATTCCATACGATGCATACTTTTAAATTTAAACATAGTGTTACTTGTCTGCAATATCTTTCTATCAGAACTGGTGTAATGGGTCTGGAAATTGTAATTTTGTCCGGTCCTGGGTTAAGAAGTACATAAAACCAGTTTAATATTGAAATTTTCACACGTAGACAGATGGATATTAGACACTTTATAACGATTTCCCAAATCTGACCAAAGAGGGGTACTAAAACCTCTTGAAAATGTTCACGAAATGTATTTTTTTAACGAAATTTGAAAGTTTTGGAAGATTTTTCTTATTATATCATCTTTTAAAGGAAACTTGTTTTTGAAAATAAATGTTCATTTTCAGACATCATATTTAAAAACAATCAAATTTCAATTAATCCATTGCCACATGAATACTTTTTTTGACACCCCCAACAAAACCAGTTTTGAAAAAAAAAACATTATGGATGATATGAAGAAATTTCTTGTAGCAAATAACATTTTCATTATCAAATAGTTTTATACATCAAAAGAGCAAAAAACAAAGCCATTTGAAATTAAATAAATTAAAATTTGTCGTCTGCAACATCTTTGAATTTTCAAACAGTCTAAAATTGTGTTATCTGGTAATGGGTTAACTATGTCCAATATAAGTTCAATATTCATACACAAATAAATGTTAATACCACAAAGAATGATTGTTGTAAAACAAACAGTTCGTTGTCAACTTTATTAATATTATTATTATTTTACTATTTATTCCCCCCCCCCCTAATGAAATATGTTTGGATCTGTTATTTCTTTTGTTCTGTAATGAATTTAAAAGTTAATTTTTTCTGCTAGACAGTCAAATCGACCGTGTTTCAGTTGGCTCAAAATGTGTAGAAACTACTTTTAGTTACACAGATAAAGATTAATAATACTATCAGCTTGTAAAAACTAACAAGAGGACCAATGGCGATGAAGCGTAAAAAAGTAAAAGCTTGTGAAAGGAGTAAAAGATTGACTTGATTGGTTATCAAGACTCTTGGCTGTCTGGATAGGGGAGAAGATTCTCTTCTTTGATTCAATGAACATTTGAACCAACATGTCAAATGCCTAGTATACTGCACAAGGGGACATTAGAAAAAGCTTCAACCAAGGAGCTCCTGCCAAGTGTCATCAAATTATCGTGTGAAACCCCTTTGATCATGTTTAAATTCCACTAGCGGGCCGTTCCTGTTTGCATAGAAACTAAGAGAAGGGATATTTTTAAAAAAATCTTATATTTGACCTATTCTAGAGCGCACACCAACTTAACAAAGAAGAAAGTGTAATTAAAAACCTTCTTGCGTCAAGTCACGAAGCAAAATGGTTCATACAACGTAGGGAGTTACCAAACAGTGAATCTTTGTCAATCAAGATGAAAAAATTTTTAGAATCGTTTAACCTTAAATCGGACCTAAGTTACATGTCTGTGTTATAGCTTACCAGGTTTAAAAGAAAAAAAGAAAAAGAAAAGATATTTAGTGAACGATATGGGTAAGTTTGATTTTTTAAGGGAGAAATGACAGAAATAGTGTTTTTTTCTATTCCTACCAACCCAAGTATTAAAAGAACATGTCATTTTGGGACCAGATACAACCTAAACTATGCAGTTAATGAAATGACAATGTTCTGGGAGGCCACAAAAGAGGTGGTTGTTACAAAGTCAACATGTTATCACATCCTTCCATGTTTCAATGTTAAATCGAGTGCGCCAGACGGAGTCCAAATATTGCAAAGGGATCGTCATTTGGCGTTAAGGTTCTGCTAAGACTATTCCGTTAAGATTACATCATTTTCACATTTTCTGTTGCCATGACAACCGATCCTCTAGACGAACTTCATTCTTTATTTTTCTGAAGAGCTTTAACCAAGGAACACGCGTGTCGAGTTTCATTTAGATTTGCCGACTGGTTCAGAGTTAGGATGTTCTAAGAAATTGTTGACAGATACACCGACGACACATTAAGCGATCTCAATAGCTCACCCAGGGCATAAAGTACAATGCTAAAACATTATGAATATGATGTAATCGTTAAAAGAGGACCACCTCGATAGTGCTAAAGCACTTCGAATATTATCTGATCCTTCAAAAAGGGACCATCTAGACAGTGCTAAACACAACCAATATAATCGGATCAACATCAAGGAACATCTTGGCAGTGATAAAAACACAATGAATATGATCCGATCAACCAAAACGGACCATCTCTGCATTGCTAAAAAAATCGACAACGGTCGTTTTGCATAAGATTACTTTTCTGATCTGAGTCGATTTTCTTCTTTTTTTATGCTACCTTACATTACATAGAATTTTCAAAGTCAGTTTTTTTTCGAACACCATGGGAAATCAAGGTTATGACAAAATAATGTAATTATTAGGTTCGTCTATCAAAATCGGGCCTTCTGATTGGTCGAAAAAGAATATACATAACTCCATGAACAAAATTTTGTGCACGCAGCGAGTTTGTATGCTTCCGCACAAAATAGTCCCATACAAAAAGGTATCACAATTAGTAAAGTATTTGCTTTTTACGCTCGATGTTATTAAATCATAAGAAATGAAGAGAATATTTTTTGTTTTCATGGGGGTATGAACCGAAAAAACTAATCACACTGTATTAATACGCATAACGGATTCATACATAAGTGTGATTAGGTTTTCGGCTCATACCTCCATGAAAACAAAAAATATTCTCTTCATCTCTTTAATATATTGCAACGTCTACAACAACATATTTAAGTCCTTAACCCATTAACTTACTGCAAAATTTTAGACTGGTCCAAATTGAAAAGGGTTGCAGACAACAAATGAAAATTCATTAAAAATTGGATTTTTTCAACTTTCTGGGTAGAAAGAATTGTAGATAATGAAGAAATTGCACGGTTCAAGCAATTTCTTCATTTTACACAATGTTTCCAAAAATGTTTTTCCTGAGGGGCGTCCAAATGCGTCACTGTGTGGGAATGGGTTAAGTGCCTTGGTAAAGTTTTTTTTTTTTAATCAATATAAAGTGTTCTATAAAGTGTTGTTGAAATGATCAGTCAAACGACATTTTGGATGTCAACTAGTATACACTATAAGTGAGTGTTCAGCAAGATAAATCAAAGCGCTGAAAGCCTGAGATATGTATACAGGAGATATATAATCTGGACAGAAAAAGTTTGATGATCGCATTATCGGAGGTGCCACTTTTTACCAATATCTGCTGTCGATTATGCGAAGATCTGCCAATTTGTGCGCTAGGGGACACAACCTGCCCGCAATAATTTCATCCCGCTGAGGTATTGTAACGATATATTTGCATGTAAATATCGTTACATATTTTTCACCCGATCAAAATGCTTTGAAGGGATCTGATAAAGGCTACCCAAGGATCATTCCTGTGAATTTTGGTTGAGTTTGGTTGAATTATGTTCAGTACTTTCTGAGAAGATTTTCAAATTAAAAGTTGACGGACGGACGGACGACGGAAACCACATCATGACAAAAGCTCGTTGGCTTTCAGCCAGTGGAGCGAGCGAGAGAGAGAGAGAGAGAGAGTGAGATGGGGGAATGGAGCGTGTAGCCAGGTTCGAACTAGGAGGCTCTTGCGTGCGATGAGGGTATTCTACCACACAGACCAAAATCGTTATGTAAATATGCGCTTTATAATCTCCAGATAAAGAGAGCGAGAGAGGGCGGGCGGTCGTTTACCAGGTTAACATGATTATGTACACCTCTCAAAAGCGGTATGTAGACGTTGTATCCTTTGGGTAGAATTCGGAGGTAAAAATATATAGACACAAAGTCCGAACACTACCAAACTGTTTTCAGACAGTGCGAATATGATCCTGTGAATGACCAATGAATTTGTTTAACAAAACATTTCAATCGCGCGTAAAACCGACAGCTTCGCTTATCAGCTTTAGACAGGAACTTCGTCAAACCGGACCGTTTTAACATTGTTACTCTAGAATAAGTTATAACATTTTGGTATGAAACAAACACCTTATTTTTTCTTAACAATATGTTATGATTATATATGTTTAATAATTTCCAGTATATTATATATCTCCTTTCTTTCTTTCAATTCACTCGTCAATTTTTGATAATTTTGCCATATTCAGAACACTCACACGAAAGTACTGTACATCAAGCCGACAGCTTTCAATGAGTCATATCTCGCCTTCGTCCTTCTCGCCTCAATCGGGCGAATTAATCTATGGTCAGATCCGATCTACTTTCATGCGACAGAAGATCACATTGATTGCGGTAGATGTTTTTACAGTATGTTTTCACATTAAACTCTGTATGGGTTTGAATCTTTAGCATTGTAACTTTATCGTTAGTCTTCGGGCATTGTCAATAACGAATGACTAGCTAGCTGGAGCTAATGGCGTTGTTGATGCGTCGTTAAAACAACAAATAAGGCAATATTCAGTACGATCGAGAGATAACGTTTTTACCCGATGAAACTCGGTTCCATTCGGTTGGTACTTCGTTGACTTGTTTAGCGTCTCGAAAATATTTTTTGTTTCTTTTCTTTTTTTAAAGTAACGAACAGAACTTTTCTTAAAAAAACAAACAACAAAAAACAACAACAAAACACACACACAGGTTCATCACATTATTTCAAATATCTGACAGCATTATAGTTAGGAATATGAAAAATGAGAGCTATTTCAAAATCTGCGCAAAAGTCGCTTTAATACGATCAACCATGTTGGATATCCGGCCCAGTCCGTTACCACCGACAGGAAAATTGACCAGGAAATTAACGTCGTTTTTTTCACAATCATGATCATTAGAATGCAAATATGTTCTGTAGATAGACGACATAAATGTCGTAACTACAGCTTGATTTTGTTGTAGTTACAACATTAAGTCGCATTAGAGGTTAAGTTTCTATCTTAATGAATGATGTGAATTTCATTGACAACTGCGATCCATCAGTTGAAGTCAGGAACATAAAAGGAGGAACACAGATAGAGTTCTGTGTAAAATGTAGCAGTTTTTATATCATATTTGATCTGTTGTTGATGTTACACATTCGATCTGTTGTTAATGTAACATATTTGATTTATTGTTGATGGAATATGCTTTATCAATTTAACCGATTTGTTTTCTTTACCTATTGCTGATGTAAAGTAATTGATCTATTGTTGGTGTAACATTGTGACATATTGATCTTCCAATGGTATGTCATATTTATCTGTTAATAAGGTAAATATTCAATCTGTAGTTGATGTAACACATTTGACTTTTTTAAGGATGCATCATATCAAATATGTTAATGATCTTACATATTTGACCTGTTGCTGATATAACCCATTTGATCTGTTGATGATATAATATCATAACATATTTGATCTGTTGTAAATGTAACGTATTTGATCTATTGTTCATGTAACACATTTGATATGTTGTTAAAACATATTTGATATGTTATTAATGCAATATTTTTTAATCTGCTGCTAATGTTATATATCTGATCTGATGTTAATGTAACATATTTGATCTGTGGTTAATGTAAAAAAATTGATATGTTGTTAAAATAACATATTTGATATGCTGTTAGTATAACATATTTGATATGCTGTTTATATTACATATATGATTTGATATGATATATGATTTGTTATATATTTGATATGTTGTTAATATAAGATATTCGAAATGTTGTAAATGTAGCATATTTGATATGTTGTTAATGTAACATATTCGATATGTTGTTAAAAAAAAAGCATATTTGAAATTTTGTTAATGTAACATATTTAATCTGCTGTTTATGTTACGTATTTGATCTTTTGTAAATGTAACATATTTGATATGTTGTTTTATATCAAATAGTATATGTTATTAATCTAAAATATTTGATATTTTGTTAATGTAACCTATTTGATCTGTTGTTAATGTTACATATTTGATATGTTGTTAATATTTAATGTGATGTTAATGTAACATAGGACAGGACAAGCGATTGATTATTTACACTTGTTTCTGTTCACAGTCGAGTATCTGTTGGCAGTAAACCATGCTGATAGTAAAGTGAGACTTTCTTGTCGAAGGGATGAGCGACTCACACACTGCTATTTTAGAATGATGGAATTATTGGTGGGCCAGTGTCAAGTCGGGGTGGGGTCATGAATGTCAAGAAAAGGGTTTATGGTAATCCAACATAATCTTTATGCATAACTTAAATCCATTTCATTACATAGAGGATAATCAAATGGTCTTTTTTGATATGAAAAATATCTCACGAGAATGCGTTGTTAGGCGTTGAAAAACGAGACCGAAGGACGAGTTTTTCAAATGCACAACAACGTATTCGAGTCAAAGATTTTCCTTATAAAAATAACTAATTTATTATTCTATGTATTGTATTCGAAACAGCTTTATTTTTCTAACCGTTAATTATTTATTCTTTCATACTTATTATCTTCGGCCCCTGGGAACTGTGCGCATTGATATCAACGAATTTTGTTTTCAATAATTTTTGATCGCCATCTTGGAATGCCTTTCCAAGTGTATAAGGATTTTAGAGGAATTTTTAAAAAAATGGATGAATCATATACTGTATCGAAGGGTGACAACCTGTTCGTCGATCTAAAGGCGTCGGGATATTTCGAACATCGATCGACCATTCAAGACTTGGCCTGGGACAGAATCATACAATAGGCAATCAGTGGTCACTCAGTTTCCTTACTTCAGCGTACAAAATAAGTTCATGTGGGTAAGGTTGAGTGTCTGTCGCTTTAACAGCAATATCACCAGTATTCGAGGCCTGGTATAATTTGGACGTTATGGAAAATTATGCAACGTAGAGTCAATCAATGAGAACGCAGACAATCAGATTCGTTATTGTTTAAAACCAGTTGTTAACAAAACGGTTACTTTGCCCCTATAGTTCTGAAAGTTGAATCGATTCAAAGCCTTAAGAAGTTATTTTGGTCTTACAGTTCTGAAAGTTAATTTCTTCTTATTTTTGCTGTTTTAAATTGATTCGTAACCTTAATAAGTTGAATGTTAGGTCACCGTGCATTTCTCGCTCTCGCCAATACCTCGTTCGCCATTTTTTCAATAGAGAAGTCTTAAAGCATGTAGCTTATGTTTTAAAACGTTTTACGATTGCTTTTTATGTAGAGGGTTTAGTAAAAAGCTGTCTTAATTTTAGATGTAAAAGTGGCAATCTCAGCTATGAATATTAACAAGGAGCGATCCGGCACTTTGGAAATAAATGTAGTTCCCGATTTTTGGAAAGAAAGTTGATATCATCACTAGTGATGTTATCAAAATTTATTACACTTGGAAATCCCAAGATTTAATTCCTAGAAATATCATAAAACTAAATTTTAGATTCGTCCAAATTGAAAGAAGTCGCAGACATTTCGAAAAGCGCTCTAGTTGGAAAATAAGTACAAAATTAAACAGAAACATTGTGAGATAATGAGGAATTTGTTTAAACATGTCGTCCAATGTCGTAGGTCAGATTTCACTTCCGTTTTAAATGAACTACTGTTTTTGGTCGATTGGTTTTTTTTCTTTATTTTTTTGACAGCCAATTTAGCCAGTTAGTCAATTTTATTTGTACGCATAAAATTTTCAATCTCATGCATAAACTAGCAGCCTGGATACTGCAACCATTTTACAGAACCAGTTTAGATGAGTAAAGCAATATCTCCTTTAAAATTGTGAAATTTCAACTGTCGATAGTAAGGGTCAAATAATGGCACGGAAATTGAAATTATGATCCTAATTGAATAATTTTAACTTTATTTAGCTCAATAGCAACTACTAACATTGTAGCTAGCAAACGTAGAGAAAAGGTAGGATTTCATTTAAATGCTTCGAATAGGCAGACAGACTGCGAGAAAGAAAGACAATAATAAAAAGTATTCGACTATACTTTGATGCGGGGATATAAAAAAGATTTTGTACGAAGAAGGGTACCATGTGCTATTTATCAAAGAGATGAAGACATTTTTCTTTTGTTTTCATGGAGGTGTGAAACGAAAAAAAAAAAAACAAAAAAACAAAAAAAAAAAAACAACTAATCACTCTACACGAATAGGCGAAGCGGATTCATAAATATGTGTGCTTTGCTAGCTACGTTTCATGCCTTGATAAAAACAAACAAAGTTTCTTCATCTCGTATAACTGAATGATACAAAACTAAAAATCGCAGTATTTTACAAATTCAATGCACTTCTTTGAACTACTTTGTGCGAACGTTTACAGAATGACTGAGTTCAAAACTTTGTTCATTGGGTATTTAACTTATTAGCCAATCAGAACGCTCGTTATTGATAGACGAAATTAACAATAAAATTTTATGTATAATTCAATAACCTACATACCGCTAGCATCGGTATCTCCGGCACCAAAGGCAGTGATGGGTAGGTGTTCCTTATTTGTAACATTCCCGCTATCAAACCTCCAAGTTGCATCATTTCGCAGACACTGACATCCAGAAGTAGTAGAACATGTTCCGGATGGCTCACAGTCGCAGGCGAAAGTGCTTGATCAGTTTCCTAAAATACACAATCAACGTTGTCCTACACCTACTGTGTCTGTAGCATTTCCCTTGTTCAACCTTAGCTAAACGTTTTGGCTTTATGATACCTTACATTGTCGGCTTACTACGGACAACTACGGTCAGCATTACAGTTAAAGAGTGATAATTTACGGCTAACTAGCGCTATAGACAACTTATCGTACTTCACCTAAAATAGCTTGAAGAATCATTAATATAGGTGATTCAGCTCACCACAATCAAATTCGCAAGTTAGAGTTATGTGGGTTTTTTTTAATTCATGTACACGATGTAAAATTGAAGGATCGCGGCTCCTTAGTTTATGAGAAAAAAAGACTGTTTAATTTGCTAATCGCCCCCCCCCCATAAAAGTTCTTGTACAACTATCAGTAAGGTCACACAAAGGATCAATTCTATCAATCAAATGGTAGTTTAAGAGGATCTGTTTTAAACATTTGTTCCGTATGATGCTGATAATCTCCGCCAATAACGCCAGTCCTTCTAACCCGTTTATGATATCTTGAAGACATCTGAAAGAAGCAACCATCAAATAGTCAAAATATTTCAGAGAAGAACATATTAATATGAGAGAAGCGACCGTCAAATTGGCAGTTTAAGAGAAGAACAAAGATATCTGATAGAAGACTGTCGATATGGCACTTTTAGAGAAGAACAGTTATTTCTGATAGAAGACTTTCGAATTGGCAGTTTTAGAGAAGAGCGGTGATATCTGATTGAAAAAAATGATTCTGTGTTTCATCGTTTGGTACTATTTCTGCTGATTTGACTGCCCATACAACCCGCGTTTTCACCCGATTAAAAATCATTGAAAAAAATACAGAGAGCTTTCTTTTTTATTATTTATGTGAAATTTAGTTTAAGTTTTCCTATTGGTTTCAAGGAAGATGTTTTAAATGAAAAAAGCAAACAACGGACGGCGGACGCACGACCGACTACGACATTGGCCTCTTTGGTACCTATAAAGGGGATTTAAAAGACTTTTGTTTATTTAGTGCGTTTTTATAAATCTTTTTAGAAACTTTTGATGAGCAGCTTATAAGCAGGGCTAAATGCCTACCACTGACTGTGAAATGCCTACCGTTGACGTTTGAGATGCATACTATTCACGGTGAATTGCCTACCATTGACTGTGAGATGCCTACTACTGACGGCTAGTTGCCTACCATTCACGGTGAGATGCCTGCCGTTGACGGTGAGATACCTACTTATGACGGTGAGATACCTACTTATGACAGCGGGATGTCAACCATTGACGGCGAGATGCCTACTTTTGAAGGCGAGATGCCTACTATTGAAGGCGAGATGCGTACTATTGAAGGCGAGATTCCTACTATTGACGGTGAGATGCCTACCATTGACATTGAGATGCCTACAATTGACGGCGAATGCCTACAATTGACTGTGAGATGTCTACCATTGAAGGCGAGATGCCTACTATTGACGGTGAGATGCCTACCATTGCCATTGAGATGCCTACCATTGACATTGAGATGCCTACCATTGACGATGAGATGTCTACCATTGAAGGCGAGATGCCTACTATTGACGGTGAGATGCCTACCATTGCCATTGAGATGCCTACCATTGACGGTGAGATACCTACTATTGTCGTCGCAAGATTTAGACAAGTTCAGATTCCCTGCTCTTCCATTTTTTTCCATTCTTTCTTTGAAAACGAATTTAAAATGTGCAGAATATGAAAAGATAAGATATTTCTATGCCAGAAAACGAAAATATTGGTCGACTGTCCACTGTATTTTGCAGACTATCGTGTAGTGTAAAACGTTCTTTTATTCACATTTAAAGGGAGGTATCGATGTTTCCGAAACCTTGATAAGAAAAATTACCAAGTGCCGAAAAATAGACTCAAACGAACATTTAATACCTTAAGTTAGGTCAGGTATTGTCTTTGTGGTAATCTTATAGACCTAAAGTGGTTTTTGTGGTTATATCGGAAAGTTTCAGCGGATTTCCAGGTTATTTTCAGATATCACGGAATTCGGCTGTCGACATGGGATGACCTCATTTGCATGTGACCCAAAGTCAAATGAATGTAACAAATTTACTAGCGAAACAGCCAACGTCCTATATCATGTCACATGAAAGAACTGATCTTTACAGACCGGCTAGCGAACATAACTCCTGATGACGTAACGATGACGTTGGTTTGATATAATATGAACTAAATACAAGGTTCTAACGGTTATTCGCGCCACGCGAATGCCCAATAATATTCGTAACTGTCTCGGATTAATCTAAAAAATAGATGAATAGCCTACGTAGGCTATTAGGGAAATACCCAGCTTTATTCTGATAAGCGACCTCATATTTTTGCAAAATTACTTTGCGGCATAATGTATTCAAATAGTGTATGAGAGGAAATAAAAATAATTAAAATCTGTGACATGAAAAAAACATCGATACCTTTCTTTAAACAAGCTAACTGTTTAAAACGCATTTGAATCTGGGAAGTTGAATTTAAGTCAATTGCAGAGTGGATAGTCTTACAAATTCCGATGATTCCTACAATGCAGGATGGTCTGTTTTCATGTAAAAGCTAACGTATGAAGAGGTTTTTTTATTATTCGATAATTCGGAAACAAATTTCTTAACATTAAATTGATTTCCTATCCAATCTTTGTCACATAGCATTAGTAGATTCGGTCACTCTCAGACGATTACTTACAGTTACAGACCTGTGAAGTATGAGGACCACTCCTGATGTCTGTTCTCCCAAGCCATACAACCAGAGCTGCGACATTCATATTTGACGAACTGCTTACATGTCGAGGAAGCGTCCACAATATGCGTGACAGCCTCAAACCCAAGGGTGTATGTTAATGTAATTGAATGTATATGAATAACAGTCATAGTAACCTTTAACACGGGTTCTAGTTTCTTTGTCGTGATCTGTTAAATGAATATAATAACACAATTCATTAAAAACAGTGCTTCCATTTTCTAACCTCGAGATTTGCTTGCAGACTCGTGAAATTAATTTGTTACACGGGAGAAAGATTCCTTTGTTACCTTAAATCTAAAACAAATTGTTTCTTCTATGGTATAAAATGGGGTAAAATCGTGAACCAGCTCACACTTTCATGAATTAAAATTCAACTTAATGTCGGTGAATAACGTAAGCTAAAAATGTACAGCAGCAACTAAATGCACGGAAAACCGCACGGGCAACCGCATGGATTGCACGGATTACTGTAAGGATTAAACTGATTACGTACAGATAAATCTGATCACTGTATGGGATGCACGGATAACTGTACGGATTGCACATATTACTCTATAGATAACACGGATAACACTACGGATTACGGATTACTGTTCTGATTAATAGAATAACTGTGCGGATTATACGGATTTTTGTCACAGATTAAACATATCTATTTCATTTCATCTTCGGTATTCAACCTTGATGATTTAGCGTGATATCAATTGCTAACCTTTTGTGTGAACTAAATTTACTGTTAATGAAAAAATATATAGATCAAAAATAGTTGGTTGATGTTGCAAAACCTCTTTCAGAGAAATAAAAAAATGTTAAAATCAACATGGAAGAAAACCAATTATGATAATGATAGATGTAGAGTTACCCAAAAAAGAAAAATAACATAAATAAATAAAAAGAAAAATGCAAAAGGCAAGTCTTAATTTCCTTTAAATTTAGTAAATTTAAAACCTCTTTATATACGATGATTACTTTTTATTTTTAAAACTTAATAAGAAAATAGCCTTACATTAAATAATTCAACGTCGTCGGCTGGCCAAAGTAAAAGTCTTATCAACAGCTTCAAACTTGTTAAAAAAATCGCGAGCTTCATTGTATTTGTTTGAATGTCTATCTCTGGCAATGTAACAATTATAAGTGAAACCAAACTGAAATCTAAGATAACTAACGATGTGGTCGTGCCATATTAGATTGATCAGGTTTTTTGTTTGTTTGTTTGTTTTGTTTCATTTTTGGGGGGGGTGTTTAATCATTTTTTGCTAGGTCTAAGGAAATAAAGAATGAGGTACATCGCAATCTGTTTTGATGACGTAACAAACGTTCGTCTTGTAGATGGGCGAGAAGTATCGACCCTGATCAACCTCTTTTGATGTTAGAGAAGTATCGATCCTGGTCAGTTTATTTAGGTGTAAGAGAAGTAACGATCCTTGTCAGTTTATTTAGGTGTAAGAGTAGTATCGAATCTGATCAGCCTATTTATATGTTAGAGAAGTATCGACCCTGATCAGCTTATTTATAAGTTAGAGAACTATCGGCCCTGATCAGCCTATTTATATGTAAGAGAAGTATTGACCCTGATCAGTCTATTTAGATTTTAGAGAAGTATCGACCCTGATGAGCCTATTTAGGTGTAAGAGAAGTATCGATCCTGATCAGCCTATTTAGATGTTAGAGAAGTATTGACCCTGATCAGTCTATTTAGATGCTAGATTGTTATCGACACTGATCACTTTATTTAAATATTATATAAGTATCTAACCTGATAAGTCTATTTAGATGTAAGAGAAGAATCGACCCTGATTCGTCAATTTAGATGTAATACAAGTATCGACCCTGGTTAGTCTATTAAGGTGTTAGATAAGTATTGACCCTGTATAGCCCATTAAGATGTTAGAGAAGTATCGACCCTGATCAGTGTATTTAGGTATTAGCAAAGAATCGAGCCTTGTCAGTCTATATGGATTTAGTTAAGTATCGACCAATATCAGCCAATTAAGATGTAAGAGAAGTATAGACCCTAATCAGTGTATTTGGGGATTGGCTAATAATCGACCATTGAAAGTCTCTATATTTTTAGTTAAGTATCGACAAAAATCAGCCCATTTAGATGTTAGTGAAGTATCTACCCTGATCAGTCTGTTTAGATGTAAGAGAAGTTTCGACCCTGATTCAGTCTATTTAGCTGCTAGAGAAGTATCGGCCTTGATCAGTCTATTTAAATGTCAGAGAAGTATCGACTCTGATCAGTCTATTTAGACGTACGAGAAGTATTGACCCTGATCCTTCTCGTTAGGTATTTGTCAAAAATCGACCCTTGTCAATTACGATGTTATTTAAAAAGAAAGGTCAACCCTGATTAGCCTTTTAGGATGTTTGAGAAGTATCGACCCTCATACGTCAAACTAGATGTTAGAAAAGTATCAACCCTTGGCAGTCTATTTAGGTGTTAGAGAAGTATCGACACTGGTTCGTATATTTAGGCGTAAAAGGAGTATCGACATAATTAGTCTATTCAGATGTTAGAAAAGAATCGGCCATGGTCAGTCTATTTAGATGTAAGAGAAGTATGGTCCTTGATCAGTCTATTAAAATGTTAGACAAGTATCGACTCTGACTGTCTATTCAGATGTCAGAGGAGTAAGGACTCTGGTATAGTTTATTAAGACGTTAGAGAAGTACCGATCGTGGTCAGTCTATTAAGTTGTTAGAGAAGTACCGACTCTGGTCAGTCTATTCAAATGTCAGAGAAGTATCGACCCTGGTCAGAATATTTCGATATTTGGGAAGTAAAAATGACCCTGAAAAGCATTTTTGATGGATCATTCTATTAGATGCTTGAGAAGTATCGACCCTTATCAATCTAATCAGATATTAGAGAAGTATTGACCCTGATCAGTCTATTTAGATAATACAAAATATTTGACCCTGATCAGTCTATTGAGATGTTAGTGAATTATTGACCCTAATCAGTCTTTTTAGATGTTAGAGAAGTAAATACCCTTATCAGCCTATTTACATGCTTGAAAAGGATCGACCCTGATCAGTCTATTTAGGTGTAAGAATTTTTTTACCCTCCTCAACTTATTTAGATGTTAGAGAGGTATAGACCCTGATCAGTCTATTTAGATGTTATAGACGTAATGATCCTGACCGGGTTTATTTAGATGTTAGACAAGTATTGACCTTGATCAGTCTATTTAGACGTAACAGGGGTATTGGCCCTCATCAGTCTATTTAGATGTTAGTTACGTATCGACCCTGATCAGTTTATCTATCTGTTAGAGAATCGTCGATCCTGGTCACTCTGTTTACATGTTAGAGAAGCATCGACCCTAGTCAGCCTTTTAAGATGTAAGAGAAATACTGACCCCGGTCAGACTATTTATATGTCAGAGAAGTATCGATCCTGATCAGTCTATTTAGATGTTAAAGAAGTATTAACCCTTATCAGTCATTTTAGATGTTAGAGAAGTATCGAACCTAATCAGCCTTTTTACATGCTTGGGATTTAGATGGACGAGAAGTATCGACCCTGGTCAGTCTATTTAGATGTCAGAGAAGTATCGACCCTGATCTATCTATTTAGATGGTTAACAAATTTCGACCCTGGTCAGTCTATTTAGATATTGAAGAAGTATCGACCCTGATCAGACTATTTAGGCGTTAGAGAAGTATCTACCCCGATCAGTCAATTCAGATGTCAGAGAAGGGTCGACCGTGCTTTTTCTATTAATATGTGAGATAAGTATTGACCCTGTATAGCCTATTTAGATGAACGAGAAGTATCGACCCTAGTTAGTTTATTTAGATGTAAAAGAAGTATCGTACCTGGTCAGTGAATTTAAATGTTTGAAAAATAGCGAACATTGTCAGTTTATTTGGGAAAAAGAGAAGCCTCGACCCTGATCAGTTTATTTAGATGAAAGAGAAGTGTCGACCCTGGTCAGCTCATTTAGATGTTAGAGAAGTATCGACCCTGGTCAGCCTTTTAAGATGTAAGAGAAGTATCAACCCTGTTCAGCCTTTTAAGATGTAAGAGAAGTGTCAACCCTGTTCAGCCTATTTAGATTCTTGAGAACTATCGACCCTGATCAGTCTATTAAGATATAAGAGAAGTATTGACCCTGATCAATCTATTTAGATGATAGAGAAGTATCGACCCTGATCAGCCTTCTTAGATGTAAGAGAAGTATCGACCCTGGTCAGCCTATCTAGATATTAGGGAAGTATCGACTCTGACCAGTCTTCTTAGATGTTAGAGAAGTATCGACCCTGGTCAGTCTTCTTAGATGTTAGAGAAGTATCGAATCTGTCGGTCTATTTAGATGTATGAGAAGTTCCAACCCTGGTTGCTTTTATAGATTTTAGAGACGTATAGACCCTTGTCAGTCTATTTAGATGTTGGAGAGTATCGTCAATGTTCAGTCTACTTAGATTGCGTAGGCTGTCAGGACTGAAACGTTTTTTTTATTTTTTGATAGATTTACTTAATATATAAAATATTTGTACCCAACTTTATACTCATAAATACTTTTGATCAGAGATACGAACTAGTTTCAATCCCTTTTCAATGTTTGTATTACTGAATGGTCTCTTGTTCCACGTAATTTCACATATTCTTCTTCTTATTCAAGCTGTAGTTAGGACGTTTAGGTCTCCAACCAACCATTTTTCATTTTGTTACATGCTACTGACAATAAATGGTGCAAAAAGGTGTTAAAAATCGAAGCGGAACTTCTTGTTAGAGTTAATGGGCGGGGCCTAGGTAGTCAGGGGGCGGGGCCGGGGATTGGTCGATTGTTGTACACATGGATCTACCTACGCGAAGAAAATTAAGAGACTTACTCACTTAAGTCACAACGCCTACTGGAAAGCTTATTAACTGATTGAATCGTGTTAAACGCCACTTTTGACTGTATTTCAGCCATATAGCGTTGGCTGGAGCACCCTGGTATTTCTCACACTAGTAATACCACTACATCCTTTCCTAGCCTCCAGCTGATATCCAACTTAGGTTTACGATTTACCACCCATTGATAATAAACATATGTCGGAAAAGACATGTGCCGCCGCCGGGGATCGAACCAATGACATCCAATAATTGAAAATAATAGGATACTGATGCGCTACCGACTGCGCTACGACGGCGACTGGCAATTTTACAATAATTATATCTACCAAGGGTAAAGAAACCGTCAATGCGTGTCTTAATGTCTTAATTTCTTAGCCTCCTAAAGCAGTATTTATGACATTGTCGTTTATACAGACGATGCCAATAACAGATCTTACCGTTTTATAAAATATGCATTTACTAATCTACTACCAATATATTTTTTTTTCAAAATAACGCCGTTAAATATCGAGTAGGAACTTCCTGTTGGAGTCACGTTGGCGTAGCCAGCGGTGCGTCGATTTGTATGCCCTTCTTTTCTATGCATTTGTAAGTCTGTGTATTTTCACCTTTTCTGAAAGAGCCATAGCTTTAGACCTGAAAATTCATCGGCAAGAGTTTACTTTGATGTTGGTCGTTGAGAGGGTAAAATCACGTTTGAACATCTAGTCCATATTGTTATCTTTATTCATAGACCGGTTCTCAACCATTTCAAGTCACTTTCAAAGTTTGATGAAATCAAACTTGAAGTGTTAATGGCATATTCGTTCTCTCGTTCTCTTTCTACCCTACTGAATGGTTATTTCTAAATCAATTTGATATTTTGTCTGCAAAACCTTTTTGAATTTGGACAGGTCTAAAACTCGAAAAACAGGAAAGGGTTACTATAACGGTAAATGCCGGTATCCCCCGCGTTGAACGCCGTTATTGGTAGATCATCTTTGTTAGTGACATATCCTTCGTCAACTCTCCATACGGCGTCGTTTTTATTACAGCTACAACCATTTTGAAACGAACACGGAGACGGACATTCACAATAGTTATTTCCCGTTCCATCACATGAAAAAATATACATAACACGTCAGACGAAAAAGGATCTTTTTCCGGGGCGGAAAAAGTATCGATGTAATAGGTACACGGTGCAGGATGACCATGGTCGATACTTTTCTCTCACAATTTTCTCAAGATAGAATGACTATTCTAACTTACAAAATTATTTCATTTCTATGCAATCTCTCTCTTTAAGTTTTTATTTCATTAAATATTTGGTCCACTTTCAAGGATATACGTGTCTAAATCACACCCAAGCTTTTGTTTCTTTATTTTACCTTAAGTTTAAATTAATTTCCACAAATACAAATACAAAGAAAAAGAATTCCAATATCTTATACACTAAACAAATAACGACCGTTGATGTTCATTGACCCATTACCAGACTGAAAAATTTTAGACTTTCCAAAATCTGAAGACTTTTAAGTCTACAAGTTTTTGTTCAGGATTTTTTTTTTAAATCTATTATTTTTTTGGTGTGTGTGTGTGCGAAAACTTTTTAACTATTTGCATGAAACAAGCAATTTCATCATTTTCCATAACGTTTTCCAAAACGGTGTGTTTCAAAGAGTTGCAATAATCAGATAATTGTAACATCACCAAAAAAATCGAATTTTCTAACATCATAAAGTAATTAAAATTGGATGGATCATAAATATAATGACAATGGCGTCATCATAACATTTGGATTTTCTAACGTCAAAAAGTAATC
Source organism: Fragum fragum (assembly GCA_946902895.1). Lineage (NCBI taxonomy): Eukaryota > Metazoa > Mollusca > Bivalvia > Cardiida > Cardiidae > Fragum > Fragum fragum. The sequence goes on from OX336378.1 coordinate 352,493, forward strand.
AAAATTAGACGTCATCATATCATTTGGATTTTCTAACGTTATAAAGAAATCAAACAGATCAAGAATAAACTATGAAGATCACGTCATCAAATCATTAGAATTGTTTAACGTCAAAAAGGAACGTTATTTGGGTAAGTTTTCCTTAGTAACGGAGCATTATTATATTATGACGATTACGTCATCAAAACATTAACATTTTCTAATTTCATAAAGAAACTTTTTTAGACAGGATTTCGTGGAGAATAGATTATATGTATACATGTACTATGGCGATGACGTCTTCAAACATAGGATTTACTAACGTCATAAAGGAACTTTGTTTAGGTAAGGTTTATCGATATCGGATCATAAATATACTATGACGATGACGTCACCAATACATGCGCATTTTCCTATTTCATAAAGAAACGTTTTAGACAGGTTTGCTTAGACAACGCATCAAATGTATGCAGGTACTATGACGATGACGTCATCAAAAATAGGAATTTTCTCACGTCAATTGATTGCACACAAAGAACATAAATACATTGGATTAACTTTAAGTGACAAAATTTAACAAAAAAAATGCCCATATATCATTACAAAACATTCCTGCCAGATTCCAAGACAATTAACCAACACAATAGCATGTAGAAGACACACGGGTTTCCTTGATAGATTCAACCTTGAAAATCTCATTTAACCCCAATTATTCATCAAATACCGAATTGTTCCATGCTATGTATAGGGAATATTATGTTATGATAGAGATACAAAACCTTGAATTTACTTTGAGTTGCAGAGGAAAATTTGATATTTCACGAGATCGAAAGTCGACTGAATGTCAAATTTTCCTCCAAAGCGATAAGCAAAATCAAAATTTATCGCAATCTTAATTTAATATTTTTAATAAACCTAAGTTTTATTCAATAAATTCAATAAAAAACACACACACACAAAAAAAAGGTTGCTACAAGGATTTCCCGTCTCCTTCACCATAGTGATTACGTTTATTCGCATAATGACGTCATATACAGAATGAAAATGACGTCATCTACCTTATACGAAACCGCATTTGACACTGCAAGAAACGCTTTTTCCTGGCGTGTCCTATTTTGTCAGTGTGGAAAGTATATGTTTCACTAAAATGTTTATAGGAATATGATAATTCCTAATATTCTGATCAAATTTCTAGATATTTGAGCGAGAAATGAAAGCGCAACAATTCACACATTACTGAGATAATAACATAGCTTATAAACAACATTGTAACAAGTCGCTACACCAACAAAATGTTTCATTGAAATGGCGGCAAATATCGATTGGTTATTTCATTCTAAGAAGAAGTTTCAAGGAAGAACCTAGTACATGTAAATTCTATCGTAAAGTACCATTTTTGATGACTTCAATGTCCGAATTTCTTGAAGGAATTTCAGCTTTGAAGACGTTTGAATGGAAGGTACATAGACGAATCCTTATTGGACTGACAATTGGTAATTCCAAAAATCCCGCTGAACTTAGTCAGAACAGAGCTAATTGACCAATCGAGTCTGTCAATCAATGAATACATAGACCAATGAAATAATCATCTAATCCGGAATTGAGATTTAAACTCTGCCATTTGTGTGAAACATTTTATGTGTTTTGGCGACTTAAACGTCGTAAATACAGCTTATTCAAGCCGTAGTTACGACGTTTAGGTCTCCAACAAACCCTCTCCTTTTTGTTACATGCTACTAACTATAAATTTTGCAAACAAGAGGGCCACTGGCCCTGACGCTCACCTGAAATAAGGCTCTTTTTTTCTTCAAGGCCTAATACAAAAATAGTTTTGAAAGGGTTGCCTTCTTTATTTCTATTTAGGCCTAATCACCCTGTGGCTCTGAAATTTTATCAATTTTGAAAGATGTCAATGTACTGATGCTTCATGCAAAATTCAAGATTCTTCAATTTCTGGGTCAGGAGGAAATATTTTTTTTCTTTCAATATTACACATAGCAACCAGAGTTTTCAACTGATTAAAATTCTTTGGTTGAAATCGGCGCAGTGCTTGGGAGGAGATTTTGTTTTAAAAATACTTCTTTATCTCTATATAAGCCCCATCCCCTTGGGCTTCGTCCCTGTAGGCCCGAGGATGATGATTTTAACAATTCTTAAAGAGATCAATGTACTTATGATTTTCTGACTCTAGGCCCTCTGGGTTAGTAGGAGATAATTTATAAAGATTTATTCAAATTTTAGTTTTGTAAACATGACAACCAGAGTTTTTAACGGATTTGAGTTCTTTTAGCAATTTTAAAAAGGCATCACCCAAGGAACATTTCTGCTAAATTTAATTGAAATCCGCCCAGTGGTTTAGGAGGAGATGTCATTTTTAAAATCCTCCTTTATTTCTATACAAGCCCTATCCCCCCTGGAGCTCCGCCTTGGGTTACCGAGGATGATGAATTTTGCAATTCTGAAAAGGGTCAATGTAATGCTGCTTCATGCCAAATATCAAGGCTCTATGCCTTCAGGGTCAGGAAGAGGTCATTTTTTAAAGATTTTTTTTAACATTTCAGCTTTTTTACAATGGCACCAGAGGTTTTAACGGATTTCAATTCTTTTAGCAATTTTCAAATGGCAATACCCAAGGATTATTACTGCCAGATTTGGTTGAACTCAGACAAATGATTTGGGAGGAGATGTCGTTTTACAAATCCATTCTTTATTTCTATATAAGCCGAATCCCCTTCGGGCTCCGCCCCTCGGGACCCGAGGGTGAGGATATTAGAAACTCTAAAAGAGGTCAATTTACTTATCCTTTATGTAAATTATCAAGGCTTTATGCCTTCTAGGTCAGGAGGAGATAATGTTTATAGTTTTTATAAAAAAAATCAGTTTTGTTGCCATGGCAACAAGAGTTTTAAACGGATTTCAAATCTTTTAGCAATTTTAAAAGGGCACCACCACAGGAACTTTCCTGCCAAATTTTGTTCAAACCTGCCAAGCGGTTATGGCGGAGATGTCATTTTAAGATTGTTGACACACGACAGACGAACGACGGTCGCCGGACAGAGGACGATCAAAATGCCTAACTATGAGCACTTCGTGCTCAGATCTGCTGAAAGCTTTTTTTTAAAACGAAGCGGGATTTCCTGTCGTAGTCTATGGGCGTAGCCAAAGGAATTAGTTGAAGGAACTTCTTTCCAAATCGACGTCAAGCAATAGTTTCTTTTGCTCCTAAGCGCTTTCCTGAGTCAAAGATTCCAAAAGTTAAAAATATTAATAACCAGAGTTTTTGACCCGTTATGACCCAATAGGCATCTTGTCAGATATCATAGAACAAATTCCGATCCGGTTTTAAGATATTTAACCCCAAACCATCCTATGTGGTAGAATCTATGGGAAAAGGAGAATTTGTCTTTCACAAACAATTGCTTCTTTTCCGACAATTTTTTCTCAAGGATAAATTCCAGCGCCGTAAAATCGCGGACAGAAAATGGTTAAGTGCTGCCAAGACCGTTGCTTTTGTGGCCCCCAAGGAGCGGCTATCGCTCTGAAGCCTTTCGTTTGCCCACATATTAGGCGCGAGTACTGGGGTCCTTTTTCGTGGAATCGTTATTGAAAACAATATCCCGGTAGTTGAAGGAACTTCCCCATGGATGTTTAACAAATTGATTACAACCAAGAAATTCAAGTCAAGGGCGAACAAGATTTGACCAAGATCTTGACCCAAAAGGGAACCACTGTATAACTTTTCCATTACTATGTGCAAATACTTGCGTAAGAGACATTATTTGAGACAAATGTTCTGATCAAGTTTTAAAACATATGTACCAAAAGTGCAAAGCTAAACAAGAGGGCCGTTGGACCTTGGGCGTTCACCTGAGATAAGGAATCTTTTCCTATCATCGGTATGTTTTAATGCTAAGGTTAGGATTATAATACACGTGGGTTTTAGGACTAATATGAAAGAAGGAGAACACTTTTGGCCCCTCTGGATCCACAAGTAATAATTTAAGAAATGTAATGAAGTCGATGATTCTGGTGAACTTTTGTTTCATGCTAAATATCAAGGCTGAAGGCCAACTTGGTCAGGACCGGAGAAGAATTGCAAAAATTTAACTTTCATTGCCATGGCAACCAGAATTCTTCGACTAGATTGGCGGAAATTTGGTTAATTTGGTTGAAACTGGTCAATTAATATAAAAGTGAAGTCATTCAAAAATCGTTCTTCATCTTAATATAGGCCCCAGACCCCTGGAGCTCATCCCCTTAGGACCAGAGGGTCATGACTATAGTGACTATGAAACTTGGATTTCATGAAAAATATCAAGGCTCTTGGCTTTTGGGTCGGGAGAAGAAGATTTAAAAAAGAAAAAATATTTTAAAAATTCACTTCGGTTGCCTTGCAATAAGATTTTAAAAGTTTATCTTAATTTTTTTTACTTTTTTTTACCATGGAAACAAAGTTTTCAACGGACTAAATTCTTTAAAAAATTTTAATAATAAAAGAAAATTTAGATCAAGTTGGATAAATGGTTTGGGAAGAGATGTTTAAAATCGGTTTTTATTAAGTTAGAATGCGGAGCAATTCCAACTTAGATTTAACAAAACAGCAAAATGAACACAAGATAATTTCATTTCGGGTTTTTCATAACACATATCACGTGATCTCTTAGATATGAATAAACCTCGGGTTACTTCTCATCTCAAACTTGCCACGGACAATCAGTTAGTTATAGCCGAAGACAATAATATGGTACATGTAAAGGATAATATAAAAATTCGTCTATAGACTTCTAAACATGCTTTAGTTTGCTTTAAATTATTAAAAAATAAGGTAAAAATCAGCGCAGTAATTTGTTTTTCTGTGATTCGCCGTCTCGTGTTGGTAATTACGTGATCTCAAGTGACATGTGGTAGTCACGAGACCAAAGATAGGCAATGTATATAAATATGGCTAAGATACATTTTTACAATAATCACGCCGCCCAGTGCTTTAAAACATTCTAGAGCGATGAAGGCATCAAGCATCAAGCAAACACGATTATTGTTGGATTTACAGCTTTTAATCAATAAAATCAAATAGATGCAAAACGAAAGTAGAAGATTTTGAAAATTAGAATGTAAACATATCAATTTCCGGTTTCTACTTATTTACTAAATAATTACGCTTTATTATGTCGTTATTTACAAATTTAAATCAATAACACGTCAAACCTTTAACAAGTGTCATCTAGCTTTCAGCTTGGTCCTTTTTACTTAAGATTTTTTACTGATCTAAAGCCGAATAACGAATAAGGAAACGCGCGACTACAGGGCGCCGAGGATAATTTGATACTATCTTCATTATATCATAGGAATTTTTAGGAAAAGGGCAAAACTACCATGTGCAAACAATAACGTTACAAAAACGTTAAAGTCTTTTTTTCTTTCGAATTTTACTCACAACGCTTTAAATATTTTTTTTCCTTAGTCTAAACCGATATTTCAAATCGATCACCCTGAAACAAGTTTCCGGGCATTTCCGCAAATTTCCACGTAATACTCATAAATCTACGTGAGTTTAGTATGATCGTTACAGAATTGGCCGAGTTGAGGATCGAATAATCATCGAGTTCATTGATTTCTTACTGTATAAGCTGTTATTCTCTGTTTTCAAGATTCTAAAAGGAGTTCACGTATTACAGTTGATCAAAAGGAGAATGTTATGCTTGAAAATTCAAATTTTGCTGTGCATGACACGAGCTTATAACCCATTCCAACACGATAAAATTTTAGACCAGTCCAAATTCAAAGAAGCAGCAGACGACAATTGTAAATTGATGAATTTTTTAAAATCCTGGTCTTTTTGGACAGAAAACATTGTGGATAATGAAGAAATTGTTTGTAACAAGCAATTTCTTCATTTTCCACAATGTGTTCCAAAGGTTTAATAATGAGGATCATTTAAAAGCGTCACTGGCTGGGAATGGGTTAAGACATTGCTAGTTTTGATCTTTGTATGTGGATTTATGTTTTTGTGCACGAATGGGAATGCTGGTTTAAGTTTATAGGAGGGAGGCTTACTCGGAAAGTAATTAATGGATTTGAACCGAATTCCACAGTAATGACCCTTTCAGCGCATTCCAACTTCTCAGTACTTTCGGCCTTTGATTTCTATCTACATTTGATACCCTGGGTTTTGACTTTTTACATTTGCTAGAGAGGTCAATATATTGATGTTTCATTCAAAGTATTAAGGCTCTACACCTTCTGGGTCATGAGGAGGAAATTTCTTCAGATTATCTTAACTTTGCCGCTATGGCAACTAGAGTTTGCAACGTATCTACTTTTTTTCTATTTTAATACACGGCCATACGAGGGAAATAACTGCCAAATTTGTATCAAAGTTGCAAAATGGGTTTAGAAGAGATGTCGTGTAAAAATCGCTTTTTCTTACTTTATAAACACAAACACAGCACTTCGGGGCTCCGCTCTGGGTCCCGAAGGACATGGTTGTAGCAATCTTGAAAGAGGTCAATATTCTGATGTTTCATGCAAAATATCAAGATTCTGGGTCAGGAGGAGAAGATATTCAAGGATTATTTCAAATTCATTGTTTTTTTGCGACGGCAACCAGAGTTTAATAGATTTGAATTATTGTAGCTATTTTGATACAGGGGCACCTACTGAAGATTTCTGCCAACAACTTTGGTTCGATTTGGCCGGGTCATTTGGGAGGAGATATTGTTTAGAGAAATTGTTGACGGTCGATGCACGACGGACGGACGCCTGACAAAAGATGGTCACACTAGCTTCCTTGAGCACTTCGCGCTCAGGTGAGCAAAAATGTTCTATTTTGTATCCATATAACATACTTTTCAGATATATTATTGTGACAAATGTTCGGATAGAGTTTTAGGACAAATATTTTGACAAACATTTAATATCCAGAGTGTTCACAAAAGTTGGCTAAGAATTGACCTAGTAACCCTCCATGACTTCTCTGAGATATTATTTAAATAAATGATCTATCTACGGGTATGAAGACACACACATACACACACACATATATATATAGATATATTTTCGAATATTTGACTTATTAACAAAGCGACCTAGCCTTTGGGGCAACATAACTAATCATAATCATAAGCAATTATTATAGGCAATCATACTTTTGAACTAAGGAAAGAAGCCTGTAGAGAGTGGTCTCTGAATCTTTACTTGACCATATGACCTTGTTTTTTTCCCTGCAAAACCAATAATCGAATTTGTCTGAGATATCTCGAAGAAGACAGTATTCTATCCAAGTTTAATGACAATCGATTCGAAAACAAAGACTTAACAGTTCACACAAACAACCGCTGACACGCGACAGACGACGGGCACGGCCAGATCACAAAAACTCACCTTGGTGAATTTGTGACCAAGTGAGCTAATGAATCCATTCAAACTAAACTACATAACTCTACCCTTTGGAAAACAATTTGTGCGATTCTGATAATGTAAGTGGCGTCAGATTATACCTGTAAAATATGTCGAGTTCTGCACAAACCTATTTTCCCAAGCACCAATGTATCTAGAATTGAAAAATAAAACGGAGTGGAAACAATCATATTTGATGTACTGTTTACATTCCGTTGAGTCGTCAGCGATTCTCTTGACCATATCTAGTCCAATGTTATAATTCAACTGCACTCTATACGAGAAGGGGGCTTCAAACCCATCAATTAGCGTCTTGTCCTCCTGATCATGATCTATAATATAATAAAATACACACACGGTCGGTCGTATAATTTTGGAAATACAGTAAGTACTTGTAAATGCAAATTATCGTGTACTTCTCGTATATTGTAGTATATCTGAACAATGACAAAGTTTCGTATGAGTCGTAAATAACGGATACCTGATCAAGCCCTTTGAGCTAAAACTGGAAGTTTGTTTGTGTGTTTGAATTGGTTTTAACGCCACTTTCAACATTTTTTCAGTCATATCGCGGCGGCTTGGGCACCGAACAATGGATCACTGGTATATCTCGCACCAGTACTACCATTACACCCTTTCCTAGCCTGCAGCTGCTATTCCTCTTTGGTTTACGATTATTTATTCATTCGAGAGAGACATGTTAGAAAGGATTTGTGCCGTTGGGGATCGAACCTAAAACATGAAGTAGCACTTCGATAATGAACGGTGTCTTTGTTCATACATTATGGCCTGAAACATATAACAAAACATAAAAAGGTTTGATGGCGACTTAAACGTCCTAACTACAGCTTGAACATTGTCAAAATATGTCTTATCTATAAGCTCAATTTCGGTGTACATGAACATTTTGTTAGGTCGATCGTCTTTTTAATTGTCAGTGGACATCTGTCATCTTAAGAAACGAACATTAACTTAAAATAAAATGATTTTAATTCTTGAAGAAAAAAAAATGTTACGAAAAAAGCCCTATACTCGAAGCAATTCCGTTTTGTAAATAAGATGCTATTCTTAGTGACAAAACGATGTGTAAACTACAGAGTTAACACAACATGTTGTCACTAAGAACAGCATTTTATTTAGCAAACGGAATTACATCAGTAGATATGTTTTGTTTTACGCACTTATGAATGTACATATTTTTTCCTGGCTGTGAGTTTAAGTCGCACACAACCGTGACTTCACTAAATTCGGTTCCAGCTCCATCAGGATCTATTGTAACATCGTGTATTCCGGTTGTAATATCATTGGCAAACGCCCACTCAGAACAGTCCGACGCTTAAATAAATAATTTATACATATTTAGTGAAATAATTTATAAGGTTGTTGGGCTACCAAATCATTGTAGGTTAATTTTAATTGCAACGTTTTGTTTGCCAACCGAAGATATTTGTTTTCCCGTCCGGACCCTTCATCTAAAGCAAACCAATTATATAAGACCTGAGGTGTGGTTATACGACCATTTTTCTCTTTAAGTGATGGATAAAAATAGCACCTTCATATTCCTTGTTTGTTTTTTGAAGAAAATGAAAAAAAATCTTTTCATGTCAACATACCGGTGAGGCTCCCTTATCAAGCAAATTCTACATTTTACACATTTTTTCCATCTAGAAAGTTGAACAAATCTGAAGTCAGACCACTTTTAATTGTGTTCTGTAACTCCTTTCAGTTTGGACCTGTCTTCTTTCAATTTTGCCGTCTGATAATACGTTGATGCTTTTTAAAACAGCTTGAAAATATTGTTTTTATTTTGATAATTTACAGTTTAAGCTCTGTTTATTTATATAAATGTTTACGTAGTTTAATTACCGTTCTCAATAATATTCTAAAAGCCGACCAACTATGACTTAATAAATTGACAACAAAGAGAGAAAACAAAAGTTGTGGAGAGAATTCTAGAAAAAAAAATCCACAACAAAACAACGCAACAACAACAACAACAAAAAAGAAAAAGAAAAACCACGACAGTCTCAGCGTGGCTAACCATTACCTGTGTTGGAAGCAATCATAACAGAGGTAATGCACCCTTGACCACTCCCTTCTATCAGAACGAGTGCCTGAAATATAGGATATTCTTTATTCTTTAGGTTTCAATGATTTTATTCCGAATACACCCGCCTGTTAACTTCACGGCGGCGATGAATTATCAACTTTAAAAAACTTCTAAAAGGTCAACAGAAAATAGCATACAAAGTAAGAGATTTTTACGTAGAAATGTTTGTTATACTCTGATCGACTTTCACTTGATGATCAGCACTTTCGTGCACTCTGGTTTATTCCAAATTTACCTGTATATCGGTTCAGATAGTAGTCCTCAAATACGAAATCATTTCGTTACAGACGCCATGTACCGCAACTGATTTCAGCTTAAAACTGATTGATTAGATTGGTCTACCGAACTTTATATATTGACAGTTTATTTAACCTTCTGTAAATTTTGCCCTGCAATATAAATGTATGGTCATGGGTCGACAAAATCCTTAGTGATTACAGCTTAGATCAGGGGTGGTTACGAAGTGTTATGGCCTTACCAACGATAATTTGAACCTTTCAACGGACTCTTCTTGTCTAATACAGCCATCAGTCACTAATTTGGGTCCCACAACGAACCAAAACTCCGATGTAAAAGAACCACTATTTTACTTCCGAGACCATTTTAGAGGACAGTGGTTTATCTTAATTACCCGGTGTTAAGGTTACATTTTCAATCTGAGAGTTCTGTATTACGCTGACTATGGTCTATAAGGGTGTAGTGCCCAATTAAGCTCAATTTCCCTGTGCCTGTTTTACCTAAATTAGTGTTTTTAACAATTTCCTTTGTTAATCTAAACGCATTAGTTATTCGTCAATGTAATATTTGGTCAAAGAGAGACAACTCCTAAAACTCTTTCACAATATAAACAGAAATTTCCCCTGATACATTGTAACATCGTAATCCATTGCGCTACTATAGAACACTGCTTCATTTTGAACATGAAATGAAAAGAGTGTGAGAGTGAATACTCAATATAACCTTCTTATCACGCCAATTGGAGTTTGGTCTAAAATAACATCGATTTGTGGGTACCGAAAATACCGTCCACACATTTAAGATCTTTTCCACAAGGATGTAAATTTCAACTGGTTTTAGAACTACGGTAATAAAATCAAACATGGACTGTTGTCGTAAAATCTTTATTTTTAGCCCGGTGTTTTGTTTGATGAATTATTATAGAGCAAGACTCTTAATGAGACATAAGACCAATAACTATTTTTTTAAATGTTAAGTCATTTTTGTAAAGGAACTCAAGAGGTACTGGATTAACAACAAAGAAATCACACATAACCCCCCTTTCTTGAGACACTCAAGCCCCCTCCCCGAATATGAAAACGATAATATGCCATCAGTGACAGACAACACTTACTTAACAACTGCCGTAGTAAAGTCTTCTGAAATTGAAAGCACTGGAACTTTGTGGCAAAGAGCCACTGCTTTTTATTCGAAAAATTAGAATAATCTAGAAATAATTATTTTAGCAAGATTCATTTAAATCAAACTATTCGTACGTGCGTTTTTATTGTCATCCTTCAGCTTTCTCGGTACTTTGGTTATATTGAAATTTTTCCTATCATTATAAATGATTATACTGTTCGGCTCGTTATAATACAAATTGATAATTATCTTTAATGTTTATAATGTGATGATATATTAATCTTGTTAATTCATGTCCACCGTGTATCCCTCTCTGCCACGAGGTAAAGGCGTGTGTAAGCAAAAGCTACTTTCTGATTGGCTACCATACTATGTGTACGGAGTTGTAGCCGTCTTCTTGTGAATGAAAATTACGCACGTGAGATCTGAATGGCTAACTTTACAAACTATATTTATCCAAATTCTAAATCAAAACAGTAACACGCACCACTTGACCGTGACTTACCTGCACAGCGTAGTCAACTCTATCGCCGTACTTTAACCCATTACCTGACGTCAGTGGTTCTTAATAGCTCACCTTTTCAATAAATAGTTTTATTAACAGCCCGTTAATTGACACTTGCCTTTCTTAATTGTTATGTCCGCTGTGTAAGCATAGAAAGCATAGAATACAATATTCTATATTGTTTTCCCCGTATCTTTTTCCTTTTTTGTTCATTTCGAACAAGGATAGGAAAAACCGGCGATACAGTCATCTAGACACAATTTACTGTAAATACGAAAATGTCTTTGTAAGTTGAAGGTTTAACCCTTTACTGTTCAATCCCTGTTTTTACGTCCCTGTGCTTTTATACTCGAGAAAACATTGTGGGAAAAAAGAAGTTGCTTGTACCAAGCGAACTCTTCATTTTCCACTATATTTCCTTACTTACTGAATGGTTATTTTTCAAATTAAATCCACCATAATTTTTTGTCTGCAAATATTTCGAATTTGGACAGGTCTAAAATTTTGCAAGACAGGAAAGGGATAAAGAATAATTCGCATTATATTCCCCACATCTCATTCCTTGTTCTGGACGGGAAAACAGGGGATAAAGCCTTTTTGGCACGAGTTACCGTAATTTCATTAATACAGTTGTACGTTTAAAAAATAAATAGTATCACATCTAATTGAGATCAAACTTCAATTTGTAACATCGAATGGAGACTAAAACGACATAAGTGCAGCCCACCTTAGTTACAGTCTCTAGTTATGATATTCTAGTCCCCACAAGCATAGTCATTTTTCTCGATACTGGATTTAGTAACCACAACTTAAAAACAAGAGGACCATGATGGTCATAAATCGCTCCTCTGAGTATGATGGTTTCTCTTTTAATCCTAGGTATATTGATGATCCCACCATATAGCACTAATTTCCTGAATATGGGTAATTCTTAGAAGTATAGACATCTATACATACCAAGTATAAAAGCTCTAGGCCTAATGGTTTAGGAGAAGAAGGTTTTCAAAGATATCATTTTTTATTCCTAACTAAAATTAGGGATTGCACAGAAAAGGGATAAATTTCAGAATACGGTAATTCTTTGATATAATTTGGTAGAGGGTCAATGGCTGATGATATGTACCGAATATCAAAGCTCTAGGCTTTATGGTTTAGGAGAAGAAGATTTTCAAAGATTTCATTCTATATTCTATGTAAAATTAGGGATCACAAAGAAAAGGGCTAATTTTCAGAATACGGTTATTCTTTGAAAAATTTCGGTAGAGGGTCAATAGATGATGATATGTACAAAATATCAAAGTTCTAGGCCTTATGATTTGGGAGAAGAAGATTTTTTTTAAGATTTCCTTCTTTTATTCTATGTAAAATAAGAGATCGCCCAGAAAGGGGCTAATTTTCAGAATACGGCAATACTTTGAAGTATTTTGTAGAGGGTCAATAGATGATGATTTGTACAAAATGTTTAAGCTCCAGGCCTTACCGCTTGGGAGGAGATTTTTAAAGATTTCCTTCTTTATTTCTATGTAAAATCAGAGATCGACCAGAAAGGGGCTTATTTTCATAATACGGCAATACTTTGAAGTATTTTCGTAGAGGGTCAATAGATGATGATTTCTCCAAAATATTTAAGCTCCAGGCCTTATCGCTTGGGAGGAGAAGATTTTTAAAGATTTCCTTCTTTATTTCTATGTAAAATCAGGGATCACAAAGAAAAGAGCTAATTTTCAGAATACGGTAATACTTTGAAGTATTTTGGTAGAGGACCAATAGATGATGATTTGTACAAAATATTTAAGCTCCAGGCCTTACCGCTTGGGAGGAGAAGATTTTTAAAGATTTCCTTCTATGCAAAATCAGGGATCACAAAGAAAAGGGCTTATTTTCAGAATACGGTAATTCCTTGAAGTATTTTGATAGAGGGTCAATAGATGATGATTTGTACCAAATATCAAAGCTCTAGGCCTTACCGCTTGGGAGGAGAATTTTTTTTTAAGTATTTTCACTCCGTTGCCATGGCAACCAGAGTTCTTCATGGATTTCAATACTTTGAAGTATTTTGAAAGAGCATGACCTAAGGTCATTTCTGTTAAGTTTTGTTGAAATTCCGTGGTTAGTTTAGGAGGAGAAGATTTTTTGTAATTGTGAACGGACGGACGGACGGACGACGGACGATCACAATAGCTCCCCCAGAGCACTTCGTGCTCAGGTGAGCTATCAATAAGATTCTATACAGTCCATCTGGTAATACATTTACTATATATAAATAGGTGATTGTATTACATAGGCTTGTGATCTCAAACTGTTTGAAGACAACATCTCATTTATATTCAATAACTCAGCGATATTCTCCAAAGGTTAAAATCTTTACTTTGTGCATTATACTTATTGGTAAAAAATAAAGTAAAGGTATGCTATGGATGGAGATCGTGTTATAATGGATATAATAGTATTTTGCTTGAATAATGCTTGTTAAGGAGTAATATGCAAAGCAACTCGGATTTTACCTTTTACATATAACTCCTCCCCATCAAGCATTACTCAAGCACACAATACGCCAAAAACTCTATTATTTCATAAGTATATGTAGACTCTGTGTAATAATACTGACTCCATCTTTAACAATTGACAAATCGCGGCTGTCCATCAAATAACCTGTCGACCTATGAAATCATTAAACTAGGCCAGAAATGAATTTTGGGCTGCAAGATTGCTCGCCATTTCTTGCTCACCTTTTTTGTTTGTTTGTTTGGAGAATTAAACGTCGTAACTACAGCCTCTTCAACCTGTAGTTACGACGTTCAGTTCGCAAACCAACAATTACACCTTTTTGTTATATGCTTTTTGCGTCAAATTTTGCAAATGAATGCCGTTTAAAATCGAAGCGAGGCTTCCTGTAGGAGTCAATGGGCGGGGCTAACCATGTCAGTGGGCGGGTCCAGCGATCAATATTTGGGTCATAATTTGTGTCATAGTTAAACATAATCTTTGGTGGAGTGGACCCGCTCCGAATTCCGTGGTTAGGGTTATTCAAAATCAAAATGTTAGAAGGTTGTCCAGCTTTTCATAAGAATCATCAGCGTGTTTTTATAATAACATTTTTCCGTGAAAATAGTGCAAAACACAGAAATGGGGTATTATCGTGTAGGTTATGCCTGTCTTTCGTCTTTTTTTTATATGTGTGTGTGTGTGTGTGTGCGTCTAATTCAGCACTATTTTCTCTAAATGTCATTATCTCGTTTGGTAAACAGTGCTTAAAAAAGAAAATGTTAGTAAATATGGCAGGAACGGAGCTACTATTGGCGAGGGGTGGGGTTATTTTTAAAAAGATGCTTAAATAAATACTTATTTCAGCGCAAGGGATAATTACCTTTCTCGACACATTTTTAGAGGGAATGGGATGGAAATAAATAAAGATATGTGATGCTAAAAATGTAAAGAAGTTGACAAACGTTTTAAAAAGATATATTTCATAGCAATCAATATACAAAGTCAGAAGAGGTACGTCTTTCACTAACTTTCCCGATTTTAATAAAAACAGAAGGACCTTTAAAATATATATTCAAGATGTAAAATGAAAACAATGACAATAAATATTCAATCCGTTTTTCACAATCAGGACCATAAATGCCCTTGTAAGTGAAAGTCGTAAATAGATGTTTAATTGCACTATTGCGGCTGTAAATCACAGAAAATAACGACCAATCAATTCATTCATTTTAATCGGAAGTGGAATTTGAATTAAAGCGTTTGCTGCCATTTATGTGAAACACTTGCCGCCATTTATGTGGAGCGACTTTTTTTTGGGGGGGGAGGGGGGCGACTTAAACGTCGTAACTACATCTTATTCTAGCAAGCTGTAGTTGCGACGTTAAGGTCGCCAAAAGACGATACTTCTTTTCTGTTACATTTTACTGGCCATAAATTTTACAAAAGAACTTCCGAATCGTTTTAAATCGAAGTGGAACTTTCAGTTTGATTCAATGGGCTGGACCAACGAAGTAAGTGGGCTTGGTCAATTAACATAAATGATGGTGTACCAAGTGACAACTTGTCTGAAGGTCCGACAAGATTTTGATAATGAAAACCCATTGTTAATCAAATTGCCGTACGCACTGTAATTGGTTGTCACTGAGAAATTGGACATACCGTTGCATTCCGACTAAGGTAAAACAACTTTAATTTCTATTTCTTTCACAACACGTAGGTTCTATCCTAGTGTATGATATTTCCGTGAATGTTAATTAGAAATAATATTATTTTACACGAACGTAAGACCTTGATGCAACATGGGTACCGACAAAAAAGCAACATTTTGTGAAAACTATATTTTTAAAAATTCTCGATTGTTAAATAGTCATGGTTAGATCATCCCTGCAAGCTTTTTTTTTATAAAGCCAAAACAGAAAAAATGTGGAAATATGATAACTTAAGTTTAAGAGCAAATGCTGACAGCAGGTTCATGAAATTTCAAAACCCTCTCTTTTTCTGGGCAGAAATTAACAAGTTCCTAAACAGCGCTGATTATAAACAAAGGAAAAAACAATTGATACTATTCTTTGGGCGAATTCTTTAGACAGCTTGAAAGCAGAATAATCAAATTTGCTCTCTAGAAGAACTTTCAGTACTTTGGTTCACTTATGGCTGGAAAATAATTGAGTGGCAGTATCATCTTTTTTCCCCTCGATATGATTGAAAGAAGGGGTTGGTTAGACGCGTTCATCACTAGCGTAAAATCCTTGAAGCATTCATCTTTAAAGCGTGTGACCGTCCAGTTTTCCTTTACTCCTTCTGATAATTCTTAACTTGTAAAATGAAATGATTTTTTTTTTCTGTTTTCCCGTCAGAATATACGTCCAGTATGGCTAAAGGCAGTTTTGGTAAATTGCAGCGACACAATCTCGAGTTTATGGTTATATAAATTGGTCTACGACCAATTAAACATAGAATTAAAATAATTCAATATTTTTAGACAATCAACGACAAAGTTCTCAAAGATCAACTGGGGCCGTACCCTTGCACGTAACTGTACGTAAAAAACAAAGTCGGTAAAAGGGAGATACATTAGGCGAATAAGAACGCAATATATATATACATTCAATCATATCATAATAGTTTAATTAACAAAAACGAGCTTTCTGATTGGCCGAAAAAAATTATTCATAACTCCATGAAGAAAATATTGAGCACATACTTATTTTGTATGCTTCCGCACAAAATAGTTCCAAAATTCGCTCGATGCTATTTGAGTATCAGAAATAAATAGAATACTTTTTTGTTTTCATGGAGGTATGAACCGAAAAACCTAATCACACTTATGTATGAATCCGCTTCGTATTCATACAGTGTGATTAGGTTTTTCGGTTCATACCTCCATGAAAACAAAAAATATTCTCTTCATCTCTTAAATGAAGAATAGATTTTCGTCCAAAATAAAAATCAACCAAGTGCGGGGCCAAATAGTGATCCGTTAACAATTTGCCAAGTTCCACTTTGTTAAATCAACTGTGAATTATTGATAGCCGGAACCATTAGTGGGTTACCTGTGTGATCAGAGCTTGTCAAATGTAGCAGACAAAGTGTCCGACCCTTTTGAAGTGCCATGAGTAATATCAGCACAAACTGTGTGTATTCTTGTTTTCAAAATAACATCAAAATAATTGGTATTAGTAACTCTACTGGTCGAGGGACATAGCAGCTATAGCGATGGCGTGTTTACCGTCCGGTGTTCGTGCGTGCGTCCGTCCGTCCGTCAAATCGTCTGTCCTTCTATTAACGTTTCCTCGTTAACACTCTAGAGTCCACAATTTTCACCGGATTCATCAAGAGACGTGATTGTAATATCTTCGTTAACATAATAAAGTCCATAGTTTTAATTGGTTTCTCTTAAAAGATGAATTGAAAAATGGTGGCGTTGGAAACACAGAAATAGGGACCTCAAAACATACTCGTTCAAGCGATGAAGTAAAAATACAATCTGAATGCTTTTAAAATTTTCACGGGACGTAAGTAGGATTTTAAGGAAAGTTTTTATATAAGAAGATACAAGAATACCTTTGAAATTCCATGTTTTCAATCTTATAAAAATTATTGAAACTTTTCTACATCATTCTTGTAAGTGTTTAAGTTCCGTGGTAAATTTATTTAAAAGCTAAATCACTTAAAAATGGCATAATTATCATAAGTTGCCATGATAGGTGTGACCGGCTATTGTCACCTCGATAGTAAAATAAGCGTATATACCCCTTTCCTCACGGTTAAACTGGCAGATACGTTTAATCCCAAAACATTGAAAAAATTCATAAGTCGATAGATTAAATTATGTTTTTGATTCTATACATGCTTTTTCCGAATACGTATAAACCATCTGTGCGATATGAGCACCGACATTTTCCGGGTAAGTACATGTTGATCTAATTTGAATGGTACTAGACTTTTTTTACTTTAGATTTACATATTTGTGTAAAACACATCACTTAGAACGTTAGAATTTGAAAAGTTGACACCATGCAGAATGCGACTTTTTGCCCCGCCGGTTACTTTACCATAAAATCGCCGATTGCGACCCAAACCTGTAACTACAGCTTACTTTAAGCCAAACCTCGGGAGTTTGTGTCGCCCGCCGACGAAATGTTTCTTCACGTTTTCGGATCATTTTAATATCATTATATGTATTTAAGTATTTGAGAAAAAGTGAGAAATAAAATAAAGTGGAAATATAAAAGATGAACCGTAATAATTAAGTGTTACGAAGATCAAAGAAAAACTATCTGTTTGATCGTGTCAATCCCTAAGTTGATACAATGTAATTATTACCGTAATGAGATGTATATTATGCAATGATATAAATGTATATCATACAATGTATTTATATTAAAAATTCAAAGGTTATTTGTTGTCAAAAAAGGGGACTATTTTAAATGATCATAAACATGTTTTGTTGTTGTTGTTGTTGTCGTGTTGTTTTCATCAGATTCTAACATTTTTCCCCAAGATTTTTCTAAAGGAGACAAGTTTTAAAATAGATTACCCTTACCTCTTGCATTTATAATCTTTTTTGAAATATACAAACACGTATATCTCTAAAAACTAGATGGATGAGCAAAGGACTTCCTTTGTTATTTGTAATAAGGGGACATTGGGTGAAAAACCAAAGGAAATAGCCGATCATTATGAAATAAATCCAATGTATATCCAAAATACCACCCGTGGTCTATTACGCTATCAAAGATACCGATCAAAAGCGCGTAAGTTACTTCGATTAAGGACATCGTTAACTTTTAAATTTATTTACAATTTAACCCTATACAGAAAAGAATCTCAAAAAGGAAGAGGATAAAAACGTAATTTTAATAGCCATGTGCACCGAACATTGTGGATCTTTCAATTGTGGAGAAAATCGGTGTAAAAAGTACTCTTTATCGCAATATTTTTTGTTCTTGCTTGTTGTTGTTTTGTTTCCTCGTTTTAATAAGTCTTTTCAAGCCAAAGAAGTAAACGCAACGATTTCCTTCAAAGGACACCATTACTTATCTTGTTTCGGAAATGAGAAGTAAATTATGAAAACTTGACGAGAATGAAACTGGTTTCTAAGCCGGGATAGAAAAACGATTAAAACGTGTCAACGTTAATATAAACTACCACAACAATTTCATATTCTATGACTATTATAATAGTATTCAACATTTCTCTATATGAAGTTATGAAAAAATGTCTGATTCTACTCAAAATAGGAGCATTTAGTTTAGCCCTTATACACTCTATATAGCAAATTTAAACCGGAAGTACCAAGTCAAGTCAAGGGAGTTAATTAAAGGGCAAATTTCGGGACAACTCCGCATATCGGTAGGGGCCCATTATCGTCCGATTCTCTTGACTAAAGAAAATAAAGGGATAAAGTCCAACTTGTTATTTTCATCTTATGCATTATTCTTTCAGCAATTAACATTCTAAAATATTAGATTACTTTGAGAGAAAACTTGATAACCAGTAGCCAGTAGAGCATCTCCTTAATTAAATCGCTAGTTTTTTAGCGCGATCGTCTCCTGTAAATAAAAAAATGAAGCTGATCAAAATTCCATCTTCAACATGCAGATACTTTATCATCAATCATTTGGTTCCCCTCTTTAGCACAATATTTCTGTTTTACAATTTCTTCAACGATATTGATGTGTCGATTCCAGCAAAACCATGTACTACTATTTCTGTGATTTGCCTTTTTTTATCGTGTATACACATATAGTTATGGGCCTTGCAGATTTCGGGCCAATGTAGCCCTCTACTTATTTCGTTAACGCCGCTTTGAACATTTCTTCACAAATAGCAAATACATTAAAAACAAATGGGCTGCTTTGTCGTGATCACAGAATTTTGCTGGAGCTTGAAATGCCTTCTTATGCTTGGAACAATAACCCTGTGCTCTTACGGTAGAGTTGTAAGTATTTGCTTGTCATTTAAAGCTTGAATTAAACAAAGTTCCACGTTTCCTTAAAATGATACATATATCCTCAGCAATATGCTGACAGGGGAAATTAAAAAAATACATTTGAAAAAAATGGTAAAAATTATAGCAGCACAGTTACAGATGTTACCGTGCAAAAACACTACACATAGCTGATAAAGCAATGGAAAAAAGAAAGATACCTATTTGCCATTTAGTCATTGGTTTTGTCCAATTTCAAGCGTAATATAGATACGGAAAACGTTGAAATGACTGGGATCAATCGAATTCTGATTTTGATTACATTTCATTTTAATTCTATAAGTTTACTGTCGCATATACTGCTTTCATTTTCAATTTCGTTGAGCTTTCATTTATTTCATATATTTTTTTTTTATTGTTCGAATAGGCTGAAATTTAATTTTAGTCTGCTGGAAATTGGACTGAAAACAATGGACATAGCGAGAGGTAAAAACTAAACGAACGTTTCTTTGTAGGTAGGCGTCTTTTAAACATCTGTGACATTGCTAGGTTGGCGATAACAGCAAAACAGCATATATCTTGAATCTCCATCTTTCTTTTTTCTCTTTCTTCCCCTTTTTGTTCGTGCGTAGGCGATTATATTTGATCATTTTTTCTTTATCACATCATAATATGTTGGTACTGGTAAATTTTGTCTCATTGAGACGCTTTCAATGAGTACCAACACCATATGATTTTCATGCTAAGCAATATTTCTAGACTTTCACGTATTAGATTTTATTATACAGGTCTAGAAAACAGTTAGAAATATGACTATCTTAGACAAAGTAATATAATATAGATGGAATAGTATACATGGTGAGAATACAAGGAAACCATAATTACTCGAGTTTACTGAATTTCGTGGGGGCTGTTATAATGAAGAGGTTTTCTAATGTGCGTCGGTTCGTCTAACGAACTCTCCTAAGTAAAAAAAAAAAAAAGACTATAAAACTTTCGTTTTACTCATCAAGCGGAGTACAACGAAATGAGAGAAACTCGTTTGAATATCTGAATATCTTATCTCTGAATCATTCGAGAAATCTCGGCTGGATAATAAAATAACCTTTATTAAATAAAGAATAAATAGTATGCAGTCGAGATTTCTTAAAGGGTCTGAGAAGGCATATCGATTCCCAGGATTAGAATGATTGATTGACTGAATGGGGTTTAAAGCCACTTTTAACAGTCTTTCATTCATATCGCGGCGGCAGGAGCACCTAATAATGGATTTATGGTATTCTTCACACCAGTACTACCACTACATCCATTCCTAGACTACAGGTGCTATCCAACGATTATCCACCCATTGGTGAGAGACAAATGTAGGAAAATACATGTGCCGCCGCCGGGTATCGAACCTATGACATCCTATAATTGAAGGTTGGAAGTCTGATGCGCTACCAAGTGCGCTATGACGGCGGCACTCTCACTATTAGAAATGACAGCTTTTTACTTCATAACACTGTCTTCTATGAGACTGGTCATGATATTTTCATTATTTCAGACAGGAATGTTTCTTGTGTTTGTTTTCTTCAAGAACTTCGGATCGGTTGATAAACAGAGATTTAAACAGTTGTAAAGTAAAATTCTCCGAGCGGTTTGATTTCTGGTGTTTTCTAAGTTTGGAACCAAATAAACGAGTCAGGCTACCTTGTTCAGACAGTAAACATGTAATATCAACGGCACAAGAACATTATTTGACAAGTTATTCAAATTTGATTTAAGATACTGGCTACCTGCCGTGTTTAATCACCTAATAATCAATTTGTAATTTGATAATTACACACGAGTTTATAACACGAGAATATGACCCCGGAACCCTTCAAACCTGGTCCCAAAATCTCCAAACTATGTTTCAGCCCTCCAAACCTTGGTCTGAAACAACAAGTTATAATCTTCCATGGTATCGTAAAATATATAGTCTGGGGTGTCGGCCTAGAACTATTTCTGTCAGTGTTTCTGCATTGAAGTAATGCTGATAACTTTGCAGAACTCTGTCTGTGTTTCTACACTTACCCAGGCTAAATTATATTTTATACCTTTTAATTCCATACAATTACTTGTGTCTTTGACGAACGGTTGCGGTCTTTCTGGTTTGTTCGAAGACGGCGTTTATATACCTAATTTTGGGCCACGTGATAACCTGCACGTGTCTCCATGGCAACGTGGCAAACACTGACCATCCGCGTAACTAAATGACTATGTCAACTTGGGTACTTTGATCTTAGACTGAAAACCGTTAGTAGTTTAACAAGCTCCTGCCGATCTCAGATGAGAACTCAAAGGAAGCCATTTCTCAATAAATGACGAACATTAAGAAATCACGTAAGTATGACTTTGCTGAAACTGGTCAATTACCATTCAATTATCAATTTAGATTTGCGGCGTGCGTAAATGGGCCTGTTTTATAATAAGGGAAATAACTTTCAAACTCTATATTCATCACACGGTGTTATGTAACATCACAATGTGTTATAGGGTGAACTCTTAAACAATTTCGCTAAAATCTCTGTTTGCATTTGTCTTATTTTTGCGAGGATTTCCCATTAGAAGGGCCAATCTCAGATCTATGTTTTATTCTTTTTTCCACTTACCGAAAGACAGCTGGACCATTGTCATTGTACTGTGTCCGTCCCGCGTTCTGTATGCGTTCATAAATTTTTCATTACTATACTTCTTTTCTATTATCTTTTGGCGAACCAACCAGATTTTGAAAAAATGCTACTAAGATCATCCCCTCCTAGATTCTTCCAAGAAATTTGGTCCATTGTGCGGGACTTAACAGCATTATTTGGTATCAAGTTGTAAAATCTCAAGTGGTACATATAGTACTGGTGTGAGAAATACCAGGAATCTATGATAAGGTGCTACAGCCGTCGCGATATGACTCAAATACTGTTAAAAGGAGCGACGAACTCAATTCAATCAATCAATCAACGAAATACTGATTATTTTTTGTCCGAACACTTTAGATGTGTGTTTACTAGTAACAATCAAATTCACATTTAAAAAATGTTCCTTACACTATTTGGTATTTATTTTCTATTCAATCTTTGTTTGAACTGGTAAATTTTATCAATTGAAATTTACCCGAAGATATTTTGTCGTATAGTAAGGCCTGTTTCGGTGTCAGTTCTGTTTTATTTCAATGCCAAGAAATGTTCCGAGGGGCATATTCCATATTCGTAGTCCGTCAACTTTTTTTCATTTTAACACCTTCTTTTGCACCTTTTCGCAGGTTTCAAATAATGTTTACAGGAATGATTAAAATGGCTTTTTTTCTTCAGAACTCCCAAACATAAATAATGCTTACAAACAGAAAAAATATGAAACTACTTCTTGGATGTGTTTTAAAGACGTTGGAAGGATTTCTTCAATAAATTATGATCGGGAAAATAACATAGGTGTAATTGCAACGGCTTATCATCACAATCTGGAACATACAACGAAATATTAAAACTCCTTTCTTTTTTTTCAAACTGATTATTGAATTATAGCAAGAATGTCGTATTGGGGAAACTATCTCAGATATATATATATATATATATATATATATATATATATATATATATATATATATATATATATATATATATATATATATATATATATATATATATATATATATGGTGGGTGATTTTCTTGAGGTATCACCTCCAGCCTTGTATCCTGACCTTGGCCCATGGGTTTAGTTATCAACGCTGTAGAGGTATTGTTTGAAATTAAAAACGAGAAAAGAGTACCTTTCATCTGTTGCTATTTCATGACAAGTTAAACATTTGACCTAGACCTTTAACCTACTCTCTGAACCTTTGAATTATTAACTCTAGGATATTGCCACCTCAATAATATAAGCAGATGTTAATTAATTTTCATCTTGCAACATACTAAGCCTTTGAAAGATTTTCATAAGACATATTTTTAAGTTGAGCGTTTGATCCTTTTCTTCCCTTTTCTACTAAGTTTAAGTCTAAACATGTAATTTGTAAAATATATCACGGACAAGTGGGAGGTCATGGGTACGATCCCCGGCGGCGGCGGCACATATTCTTCCAGACATTTGTCTCTCACCAATGGGTGGATAATCGTAAACTTAAGTGCGATAGCAGCTGGAGGCTAGGTAAGGATGTAGTGGTATAGTACTAGTGTGAGAAATGCCAGGAATCCATTGTTAGGTGCTCCAGCCGCCGCGATATGACTGAAATACTGTTAAAAGCGGCGTTAAACCCAATTCAATCAACCAATCACGGACACGAATGTTCCCGCTGGAGGTCAAAGATATCACATGATCTTCAGTTATAACCTTGAACTTGGAGGAGTCGGCTACAAATTTCCGCACGAAACTAGTACTTTTTTTAGAATTTGAGATCTGAATACACGTGGTTTTTCATTTTCAGACTGCCATCTCGAAAATGCTCCTTCATTCCTTCGTTCAACTGTCTTTCTGACTCATGCATATTATCAACCTTTGCATGCCGCTCGCAGGAAAAAGGCCAGGATAAGATAAGTGTGACTAATTATTTTCAAATGTGTACATTTGATTCCATGGCAACCATATTGAGTTAAGTTTCATTTCTTTTAGCAATATGTTACAGGGTTACACCTACAGATCAAATTTTCCCATCAGTTTTGCATTGCAAGTCGATTAAAGAAGTGTGACAGCTCAATGTATAGGCATTAATTAGTCTTTAACTGAAGGCAATTTTCAGCAAACAAGATTGCTACAATGTACAGTATTGTTGATTTTATTGATCATAAAAATTACTGTTTCTTTAATACTGAAATATGAATTTGGTTTGAATTCGTAGATTTTTATTCCTTTGTGAAACATAAATTTCACAAGACATAGATGAAGCGAACATCACAACTGCATTATAAACAAGTTCCAGGTGTTCCGATGCTCTTGTTTATTGCCTTAAATTCAGCATTGTAAGGGTTAAAAGATAACGGCGAAAGAAATCATAAATAGTCACGGACATTCGTAAAGAAAAGATATTTACTGAACGTTATGGGTAAGTATGAATTCTTAAGGGATAAATGGCAAACATACAGTTTTTTCCCTTTTAACCCCAATAGTAAAAGAACATGTCATTATTTGGGCCAGATATAACCTTGACCAGGCAGTTAATGAAAGGTCAATGCTCTGGGAGGCAACAAAACAGGTAGTTGTTACAAAGTCAAGATGTTATCACATCCTTATATGTTTCAATGTTAAATCGAGTGCGCCAGACGGAGTCCAAATATTACCAAAGGAACGTCATTTGGCAATAAGATTCTGATAAGATTATTTCGATTATATGCCATCCGATCCTGTAGATGAATATCATTCTTTTTTTCTGAAGAACTTTAACGAAGGAACACGCGTGTCGAACTTCATTACGATTTGCCGACTGGTTCAGAGTTGAGATGTTCTAAAAAAATGTTGACAGATACATGACACCGACAACACTTTAAGCGATCTCAATAGCTCACCTAAGCATTAAGTACTAAAAACACTATAAATATGATCTGTGTCACGAAACAGGGCCATCTCGACAGTGCTAAAACATTATGAATATGATCTGATCCTTCAAAAAAGGACTACCTCGATAGTGCTAAAACATTATGAATATGATCTGATCCTTCAAGAAAGGACCACCTCGATAGTGCTAAAACAATATGAATATGATCTGATCCTTCGAAAAAGGACCACCTCGATAGTGCTAAAACATTGTGAATATGATCTGATCCTTCAAAAAAGGACCACCTCGATAGTGCTTAAAACACAATCAATGTAATCGGATCGACCATCAAGGAACATCTCGACAGTGCTAAAATCACAATGAATATGACCTGATCAACCAAAACGGACCATCTCGGCATGGTTAAAAATATCGATAACAGTCGTTTTGAACGAGATTGCTTTCCTGATTTGAGTCGAGTTCTTCTTCTATTTTTATGCTACCTTACATTACATAGTTTTTTCAAAGTAAGTTTTTTCGGACACCATTGGAAGTCAAGATTACAACGTCGACATCAACAAACTTAAGTTCCTAAGTGCCTAGTTAAAGTGTGTTTTTTTATTAATATAAATTCTTCTGTTAGAATAGTTGTGTTGTCGAATTGATCAGGCACACAGCATTTTCGATGTCAAGTAACTTGCACCATGAGTGAGTGTTCAGCAAGATAGAAAATACATATTTTTTATGACGTATTTCATTTGATACAGGAGGGTTTTTTATTGGATTCTTCTAAATTTATAGCAGGTCATTTGCATTACTGTTATACGGCGTCGATGTATTCCCCGTTTACCAGCACAGTAACGGCCCAATGGTATGGTACCCTTCTTCTCCTGAAAAAAAGAGAGGAATAATTCATTTTTTCAGGAATGGATGATTAAATAAGCAAAAGATACCAATTGTCATGTCAGCTCTCTGGGAAACATTTGTTTAATCCATGGTCTCACGTACAGAATTTAACCTAGTTGACTGTATTTCATTTTTACCGTAACTCATATGATAGCATTAAAGCGGCTCTTGAAGAGATGTTCATGAGATTTGTGGCTGGCTGGCGGCAGCTAATGGCGTAATTGATACGACGTAGAAACAACAAACAAGGAAACTTTTGGGGCAATCGTGAGATAACGTTTTTACCCGATGAAACCCGGTTCCACTCGGGTTATACTTCGTTGAATTATTTGGCGTCTCGCAAAATATTTGTTTCTTTTCTTTTTTAAAGTAACGAACAGTCATTTTCGTAAAAACAACAACACAGGTTAATCACGTTATCTGACAGCATAATAGTCAGAATTTTAAAATTGAGAGCCATTTTCTGCATAATCTGCACAAGATTCGCTTTAATACGATCAACTATGTTGGATACTTGCAAAGCCCATTACCTCCAAAAGGGAGTTTGTCTAAGACATTTAACGTCGATTTTCCACAATCACGATCATTAAAATGTAAAATATGTTAGGTAAGAAGACGACATGAATGTCGTAATTACAGCTTGAAGGAGTTATAGTTACAACATTAAGTCGCAAAATTAACTAACGGGATTAAAGGTTCAGTTTCTATCTAAATGAATGATGTGAATTTAATTGACAATTACGATCCGTCAGTTGAAGGCAGGAAGATATAATGAGGAACACATATAGAGTTCTGTATAAAATGTACCAGTAATTATATCATATTTGATCTGTTGTTGATGTTACACAATCGATCTATTTTTGATACAACATATTTGGTTTATTGTTGATGTAACATGTTTTATCTATTTATCCTATAAGTTTTATGATTTAACCTGTGATTTGTACCTATTGGTGGTGTAAAATTATTTATCTATTGTTGGTGTAACATTGTGAGGTATTGGTCTTTCAATGGTATATTATATTTAACTGTTAATGATGTAAATATTTAATCTGTGGTTGAAGTAACATATTTGACCTTTGAAAGATTCATCATATCTAATAAGTTAATAATTTTACATTATTGACCTGTTGCTGCTATAACATAATTGATCTGTTGATGATATAACATTTTAACATAGATGATATGTTGTATATGTAACATATTTGATGTGTGGTTAATGTAACATACTTGATATGTTGTTAATATAAAATATTTGATTTGTTGGTAATGTAACATATTTGATCTTTTGTAAATGTAACATATTTGATCTGTTGTTAATGTAGCATATTTGATATGTTGTAAAAATAAATATTTGATATTTTGTAAATGAAACATATTTTATCTGCTGTTTATGTTACATATTTGATCTATTGTTAATGTAACATATCTGATATGTTGTTAATACAAAATACTTGATATGTTGTAAATGTAAACTATATGATCCGTCGTAATTGTAACATATTTGATATGTTGGTAAAATACCATATTTGATATTTTGATGTTACCTATTTGAAATGTTGTAAATTCGCATATTTAATATGTTGTTAATATAACATAGTTAATTTGTTTTTAATGTAACATATTTGATCTGTTGTTAATGTAACATACACGAAAACATATTTAATCCATTAACGTTAAATATTTGATATATCGTTTATGTTACATATTTTATGTATTTTTGGGCGTGGTCATAGTAGCATATTTAATGTGTTGTTAATGTAACGTATTTGATCTGTTGTTAATGTAACATTACATGTGAAACATATTTAATTTGTTAATGTAAAATATTTGACATATCGTTTATGTTACAAATTAGAACTATTTTTGGGCATGGTCAAAGGAGAAATTGGACAGGGTCAGTGTTTAATTAATTGCACTTGTTTCTGTTCAAAGTCGAATATATTTTGGCAGTAAACCATGCTGATAGCACAGTGCGAATCTATTGTCGAGGGGGTGAGCGACTGGCACAATGCTACTTTAGAATGATGGCATTATTGATTGACCAGTGTCGAGTCTGGGGTGGGGTCATGAATGTCAAGAAAAGGGTTTATGGTATCCAATACTGGTTAATTTTGATATGAAAATATCTCACGAGAATGCGTTGTTAGGCGAAAGACTCGTTTTTCAAATGAACAACAACGTATTCGAGTGAGATATTTTTCATATAAAAGTTGATTATTCTATTTATTGTATTCGAAACAGCTTTATTTCTTAACCGCCAATTATTTAATGTATCATACTCGTAATCATCGGCCCCTGGGAACCGTGCGCATTGATATCAACGAATTTTGTTTTCAATAATTTCTGATCGTCATTTGGGTTTGTCTTTCTAAGTGGACAAGGTTTTTAAAGGAATTTAAAATGATTTGGACGAAACCTTTACTGTATCTACGGGTGACAACCTTATCGTCGATCTAAAGGCACCAGGATATTTCGAACATCAATCGACCATTCAATACTTGGGCTGGGACAGAATCATGAAATACTCAATTTGTAATCACTCAGTCTCTTGACTTGAGCGTACAAAATAAGCTCATGCGGGTAAGGTTTGAGTGTCTGTCACTTTAACTGCAATATCATCAGTATTCGAGGCCTGGTATAATTTGGACGGAAAATTTTGCAATCGTAGGGTCAATCAGTGATAACGCAGACAATCAGATTCGTTATTGTTTAAAAACAGTTCTTAACAAAACGGTTACTTTGCCCCTATAGTTCTGAAAGTTGAATTGATTCATAGCCTTAAGAAGTCGAATGTAAGGTCACCGTGCATTTCTCGCTCTCTCTCTCTAGAGAAGTCTTAAAGTGTGAAGCCTATGTTTTAAAAACTTTGCTGATGATTGCTTTTTTGGAGAGGATTTAGTAAAAAGCGTTCTTTATTTTAGATGTAAAATTGGCAATCCCATCTATGAATATTAACTAGGAGCGACCCGAAGCTTTGGAAAAAAAAATAGCTCCCGATTTTCGGAGTGAAAGTTTATATCTACAGTAGTGATGACATCAAAAATTATTACACAGTGTGATTTGAGATTAGTCCAAATTGCAGACATTTCGAATAGCGCTCAAATTGAAAAATAAGTATGAAATAAGACAGAAAACTTTGTGAGAAAAGGAGGATTTTTTTTAAAACAATGTCGGCCAATGTCGTAGTTCAGATATCACTTCCGTTCTAAATGAATTACTATTTTAGTTGATTTGTTTTTGTTTTGTTTTTTATTATTAACAGCCAATCTAGGCAGTTAGCCATTTTTACTTGGTTATTTAAATGGTCAATCTCATGCATAAACCAGCAACTTGGATACAGCAACCATTTTAAAGAGCCAGTTAAAATGGTAAAGCAATATCTCCTTTAAAATAATGAAATTTCAACTATCGATAGTATGGGTCAAATAATGGCACGGAAATTGACAGTGTGATCCTCATTGAATATTTTTATCTTTATTTATCTGAACTATTGAAATTATAGCTAGAAAAAGTAGACAAAAGGTAGGATTTCATTTGAAAGTTTAAAATACGCAGACAGACGGCGAGAAAGAAAGACATGAAAAAAGTATTCGACTATCCTATGATACGTAGATGTCTAAAAAGAATTTTTGTACGAAGAAGGGCATCATGTGCTATTAATCAAAGAGATTGAGAGAATATCTTTTTTTGTTTTCATTGAGACATGAAACGAAAAATAATCACACTGCATGAATAGGCGAAGCGGATTCAAACATACCTATGATTAGTTACTTACGTTCATAGCTTGATGAAAACAAAAATATTATCTTCATCTCTACAAATTTAAGGGGTTTTTATGTAACTCTTTAGTGCGCACAAATACAGAATGCCTGGTTTATCAAAATTTTGTTAATAGGGTATTTTACTTTCATTTTAGCTAACCAGAACGCTCGTTTTTGATAGACGAAATTAACAATAATCCAATAACCTACACACCGCTAGCATCAGTATCTCCGGCACCAAAGGCAGTGATGGGTAGGTGTTCCTTATTTGTAACATTCCCGCTATCAAACCTCCAAGTTGCATCATTTCGCTGACACTGACATCCAGAAGTAGTTGAACATGTTCCGGATGGCTCACAGTCGCAGGCGTAAGTGCTTGATCCGTTTCCTAAAATACATAATCAACTTTGTCCTACACCTACTGTGTCTGTAGCTTTTCCCTTGTTCAACCATAGCTAAACATTATCTGGCTTTATGATACCTTACAGTGTCGGCTTACAACGGACAACTACGGTCAGCATTACAGATAAAGAGTGATAACCTACGGCTAACTAGCGCTTTGGACAACTTATCGTACTACACCTAAAATAGTTTGAAGAATCATTATTATAGATAACCGCTATCGAATTTGCAAGTTAGAATTATGTGTTGTTGTTTTTTTCAATTCATGTACACGATGTAAAATTAAAGGGTCGCGGCTCCTTAATTTATGAGAAAAAAAGACTGTTTAATTTGCTAATCGCCCCCCACCCCCCAAAAAAATAAAGGTTCTTGTACAACTATCAGTAATGTTACACAAAGGATCAATTCTGTCTATCAAATGGTAGTTTTAGAGGAGCTGTTTTAAACCTTTGTTCTGTATGATGCTGATAATCTTGGAAAAAAAAACAGATATCTTTCCTTTTTATTATTTATGTGAAATTTAGTTTAAGTTTTCCAATTGGTTTCAAGGAAGATGTTTTTAATGAAAAAAAGAAAACGACGGATGGTGGACGCACGACGGACTACAACAATGGCCTCTTTGGTACCTTTAAAGAGGATTTAAAAGACTTTTGTTTAGTAAGTACGTTTTTATTAATCTTTTTAGATACTTTTGACATCGCCATGAGCAGCTTATCAGCAGCGGCTAAATGCCAACCACTGACGGTGAGATGCCTACCGTTGACGTTTGAGATGCCTACTATTCACGGTGAGATGCCTACTATTGACGGCTAGATGCCTATCATTCACGGTGAGATGCCTGCCGTTGACGATGAGCTACCTACTTATGACGGTGTGATACCTACTTATGACAGCGGGATGTGAACCATTGACGGCGAGATGCCTACTTTTGACGGCGAGATGCCTACCATTGAAGACGAGATGCGTACCATTGAAGGCGAGATGCCTACCATTGACGGTGAGATGCCTACCATTGACATTGAGATGCCTACCATTGACGGCGAATGCCCACCATTGACGGTGAGATGCCTACCATTGCCATTGAGATGCCTTCCATTGGCGTAGAGTTACCTACCATTGACGGTGAGATACCTACTATTGTCGTCGCAAGATTTAGATACGCTCCGACTCTTCCATTTCTTCCGTTCTTTCTTTCAAAACGAATTTAAAATGTGCAGAAAATGAGAAGATAAGATATGTCTTTGCCAGAAAATGAAAATATTGTTCGACTGTCCACTGTATTTTGCAGACTATCGGGTAGTGTAAAACGTTCTTTTATTCACATTTATACGACCTAAATTGTTTAAAACTCATTTGAATCTTGTACGTTGAATTTAAGTCAATTGCAGAGCGGATAGTCTTGCAAAATCTGATGATTTCTACAATGCAAGATGGTCTGTTTTTGTGTAATAGCTAACGTATGAAGAGTTTTTTTTTATTATTCGATATTTGGAAACAAATTTCTTTCTTCACATTAAATTGATTTCCTATCCAAACTTTGTCACATAGCATTAATAGATTCTGTCACTCTCAGACGATAACTTACAGTTACAGACCTGTGAAGTATGAGGACCACTCCTGATGCCTGTTCTCCCAAGCCATACAACCAGAGCTGCGACATTCATATTTGACGAACTGCTTACATGTCGAGGAAGCGTCCACAATATTCATGACAGCCTCAAACCCAAGGGTGTATGTTAATGTAACCCTATATGAATAACAGTCATAGTAACCTTTAACACGAGTTCTAGCTTCTTTGTCGTGATCTGTTGAATGAATATAAAAACACGATTCATTAAAAACAGTGCTTCCATTTTTTTAACCTCGAGATTTGCTTGCAGAGTCGTGAAATTAATTTGTTACAGTGGAGAGCGATTCCTTCGTTACCTAAAATCTAAAACAAATTGTTTCTTCTATCGTATAAAATGAGATAAAATCGTGATCCAGCTCACACTATCATGAATTAAAATTAAACTTAATAGCGGTGAATAAAGTGATGTTTTGACGCTAGAATTCTAAGCTAAAAATGTACAGCAGCAACTAAATGCACGGAAAACCGCACGGGCAACCGCATGGATTGCACGATTTACTGTAAGGATTAAACGGATAACAACGGATTATGCGCATATGTGTACAGATAAACCTGATCACTGTATGGAATGCACGGATAACTGTACGGATTGCACATATTACTCTACAGATTACATGGATAACACTACGGATTACGGATAACTGTTCTGATTGATAGAATAACTATGCGGATTGTACGGATTATTGTCACAGATAAAACATATCTATTTCATTGCAACTTCGGTATTAAACCTTGATGGTTTAAAGTGATATCAGTTGCTAACCTTTTGTGTGAATTAAATTCACTGTTGATGAAATAATAAATAGACAAAAAATATTTGGCATGTTTGGTTGATGTTGCAAAACCTCTTTCAGAGAGAAAAAAAATATTAAAATCAACATGGAAGAAAACCATTTATGATAATGATTATTGTAGAGTTTACAAAAAAAAAAGGAAAACAAATAGAAAAATTGAAAAGGCAAGTCTTAATTTCCGTTAAATTTAGTAATTTAAAACTTCTTTATATACGGCGATTACTTTTAGAAAATAGCCTTACATTAAATAATGCAACGTCGTCGGCTGGCCAACTAAAGGTCTTATCAACAGCTTCAAACTTGGTTAGTTAAAAAAAGGAGAGTTTCATTGTATTTGTTTGAATGTCTATCTCTGGCAATGTAACAATAATAAGTGAAAACCAAAGTGAAATCTAAGACAAATACCGCTGTGGTCGTGCCATATTAGATTGACCAGGTTTTTTTTGTTTTGTTTCATTTTTTTTGAAGGGGGTCTTGTTTAATCATTTTTTGCTAGGTCTAAGGGAATAAAGAATAAGATACATCGGTGTAAGAGAAGGATTGACCCTGATCAGCCTATTTAGATGTTAGATGGTTATCGACCCTTTTCACTCTATTTAAATATTATTTAAGTATCTACCCTGATCAGTCTATTTAGATGTAAGAGAAGTATCGACCCTGATGCGTCAATTTAAACCTTATAAAAGTATCGACCCTGGTGAGTCTATTAAGGTGTTAGTTTAGTATTGACCCTGTATAGCCTATTTAGATGGACGAGAAGTATCGACCATGATCAGTGTATTTAGGTATTGGCAAATAATCGACCCTTGACAGTCTATATAGATTTAGTTAAGTATCGACCAAGATCAGCCCATCAAGATGTAAGAGAAGTATCGACCCTGATCACTCTATTTAGATGCTGGAGGAGTAAGGACCCTGATTCAGTCTATTTAGCTGTTAGAGAAGTATCCACCCTGGTCAGTCTACTAGCTGTTAGAGAAGTAACAACCTTGATCGGTCTATTTAGCTGTTAGAGAAGTATCGACCCTGGTTCGTCTATTTAGATGTAAGAGAAGTATCGATCCTGGTCAACCTATTCAGATATTAGAGATGTATTGATCTTGATCAGTCTCGTTAGGTATTAGCCAAATATCGACCCTTGTCAGTCAATTAAGATGTTATTTAAAGAGAAAGGTCGACTCTGAACAGCCTTTTAAGATGTTTGAGAAGTATCGACCCTGATACGTCAATTTAGATGTTAGAAAGTATCGACCCTTGGCAGTCCATTTAGGTGTTAGAGAAGTATCGACACTGGTTCGTAAAAGGAGTATCGACATAATCAATCTATTTAGATGTTAGAGAAGAATCGACCATGGTCAGTCTATTTACATGTCAGAGAAGTATCGTCCTTCACCAGTCTATTAAAGTGTTAGACAAGTATCGACTCTGATCAGTCTATTCAGATGGAAGAGGAGTAAGGCCCATGTTTCAATTGTTTTAGATGTAAGAGAAGTACCGATCCTGGTCAGTCTATTAAGATGTAAGAGAAGTACCGACCCTGGTCAGTCTATTAAGATGTAAGAGAAGTACCGACCCTGGTCAGTCTATTAAGATGTAAGAGAAGTACCGACCCTGGTCAGTCTATTAAAATGTAAGAGAAGTACCGACCCTGGTCAGTCTATTAAGATGTAAGAGAAGTACCGACCCTGGCCAGTCTATTAAAATGTAAGAGAAGTACCGATCCTGGTCAGTCTATTAAGATGTAAGAGAAGTACCGACCCTGGTCAGTCTATTCAGATATAAGAGAAGTATCTACCCCGATCAGCCTATTTCCATGCTTGAAAAGTATCGACCATGATCAGTCTATTTAGATGTAAGAGAATTTTTTACCCTTCTCAACCTATTTAGATTTCATGGAGGTATCGACCCTGATCAGCCTATTTAGATGTTATAGAAGTATCCTTATCGGGTCTATAGATGTTGGACAAGTATTGCCCTGATAGGTCTATTTAGATGTTAGAGAAGTATCTACCCTGATCAGTTTATTTACATGCTTGAAAGTATCGACCCTGATCAGTCTTTTTAGATGTAACAGAAGTATTGACCCTGATAAGTCTTTTTAGATGTAACAGAAGTATTGACCCTGATCAGTCTTTTTAGATGTAACAGAAGTATTGGCCCTGATAAGTCTATTTAGCTGTTAGAGAATCGTCGACCCTGGTTAGTATACTTAGATGTTAGAGAAGCATCGACTCTGGTCAGCCTTTTAAGATGTAAGACAAATATTGACCCTGATCAGACTATTTATATGTCGGAGAAGTATCGATCCTGATTAGTCTATTAAGATGTTAAAGAAGTATTGAACCTTATCAGTCTATTTAGATGTAAAAGAAGTATCGACCCTGATCAGCCTTTTTACATGCTTGAGAAGTATCGACCCTAATCGGTCTATTTAGATGGACGAGAGGTATCGACCATGATCTATCTATTTAGATGTTAGAGAAATATCGACCCTGATCAGACTATTAAGGTGTTAGAGAAGTATCGACCCCAATCAGTAAATTCAGATGTCAGAGAAGGATCGACCCTGCTTATTCTATTAAAATGTTAGATAAGTATTGACCCTGTAATATGATTTATATGATCGAGAAGTATCGACCTGGTCAGTGTATTTTGATGTTTGAAAATAGCGAACCTTGTCAGTTTATTTCGGAATAAGAGACGCATCGACCCTAAGATGTAAGAGAAGTGTCAACCCTGTTCAGCCTATTCAGATGCTTGAGAAGTATCGACCTGATCAGTCTATTGAGATAAAAGAGAAGTATTGACCCTGATCAGTCTATTTAGATGATAGAGAAGTATCGACCCTGATCAGCCTTCTTAGATGTTAGAGAAGTATCGACCCTGGACAGCCTATCTAGATATCAGAGAAGCATCGACTCTGATTAGTCTTCTTAGATGTTAGAAAAGTATCGAATCTGTCGGTCTATTTAGATGTATGAGAAGTTCCAACCCTGGTTGCCTATATAGATTTTAGAGACGTATCGACCCTTGTCAGTCTATTTAGATGTTGGAGAGTATCGATCCTGTTCAGTCTACTTAGATTGCGTAGGCTGTCAGGACTGAAACTTTTTTTATTTTTTTTGATAGATTTACTTAATATATAAAATATTTGTACCCAGCTTTATACTCATAAATACTCTCGATCAGAGATGCTAACTGGTTTCGATCCCTTTTCAATATTTGTATTACTGAATGGTCTCTTGTTCCATGAAATTTCAAACATTCTTCTTTTCTACATACTTAAAACCGTAATTGCTTTTCCTGGCTCTGAATCAAGATCACATGGTACGGTAATCCAACCAAACTGAGGGTCGAATCCATCAGGGTCAACCTCAGCCGTAAACGTGCCGCTCACAACACCATTGTAAGAAGACCATTCTGCACAAGTCAAAGCTGAAATTCAGAAATAGAAAAAGTGTATATTCAATATTATTTTTTGCCTACAAATATTTCTCGTATAATATATACATCCCACACAGACAAAATCTGACACGTACGAAAAACAAACAAAAAAACTTGTATCTCATAGTGTCAAATACGGAAAATTACTTGAGGGGCGCTTTACTTATGCGTTAAGTGGGACTTAAACAACAATTATCAAAGTGCCAAGTAATTAGCTAGAAGAGCGAAAAAGTACCATTTAAGAATTTCGTATTTTTTCCTTGAACTGAGGGTCCGTGGTAACAATTTGAAAAAGATCGTATAGTGACACGAAATTACAATAGTACAATTAGAAGATGTTCGAATGAATAAAAGTTACTATCTGTGTCAGTTTGTGCAACCTGATCAGCCTGATTTGGGTCGAAACATAAAAGTATAATGGTTGTTTGGCGACCTGAACGCATAACCAATAAACGGTTAACAAATGGCGGCATATGTTTGAGTTGAAAACTCTTTTCTGGTCTCAATGAAGGATTTGATTGGTCGACTGGTTTTTTGCTTGACAGCCGCGATTGGTCAATTGACCCTTATTCTACTTAAATCTTTTCAAAAACGTTGCTCCAACATTACATTCAAATAATTGACCAGTCGCGTGTTTCAATGAAATAACCGGTCGACCAATAAAATCATTCGTTGAGACCAGAATTGAGTTTTGATCTTCAACATTGGGTGTCATTTTTGTCAACATTTTTTTTGGTTTGGCGACTTAAACGTCGTAACTACATCTACCTGTGGAGTCGGTGCACCTGTTCAACGAAATAAATAGGCGGAGCCAGCGATTGATCATTCAAATAACTCAAAAAAATCAGTGTGAGAATGTGTGTGTGAGTTATTTATTGAGAGTCGCTGCCGTAGTATTTGCTTGTATGAGCGATAAGAAGACAGTAAACTGATATTGGAATAAATCAATGATACAGGAAAATACTATTGTTTTTTATATGTGCACGTTGTAACTATTGGTTTTTATATGTGCTCGTTGTAAGTAACTTCACACGTAACCTAAGTCAACTCATCCGAATGACAATCACGAGACATCAAGGTTTGAAGTTAAGTGCTCTACAAATTAAGCTAATCGGGTGGACCGATCTCTTTCAAATATTCTACAAAGTCATTTTTATCGCATGAAATATTCTGGAAGCAGTAGATATATTTTGTATAAAGGGAGGTAAATCTATATAGTTTATTGCATTCAAGCCAATGATTCGTTTAAAAGTATCGTCCGTTCTACTCATCCTATTCAATTTCAGAAGCATTTTAAAATCATAAAATTTGTCAATTTTAAGATATTCTTAGCTGTAAATTGTGTGCCACCTAGAAAACATTGTACAGAATAAAAAAAGAGATGTGTTTTTTCCACCGGGGTGAAAAACAAAAAAAAAAAAATTAAAATGTCAAACTCTTTGATTGAATTAATAATTAATGATAATCTGTGGTGAAAAGGTTTGAAAGACAATGGAAATAATCTTTTGGGACTAACGATAGCTATTTATCCACTCTATATCAATTTGAGATGAACCATGCAGAAAATGAGAAGTTAGATCGAGTCCGATGATATCAATTGTACACGTAGTTTGATATAAGGGACCAATCAATCGAAAGTTGCCTGACCAGATTTATACATTTCGGTCTGGGGATTTTCTACATTTTGAATGATCTTATACTTCGTTATAAATTCATTTCCGAAGTACCATCTCTGATTGACCTCTGGTGGATTCTGTTATTATCATTTTTTTGTTTGTTTGTTTGCTTTTTATTATTTTTTTATCAAATATCTGTTTTACGCAGACCTAGGTGAACAATGTTGACGAATTGTATAAAATACTTAAACAGTCACTCAACATATACTAGTTAAACATTACGTTTCCTATTGTACAATAAATAAATTAAAGATCCCCCCCCCCGCCCATTACCCCGTTGATCATTTCCAATGACTACAACAGAAAGCCCTGCTTCGATTTGTAAAGGCGTTATTTTGTAAAATTTATGGCAAGTAGCATGTAACAAAAAATAGAATATTAGATTAGTGACCTAGACGGCGTAACTACAGATTGAATAAGCTGTAGTCAGTCCTACACTTAAGTGACTTCCAGCCAGAAATTTCCTGGAGAAAGTAACTGTAAATAAATTTTCTACGGTCAGTTAAATATGCAAACTGACCCTCAAATCACCCCCAGGACACCAGCCTGGTATGTTTACTGATAAGCCCAGGATGTAATTTGAGTAACTTGAGTATTAACTTTGTAATGGTGAAAAATCCAATTCTCGATCATGAGAGGCTTTTATCAGCTTAACTACATTCTAAATGAAACATTCACTCTGTACATATCAGCAATTCCATATTAAATCATTATCACAAAATTTGCCCTTTTGACAAACTTAAGAATATGAGCTTAGAAAAGTAGAGTTGAAAAAGAAGCAATTTCTCATTTCAAACAATGTTTCTTACATAAATGACATTTTTCAATTTGAAAGCTTTTCAAAATGCTGTATTTGGTAGTTTTAGCTCACCTGAGCACAAAATGTGTTCTTTGAGAGTTATTGTGGTCGGTCATCGTCCGGCATCCGTCTTTCTGTATGTCCGTTCATAATTAAAAAAAAATTCTTCTACTCCTAAACTATCATGGAATTTTAACTAAATCTCACAGAAATAATCCTTAGGTCATGCTCTTTCAAAAAACCTCAAAAAATTGATATCCATGTAAAACTCTGGGTTGCTATGGCAAACAAGTGAAAAAACTTTAAAAGTATTCTCCTCCCAAGCCATAAGGCCAAGAGCTTTGATATTTGCTAGAAATTATTATCTATTGACCCTCCCCCTAAATACTTCAAAGAATTAACGTATCTTGAAAATTAGCCCTTTTCTTTGCAATCCCTGATTTACATAAAAATAAAGGAAGAACTCTTTGAAAACCCTTTTCTCAAAAGCATAAGGCCTAAAGGTTAGATATTTGGTATTTATCATTATCTTTTTATCCCTCTTCAAAGAATAGACGTATCTTGAAAATAAGCCCTTTTCTTTGCAATCCCTGATTTTACAGGGAATCCTTGAAAACCTTTTTCTCCCAAGCCATGAGGCCAAAAGCTTTGATATTTGGTATAAATTTTCATCTTTTGGCCCTCTTTCAAAATACCTTATAGAATTACCGTATCTTTAAATTTAGCCCATATCTGTGCATTCCCTAAAACACATAGAAATGAAGAAGGAAATCTTTGAAAGTCTTTTTTTCTCAAACCATAAGGCCAAAGCATTGATACTTGGTATAAATCATCATCTTGACCTTCTACCGAAATACTTGGAAGAATTAACTTACTCTGAATATAAGCCCTTTTCTAAATGATCCTATTTTTACATATGAATAAAGAAGGACATCTTTGAAAATCTTCTTCTACAAAGCTATAAGGCCTAGATGTGTATTATCTAGTGTATATCAAAGCCCTTTGAACCACTACCAAAAATCTTCTTATAATAATCGTATCTTAAAGGTGAACCCATTTTTGTGTGATCCCTGCTTTTACATAAAAAGAAAATCTTCTCCCAAACCATAAGGCCCAGAGCTTTAATATTGGGCATATATCAATACCTATTGATCCTTCACCAAATTACTTCATAAAATTACCGTATTCTGAAAATAGCCTTTTTCTGTGCAATTCCTGATCTTAGAAAGGAACATATCTTTGAAAATCTTCTTCATCTAAACCATAATGCATAGGGCTTTGATATTTGGTATGCCTATTAATGCCTATTGACCCTTCATCAAATTATTTCAAAGAATTACCATACTCTGGAAATTAGTGCTATTTGGTGGGATATTCAATATACTTAATATTAAAGG
The DNA here is from genome assembly GCA_946902895.1 of Fragum fragum. NCBI lineage: Eukaryota > Metazoa > Mollusca > Bivalvia > Cardiida > Cardiidae > Fragum > Fragum fragum. The sequence continues at coordinate 392,555 of OX336378.1, forward strand.
AGGAAATCTTCTTCCCCAAAATGAATAGGCAGAGGGCTTTGATCTTTTGTACATATCATAAAGCCTTGAGCCATCGTACTCAGGGGAGCGATATAGGACCCTCATGGTCCTTTTTTTTAAATTTTATACAAGCCTTAAATACTTTTACTACAAATTGTTAACCCTAGCTGTATTAAATCACTGGGTCTCTCAGCCCTCGGTAATAATTGGTGAAATTTTCAATTAACAATGGATTCCTGGTATTTCTCACACCAGTACTACTACTACATCCTTTCCTAGCCACCAGCTGCTCTCCCTTTAGGTTTACGATTATCCACCCATTGGTGAGAGACAAATGTCGGAAAAAATATGTGCCGCCGCCGTTGAGAGATAAACGGACAAATCTTAGTAAATATTCTCCTTGCAGTCCATAAGGCATTTGGCTTTCAAATTTTGTAAGTAGCATCGCCTTATCAAGTTATGGTATTTTTATAAAATACTATAAACTATCAGTCTTCGACCAATGTAAGCCCAGTGTGTTGTGGGATCACAGATCATTCATAGAGAAAAAGAAGGACGTATTATAAAAATCTTTTCCTCAGACACCATGAAGCCTGTAGAGCTTCCAAATTTTCATGTAGCATTTCCCTATGGTGCAAATATATTTCAGGTATATAACTTTCTTTATAAACTTAAGCCCTAGGTTGTTGGGTCTCGAATTGAAGAAGAAAGGAATCTTTGAATAATCTTCCTATACCATGAGGCCAGGAGATTTCAGTTTATGCCCTGTTTTTACTGCAATAAAATACTTTAAATGTTTATTCTTAGATCAACATATAAATTATTTGTTGCGAGATCCCAGATTTCTTTTATCTGGAGATTCATAATTTAAAAGAAATCTCCTAAACCAAGGACTAATACAGACAGCATTACTTTATAGTAAATCAAAGTACTGTAAGCTAGCAAAGTATTGTTTTGTTCAATAATCTTCTTTGTCCAACGTTATCATGATAAAGAAATGAGGTTAAAGTAACAAAGGAGTTAACCCATTCCCACATAATTCCTCCTTTTTACGCCCATCAAAAATTAGTTGTGGAAAATGATGCCATGATACTTTAGAGAAACTAGGAGGCTAGAATATGGGCTATTTTCATCAAATATACAAAGGTTGAAGTGGTTTGGTTGATGATTATAATGTCATGCAACTGTTGACAGCATCGACTTGAAACTTGATGAAGCGGTTCATCTAGGGGTTCTCAAATGCGCTTACCAAATTTAGGTCCGCACCTTACCCACTTCCTGTTTTAGGATTTGTCAACAAGTTAACCCATTGAATTCCCCATATTTCATCAGATTTACTTTAAACATTAGGATAGATCTTTTAGAAATTTGGTCTGATCAATCAAGAATCAAAATCATGGGACAAGGGACTTCATGGAAATTTCACCACTAAATCTTTGTTTACAAAGTCCACAGTTTTCATCGAATTTTCTTCAAACTTTCACAGAATGATTTTATAATCCTAAGAATTGATTTTTTAAATGGAAAAGGTTAATAAAGTATCACGGGAAAAGGGGCCTTATGAAAACTTGATTGAAATACCCTTATAACATAATAATGTTCACAGTTTTAATCGGATTCTCTTCAAAGATGCAAGGAATAATTGTGGTACTGGAAACACTTGAAGAGGGGCCTTATAGATTATCATTCAAAACAATCTTTAAAATGTATGCGATGAAGTCCACAATTATCACCAGATTGTCTTTAAAATTTCACAGACCAGTTGTAGGGTCGTAAAGAAAGTTCCTTTCGGAATTAGAATAGGTCTATAAGAAAACAAAGGAAAGGGGGCCATATTGATTGTTGCTCAATATAATAAAGGGGATAAAGTCCAATTAGTTATTTTCATTTTATGCATTCTTCTTTAAGCTATTATCTCCTTAAGTTTTATGTTACTTTAAGGGAAAACTTGATGGTCAGTAGAGCGCCTCAGGCCCTGATGGGTCTCTTGTTAGGAAGAGAGCCTTAAAATTTCTGAAGAGTAGGGTTTATTAAACCTATGTTTTACCAAAAGATGTTGCATAATGAGATTTACTTAATTTTTAAAGACATTGAGATATACCAAAGATATAATTGTTTAACCAATTCCCACACAATGACGCTTTTTGACACACATGAAGAGGAGCAATTTGGAAAACATTGTGTAAAATGCAGAAATTGCTTGTTGCAAGCATTCCATCCATTTTATACCCATAAATTTGAAAAAAAAAAGCCACTGCAATTTCACAAATTTTAAATTGTCTTTTAATTGCAGCTCCTTTTAATTTGGACCGGTCTAATATGTTGCCGTCTGGTAACAAACTAAAATAAAGTACTTACTATTTACCCAACAATACAGGACATAGATAAGAACAAATTTAATATGAATGACCCATTACACTTAAAAGAACCATCTTAAGATTACAACAAGCAATTGCATCAAAGAGAGTCTTTACTTGTCAAGTATAGTCAATGCAAACACGCAAACTCATTGTACAGTAAAGTAGAATGACCATGTGTAATGAAGGTAATCCCTCTGGAAAATAAATATAAGTATTATCTTCGCAAATACTTTTCAATATGGTTTCAAACCGTTCATAAGATGGGTAAATGTAAGCATATAAGTAGGAATTATGGGCTGGCTATTTAGACTTAAAACCAAGGCATGCACCTCTGTATTTTACATGACATATCATTAAATCAGGGTGTAACCTTTTTAAAAAATATACATTCAATAGTCCAAAATCACTTGATACAGTAAAAGTGTGGTTGAAATGGAACATCTGTCTGCTTGGAGAAAGATAAAATCAACAGAATAAAAACTGATAAGCCCAAATGTGTGACTTCCTGTTATCAGGATTGTTGATCTAATGGTCGGTCAAAATAGTTTTATTGCCCCCATGCTGTTAAACTCCCCAAGAATGCCAGAATGACCGTTACAGTGATACTGAGATCTGATTTTATCTTGATTCACTAGTGAATATTTTCAGGCACTAAAGTATCTGACTGCATAAAAAGTAGTTCCTATGTACTTCAGGAATATTGCAGATTCTATTTGAATTGAAGAGAACTCTTTCAAAAACATACTATCTAACCCATTCCCACTCAGTTCCGCATTTTAAGCATCTCAAGAAAAGAGCTTTGGAAAACATTGTAGACGATGAAGAAATTGCTTGTAACAAGCAATTTGTTAATTATCCACAATGTTTTTTTACCCTACAAAGGGGAGATTTTCTGAATTCAACCATTTTGAAATTGCCGTCTGCAACTTCTTTCAATTCAAACCAGTCTAAGATTTTGTCATGATGTAATGGGTTAGCTCCTGGGTTAGTTTTACCTCGTTTATTTATCATTTATTTATTTTTACTTTAGCAAAAAGGATTACTTAACAAAACTATGCTTTGCAAGCTTAAAGTACTTTCAGTACTTTGATTGTACGTTTACTTAGACAACAAACCATTTGTGATATTTTTTGTTACATTTTGTTTATTATTTGTATTTTGCTACTCGCCATAGATATTTGACAAAATAAGTAAACTGGTTTGATGTCCTGGTCACATCCTGTCGGAGCTCAGAAGGCGTGGTCAGTGATCCGTTAACCTTTTCACATTATTCAAAATTGTAGACTGGTCCAATTAGAAAGAAGTTGCGGATGATAACTTAAAGTTGGTGCCACTTGAAAACTAGCCAACCTTATGTTAGAGAATATTGTGGAAAAAGAAGAAATTGCTTGTGTAAGCAGAAGTTTCTTCTTTTCCCACATTTTTTTCTTAAGTATAAAATAACAGGGAATGACGGAAGTACTTCATCAGAGTCCGCCGCCATAGCGCAGTCGGTAGCGCATCAGACTCCCAATCTTCAACCATTGGATGTCATGGGTTCGATCCATGGCGTCGGCATATATCTTTTCCGACATTTGTCTCTCCCCAATGGGTGGATAATCGTTAATCTAAGTGGGATAGCAGCTGGAAGCTAGAAAAGAAAGTAATGATAGTACTGTGTGAGAGATACCAGGAAACCATTGTTAGGTTCTCCAGTCGCCGCGATATGACTTAAATAATGTTAAAATCGGATTTAAACCCTTATTCAATCAATTAATCTCGTAAGACTTACGTGCCTTAATAACTTTACAAACCCCTTATGCACCGGGGTTGTTCTTTCTAAGAAAAGTGTAGTCCAAACTCTTCTGTCTCCCTATTTGACTGGTCCTGTCTACGAATCAATAATGGACTATAACAGGAAGATAATGAAAAATGGTTGAATTCTGTTCTAACAGGGGCACGTTTAAAATGTTCTTGAATTAGCAATTTTGTTACACACGTAAGGAATCGTAATGGAGGAATATTTTCACAAGAAAAAGAGTTACAGAATAGGAATACGGGGTTTTCTTTTAGCTATAAGGTAAAATATATGAAAGAAGAGGTCTGATCAGGCCAGCCCTGCCATTTCGTTACTTTTCAAAAAAATATTTCTCAATTTCTAAGTAGTTTATGAGAAGATTTTTAAAGAATTAACCAATGATTTCTCTAAGCCTGATATGCCCGACTCTGCCACGCCAACATTGTTTTTCAAATCAAAATTTCAGGAACTTGATTTGAAAAGGAAAACCCAATGGATATCATGCCAAGCATTGTCAAATTGGCCAAGTGGTTCAGAAAGAACATTTTTAAAGAACTATTTCATGTTTCCGCCCAGTCTGAAACGCCCTACTACTCCCACATTTTTTCACTAATCAAAAATTCACGAAGAATTATCGAAAAGGGTCACCCAAGGAACATTCCTGTCAAGTTTTGCCCAAATTAGTCCCGTAGTTTAGGAGAAGAAGATTTTTAAAGACTTATTCAATGATTTCCGCAAGTCTGATAAGCCTGACCCTGCCACGCCCAATTGTTTTCGCAAATCAAAATTTCGCGAACAAGTTTTGAAAGGGGTCAACCGAGGAACATTCCTGCCAAGTGCAGCCCAACTAGTTTAGGAGGAGAAGATGTTCAAAGAAAAAGTTGACGACGTAGGACGCACAACGGACGACGGACATCCTTAAAGCTCCCCTTCAGCACATTGTGCCCAAGTGAGTTAAAAAAAAGCTACAAAAAGGAAGGGATTTCACGTCATCATAAAATAATGATAACATGCAAACAAATAATAAATAGCGAGAACCATTACTCCAGGATATTGTAATATAGCCCATCCATTTGACATTTGGCCTACTCATCGCGTGCGGCGCCTATTAATTCCCCGTAACCTCAAGGTCGTGCGTCCCTCTTGCAGCGATGTACGGTGCCCAAAGTGCATGGTTTTATAGACGTAAAAGACCTTGCAATCTTGTTTGACAAAAAGTTAAACATGTCTTTGTAAATTGCTAGAACGTTTGGAGGGCGTAGTCATTATACACGCAGCAAATATATCACACGGTCGCTTTACGGGTATCAAAAGGTGAATGCTGACAAGAATTAAAACATATGGGGAATATTATATTACGACGGAGAAACAACATCTTGTATTTGCTTTGAGCAGCGGAGGAAAAGTTTGATATTTCAAGAAGGTCGAGCGAAATATCATATTTTCCTCAGCAGCAAGAAACAAATACAGTATATTGTATTGCAATCGTTATATAATATACCTATGTTTTATTAAATGAATCTGATGAAATAATAAAAATAATAAAGGGTTTCCCTTCTCTTTTACCATTTTGATTACGTTTATTTGTATTATGACGTCATATACAGAATGAAAATGACGTCATCATAGACTACCTTTTAAAGAACGATATTTGATACTGTCGGATATGAATTTTATTTATCAATCTGGCCCAATTTTGTCTGTGTGTAATGCATATAAAAAACATTGGTATCAATACGGGGGTGTAATGGTTACTTTTGGATTTACCAGCAGCTATAAAAGGAAGCCTTAAGAAATTTGGTAATCAGGTTTAAAAACACAAAATAGTCGAAACTGATAAGAACAGTACGGTCACCGAACGATTATGTAAGCACAACAATTGACCAATATCGGTGTCAATCAAATAATCTGTCGACCAATGAAATCACTCATTTAGACTGGAAGTCCAGTTTGAACTTCAACATTGGCCGCTGGTTTGTTGATTGGTCATTTGATCTGTTGATCCAGCCTCCAAAAGGCCTTTAGTGATGAGGCCGAAACAAGTTTGATCTTTGCAGATTTTATTAAATACTATTATAATAGTCTAATTGTTTTATTTTTCACTTGCATTTGACTTGTGTCGGTCGATCCGGTTGAACCGGATCAATATTTTTTTCCATATAAATATATATATGGACGAAAGTTTTTTTTATTAAAAAAAGGCTGCAACAAAATTGACGGACTCCTGGCAATCCTCGCTGGGCTACGACATGAATTTTCACTTCGGCGTTATTTTGAGGGAAAACAAAATATTGCCAGTGACATGTAATTAAGACAATGGTTTATTGGCGACCAAAATATCGTAACTGCAGATTGAATAAACTATATTTACGACGTTTAAGTCGCCAAACCAACAAATTTGCTTCTCATAAATGTTGGCAAATATCGGAGTTCAAATTTCACTTCCGGTCTAAATGAATGATTTCATTGGTAGATTGATTAATTGATTAACTGCCATGGGCACGGTCCGTCAACTCACCTTTACAACCTGACCTTTAGCCTTGTGGTCTGAAAAATGACGGCTTACAAATCGGACAAAATATAACCTAGCTATTAAGTTTTTACCCATTACCAGTCGCCAAGATTAGACTAGTACTAATTTAAATAAGTTGCAGATGGCAATTTTAAGTTGATGAAATTTAAGTATTTTTTTTCTTTTGTTTTTGTAACAATTGTGGATATTGAGGAAATTGATTGTTAAAAGCAAATTTTTCATTTTCCATAACGTTTTCCGACGCTTTTTCTTCTTGAGGGATGTCAAAAGCGGGATTAAGTAGGAACGGGAGCGAAAATTGTTAGGCAGCTGTAGAGACTCTTGAAACCAAGTTCTAAGTAAGGTTGTGATTGAAAGAGTTTTCTTCTTGCTTTTCGTTTTTCTAGGTAAATATTAGGTGAGGACAATAGCCGAACAAAGTGCACGTACCTTTCAGGGGCTTTAATAGTTCCTATTTAATCACTGTTTTTTTACGTCCCTGTGATTTTATAATTGAAAAAAACATTGTAGAAACAGAAGACATTGCTTGTAACAAGCAATTTCTTCTGTTTCTACAATGTTTCCTACTCTACTGAATGGTTATTTTTTCAAATCAAATCTACTTTAAAATTTTCATCTGCAAAATCTTTGAATTTGGACAGGTCTAAAATTTTGAATATGAGGAAAGGGTTGATTTTGTAGAACAGAATATTATATTACCTTTTGACCTTAAATACGTCGTTCCAGGGTAAACGTGTAGTTTAGTTGTGTCTACATACGATGCTTTACACATTACACAAGTCCCATTGGCTTGGTGAAAGAAAATACTTTCACAGTTTCCGTTTAAAGCGCACGAATAAACACAATGCAGTTCACTCATAATGTTATACTTCGTTCTCACTACGTCATTTGAGTGGCAAACAAAATTGTTGATGGATTTAGCGTTTATCCCTGATAGATTAAAACTAAAAGATCCATCGCAATTGATAACACAATTCCATACACAGAAAACAACTATGTTCAGTTTTGAATAACAATACATTTTAGCTTTTTAGCACTTCTTTCGCATTCTACAAAAAAACACAAAGAATTATGCAGACATTGCAACTGTAATAATCAATGAGCAAATGTTTTGCAAATTGTTCAGAAAAATTGTAAATCTGGTTTTCTTTATAACTTATCTGTTAATTTAAATAGCCCTCTGTAGATTGTTACTTGGTAAATTCATTTATATACCGATAGAGAAACTGAATGTGTTTTGGTAATCTAATAAAGGTATCTGACGTCTCTACAAAAAAGCTTAGTTTTACTCAGCAATTTAGAAAACAATATTTTATATATGACACTGCGTCTTCCGTTATAACTGAATAATTCAATTTTAATGTCGACTATCAAGATTTAAACGTTTTGATTGGCTGAATATTTGTCATACTTCCATAAAATACTTTTGACAACGCAACTACATGTATTCTGAATGCTTGCGCACAAAATAAATCCGTGTCTTTTTTCTTTAAACTAGTCAAATATTGTTAATTCTGTTTGATTGGATTAAATTATAACAGATGAAAAGACTATTTTTTATTTGTTTTTTTTATTGAGGGAAGAACTAAAGAAATATAGAACTAAGAAATGAAGTCGTAAATATGATGCGACGTGCTTAACACCCAACTGAAAATTGTTCACTTCGAAAATTCACACGAAGTGTTCTCAATATACAGCGATCAGAAAATGAAAAGTTGGGTATAAATGGAAACTTTAGACAAAAGCGCATATGATATGATATGTTGCTAGACTGAAAAAAGTACGTAGCTTGAAGACATAGCTTAGTGAAGTTTGAAATTTGCCGAGGAAACGATCAAAATGACGCCATTTTTTCTTGTTCAACATCAATATCAGTCACGTGATTCCCCCATTGTTCTAGAATAATACCCGTGGACGGTTCCTAAACCCGTTTACGTGCAATCCCTCTCTCTACATCCTTGAGATAAAGCAAATGAGAAAACATTTCTCCTTTTTCCATATTTCTTTCTATCGTAGAGGTTGACTATTTGTTAATTTAACTGAATTTACAATGTTGTTTGCCAGGCCTTTGAGTATGGACGAGTCTGAAAATTAAAAAATGGACGAGTCTGAAAATTAAAAAAAAAAAAAAAAAAAAAACAGTAAAGGGTAAAGGAAAATAATTGCTATCGACACCATGTTGTAGTCATGTTTCAAAGGTAACCGAGGCTTAACCCATTCCTACACTCCTTTTTACGCCCAAAGGAAAAGGCGATTGAAAACATTGTGGAAAATGAAGAAATTTCTTGTAACAAGCAATTTCTTCACTATCCACAATGTTTTCTACCCAATAATGTCGATTTTTTTAAAACTACACCAACTTGATGTTGTCTTCTACATTTGTTCAAATTTGGACCAGTATAAAATTTTGTTGTGTGTGAATGGGTTAAATAGGTTAAATGGATTTAATCCGGATACACATGAACAACCTGTGCCATTATTTAAAGGTAGGTATCGATGTTTATTTCATGTCACAGTCTTTAACTATTTTTATTTCCTCTCGTATACTATTTGAATACAATATGCCGAAAGGTAGTTTTGAAAAAATCTGAGGTCGCTTATCAGAAAAAAGCAGGGTATTTCCTTAATAGCCTACGTAGGCTATTAATCTTTTTTTAGATTAATCCGAGACCGTTGCGATGAATATATGATCATTCACGTTGTGCGAATAACCGTTGTAACCTTGAATTTAGTTTAAATTACATCACCACAACGTCACCATAACGTCATCAGGAGCTATGTTCGCTAGCCGGTCTTTAGTTCCGTAAAGATCAGTCCAAAACTGTTCTAAGCGTTATTGTGAATATAAACACTTACCGTAGTTTTGCGCTAACCCTTTCATGTGACATGAACTAGGAAGTTGGCTGTTTCGCTAGTAAAATTGTTACCTTCAGTTAACTTTGGGTCATATACAAATGAGGTAATTCGATGTCGACAGCCGAATTCCGTGATGTCTAAAAATAACCTGGAATTCCGCTGAACCTTTCTGATATAACTACAAAAAGCCACTTTAGGCCTATTAGATTACCACCTAGACAATACCCGACTCAACTTAAAGTATTAAATGTTCGTTTGAGTGTATTTTTCGGCACTTTGTATTTTTTTCTTATCTAAGTTTCAGAAACATCGATACCTCCCTTTAATAAAAGGAGATAGTTGAGATCCATGGTGTCTGTTTTAAAACGGTCAATCTCATTGTCAAAATAGAACAGACATGCTCAAACGGTTTATTTATAAATGTAATGGTTTTATAGTTTGTGACAAGGATGTGCATCTTCAAACGACTTTATGCTTTAAACTTCGGTAAATAAATCGCGTCTGTTGACATATATCGTACCAGACAGTCGTAATAATATCGGCCTGCTACCCTCAAGGTTACTTCTTGAGAGTTTTTGTCTCCCCCTGTTTTGTTGTTTTCTTAAAAGAATGTCGATGGTCAGGAAGGGATTGACTTAGAAATGAGTAAAAAAATATGAATAGCTAGGGGTGCTACATGTAAGCCTCTTGTAAAAATCTATGTCTGTCGATTTATCATCTTACAGATTGTTCAGACTTAATTTCACTTTGTATGCAGCGCATACCGATACCATAACATTATGCATTTATCATAGTGTCACTTCTATTCTTTAATTGCAACTAAATTCTTTCGTCTATCATGGTAAAGAAGATAACAGGATAACGATGCCCTTATGCTTCAATAATTCATAAGCATGTTTTTTAGTAATCCGTAAACTTTTCTCGTAAACACTTATGTATATATATAATAAAGCACCTGATGGTTTCAGACAGGCAGTTCCGCTTGGATATAAAACGGCACACATTTACATTTACCCAACCCCAACCGTGTCTATCGAACATGCTAACCTAAGAAAGCCAATGCATAATTTAGAAAACTACATATTTCCCCCGAAATTTGATTTATGATCCTAAATCAATAAAGGATGAGGTTTTGATAAGGGGTTTGGTGAGGTCTATCCGATAAGCTTTTCACAGGGTGGCTTTTGCTCACCACAAAGTTTCTAAGGCACATCAGAAATACAAACACAGGGGTTTACAAAAAACAGGGGGACCCTTGCTATTTTGTAATTTCCGAACTATGAGCCGCAACGGTATGGATCCGTCAAAAACCCTTCGCTGAAAATCGTTTCGCGAATTGTCGAAAGAGCGCTACGTCGAAAGTTTGTTGAGCCTGAAAGCATATTGTCGAAAATCACTTTAGTCGAAGGCCACATCGGCGAAGTCAGCAGAAAAATCGTTTAAATTTCGTCGAAAGGTATTTTAGATCGAGACGTCTATAGAGTTTAAAAGGGACGATCCTCTGTAAATAATTTGTAGCTAGAGACTTCGGTTGATACAAATTACATTTCTTGTTTTGCATATAAATTGCTTGTAAAATAGACATGATTGGGAACAAGCAAATATTCATCGGGTATTTAACATAATTAATCTTATTTCAACTACGGATTTTAAATGATAAAAGTCTGTCAACTTCAAATTGTCGTTTGCAACTTCTTTAATTTTGATATCATAGATTGATTGACCCATTCCCATGTAATGACGGTTTTAAACGCCCCCTAAATATAAAACTTTTGAAAACATTGTGAAAAAATGAAGAATTTGCTTGTAACAAGCAGAAACCTCATTTCCAAAATGTTTTCTAACCAGAATCTAAAAATTCATCAACTTGAAATTGTCCTCTGCAACTCCTTTCAATTTGAACCAGTCTAATATTTAGCCGTCTGGTAATGGGTTAACCGATAAGTCGTTTTTGAAATTGACGGATCGCTGTCCACACCCCCTGACCTCCGTCGTGTCGCTTCAATTGGTCCGACTGACGACATTGTGAAGTACGTGTTAAGGGACATAAGATAATTCCTTTACTACATCAGGGTGAAGTCTGACTTAATTCCCTTGGTTAATGAAAAGGCAAATCGTGCTAAGAAAAAGAAAAAAAAATAATAGACAGATATTTGAGGAAATACCAAATATGATTTAGTATACTCGATACAAACTTTTTTTCATAATATGACTCTAAGAATACAAAATGACCATCCGAGTTTTAAGTAATATAATATTTGATACACCAGAGGTTTACTTTAAATAGCTTTTTTTAAATAAAAAAGGTAAAAAAATGAACTTTTGAGAGTCAAAAATTCTTCAAAGACTTAAAGTTCTGATCAAAAATTAAAAAGTTTTGAACAGGGTTACTCTTTCGCTCTTTCCAGCTCGCGTGATTCGTCTGATCGGCTAAAATATTTGTGAATTAACGATTTTTATCGAAATGACATCTTATAAATCTTATATTGCTAATAATGTTTTAGAAGTTTTCTCGTGCAAAAAATAGCTCAAGATCCTCATTTGGTTATGGAACCTTCCCAGGCTTTGACAACGTTGAATGAGCGTTCTTGAATATCTAGAACTCTGGTTCCATAACCTTGCACTGTTTCAAATGTTAATTTCAAGAATCATGAAAGTTTTACTACCTATGTTCAAGAATCCTTGAAGTTCTAACAAGGTTCAAGTTTTCTGTACTCATGTCAAGACTCATATATTTTTTTCTGAGTCTCTTCGTGAAAAAACGCATGAAAAATCGAGTTAAAAAAACAAACAACAACAACAATAACAACAACGAAACAAAAAACCCCAAACAAACACATCAACGTACCCGGATTATACATCATAAACAAATACACTTCTGTTTTATATTTTCTCATTATAACGGAAAGTTTTTTTTTACATTCATACTGTAGGAAATTCCAATGACGTCATGGAGTCAGTCCATCGTTTTCCGGTGACTTCCCAGCGACGATCTTTAGATTAGAACACCCACCTTACTCCATTTAAGGCGATCTCAAACAATTTGCATTTTCATGTTTTATACAATGATTTTTTTCACATTTAAGAAAGTACAACGGATAGATAAAGGAACTTAAAGATCTAGCATGACCAAAACTGACGCCAACGGATCATGATGGCACCCAAGCTCTTCTTTATTAAAAATGACTGTCTTTGATGTTAAAAAAGGACTTAAAGAACGATTGAATAGTGATATACAAACCTTGAAAGGGGTATTGTGCTAACTAAAACATTTGGTGGACAGCATTGAACCATTATTGATTTTGACATACTTTCTTTTCTTATCAATAGTTGGGTTTGCATATCAAAACATCTCTATTTATAGACGAAGTGCTGATAACATTAGTACTCTACATCTTATTATATTACTGTAGTTACGATATGTAGGTCTTCAACCAACATATTTACTGTTTGTTACCTCTAACTGGTGATTCATTTTATAAATTAACGCCGCTTTATATCGAAGGTGAACTTTCTGTTTGGGTAATGTGGGGGAGATTAGCGATCGTAAGTTATAGACCTCACTTCGTTGCTCCAATATTGATGGTCACAGTACAGGTGTAGTTGACCAATCGCGGCTATCAGTTAAAGAATCAATCAACCAATCAAATTATTCGTTTAAACTGGAAGTAAGATTTGCACTCCCACATAGGAATACATTTTTGAGAAATATTTTTCTATCTTTAGTTACGACGATTTGGTACCAAATTACACACTTGGCTATTTTTATATAGTTCTAGCTATGAATTTTGAAAAATAACGTTTAATTTCGAAGCGGAAGTTCAGATTCGTGTCGGTTGATAGGGCCAGCGAGAGTCATCGGGTGTAGATAGCAATGTCAGTAGGCGTGGCCAGCGAAGCCAGTGGGCGTGACCAGCGTAGTCAGCTGGTTTGGCTAGGAACTGCCAATTTCTTCAACACAACCGTTAGCCTCGATATTTGGACGCTTACAGACACAGTTAGAAATTGTTTACAATGGTTTCGAAAAATCACGGGAAATCTTTGAGAACTATAAGAGTCACCGTGTCAATCAAAAATTACGGCAGCACGATATTCTTGATTGTTGAGGCTTTTAATCTGGAGCATGAACTTGAACATTTGAAATTTTGCGAGTGTTGTACCATTGAAAGGAAACCGCACAAGGTCTTTTCAGTCATTAGTCGTTTAGTTTTTCAAGGAGAACGCAAATGTGTGGGTCTATATTTAAAGGTAGGTATCGATGTTTTTTTCATGTCACAGATTTTAATTATTTTTATTTCCTCTCATAAACTATTTGAAAACAATATGCCGAAAAGTAGTTTTGCAAAAATATGAGGTCGCTTATCAGAAAAAAGCAGGGTATTTCCCTAATAGCATACGTAGGCTATTAATCTATTTTTAGAACAATCCGAGACAGTTACGAAGATTATAGGGCATTCACATGGCGCGAATAACCGTTAGAACCTTGCATCTGGTTCAAATTACATCAAACCAACGTCATCGTTACGTCATCAGGAGTAATGTTCGCTAGCCGGTCTGTAAAGATCAGTCCTTCCATGTGACATTATTAATGACGTTGGCAGTTTCGCTAGTAAATTTGTTACCTTCATTTGACTTGGCCATATGCAAATGAGGTCATCCGATGTCGACAGCCGAATTCCGTGATATCTAAAAATAACCTGGAATTCCGCTGAACCTTTCCGATATAACCAGAAAAAGCCACTTAAGGTCTATTAGATAACCACAAAGACAATACCTGACCTTACTTAAAGTATTAAATGTTCGTTTGAGTTTATTTTTCGGCACTTGGTAATTTTTCTTATCTAGGTTTCAGAAACATCGATACCTCCCTTTAAGGCATCAGAAAATCTGGTATATGAATTTAATGCAGTTGTGATGTTTAGACTATGGCTTTCGCGGAAGAATTTTCACTTCATCTATGTCTTGTGAAATGTATATTTCATAAAGAAATAAAAATCGACGAATTCAAACTAACTTCACATTTCAGTACTCAAGAGACAGTAATTGTAAGCAGTTTCGGAGCACCTCTAACGTTTGGCTATATGTTCATTATAGTGATAATGGTCTTTTCCATAACACACCTGATTTTTCCCGATTGTTATTGTATTTTTCAAATCAGTCTGAGGAAGGTTCGCACAAGGAATATTCTAGTCGAAAACCATCCACACCAGACAGATTTTAATCGCGACCTTTTGAAAGCAATAAGTGTCCGCGTTTTCGAAATTCAGTCGGTGACCCTATTTCCCAATTGTTCCTTTAACTCAACTGGACGCATAAATCAAAGCGCTGAAAGCGCTGAAAGCGCTGAAAGCGCCGAAAGCCTGAGATATGTATACAAGAGATATAATAATCTGGGCAGAAAAAGTATGATGGTCGGATTATCGGCGGTGCCACTTTTTACCCAAATCTACTGTCGATTATGCGCAGATCTGCCAATTTGTGCGCTAGGGGACACAACCTGCCCGCAATAATTTTCATCCCGTTGAGGTATTGTAACGATATATTTTCACCCGATCAAATTGCTTTGAAGGGATCTAATAAAGGCCACCCAAGGATCCTTCCTGTGAATTTTGGTTGAGTTTGGTTGAATTATGTTCTTTCTGAGAAGATTTTTAAAGTAAAAGTTGACGGACGGACGACGGACACCACATCATGACAAAAGCTCGTTGGCTTTCATCCAGTAGAGCTAGCGAGAGAGAGCTAGAGAGTGAGAGAGATGGGGGAACGTAGCGTGTAGCAAGGTTCGAACTAGGAACCTCTTGCGTGCGATGTGAGTATTCTACCACACAGACCAATTTCGTAATGTAAATATGTAAATATCTCCAGATAAAGAGAGCGAGAGAGGGCGGGCGGTCGTTTACCAGATTAGCATGAGTATGTACACCTCTCAAAAGCGGTATGTAGACGTAGCATCCTTTGGGTAGAATTCGGAGGTAAAAATATATAGACACCAAGTCCGAGCACGACCAAACTGTTTTCAGACAGTGCAAATATGATCCTATGAATGGCCAATTAATTTGTTAAACAAAACATTCCAATCGTGCGTAAAACCGACAGCTTCGCTTATCAGCTTTATACAGCAACTTCGTCTAACCGGGCCGTTTTAACATTGTTACTCTAGAATAAGTAATATTATTTTGGTATGAAACAAACACCTTATTTTTTCTTAACAATATGTTATGATTATATATGTTTAATAATTTCCAATATATTATATATCTCCTTTCTTTCTTTCCATTTACTCGTCAAGTTTTGATAATTTTGCCAAATTTAGAACACTGACATGAAAGTACTGTCCATCAAGCCGACAACTTTCAATCCTTCGTCCTTCTCGCCTCAATCGGGCGTATTAATTTATGGTCAGATCCGATCTACTTTTCATGCGACAGAATATCACATTGATTGCGGTATATGTTTTTACATTATGTTTTCACATTAAACTCTGCATGGGTTTGAATTTTTAGCATTGTAACTTTAGCCTCAGATTGCTTACGCAATCTCAGCCTAAAAAATGAACAACAGTTTTTAATAGCTGTCAGTAAAGGAGCATTTGAATCTCTTTGAAAGCTGAGTATGGAATATCTTTTCCGATCATGCCATATTGCTTTAAAAACTAGATTCCTTCAAAGTTACCTTGAATGAGTAGATTTAAAAGTAAAAAAATTTCCAACGTAGAGTGTAAGGAAAACGGAGGTCCGGAGTTTGGAAACACCGTTATAAGGTAAATATAAAGACGCCTTGATTGGATGATCTACTTTAATACGCGTAACTTACAGTAACTGTGCGTAAACTTTGAACATCTTTGGCGGAGAATTTTGTAACAAATCGGTGCATCATGCTAGTGGTAAATTAGAAGTAGGGGCTTCTCTTCTGATTTGACAAATAAATTCAAGCAGGGTTAAACGACTTCTATTTTGTTTAAAATTAATGCGGCTTCAGTTATAGTGGAAAAATGGTGAATTCAACAAATTTATCTTACCGACACCTCTCTCTTCATCTCTCTCTTTGTCTGCCTCTCTCAGCGCCTCAGCGCGCACTCTCTCCCTTTCTCGCTGTCCATTTCTCTCTTTGCCTTTTTCTTTTCTCTCTCTCTCTCTCTCTCTCTCTCTCTCTCTCTCTCTCTCTCTCTCTCTCTCTCTCTCTTCCTTTATTGTTTTCTTCTCACAAATATGTACAATAAAATCAGTGAACTATTAGCTAAATAGAATAAGTAAAATGCAAATTTCGGCCCAGAGCTACAAATAATTTCATAACTACGGTTTTTTAGTAAGATAGATATATAATATATTCGTCTATTTGGGTTGAAAGCATCGGGATGATGAAGAAATTGCTTGATTCAACCAATTTCTTCATTTTTCACAATGTTTTCTAAGCTTTTTTCAAGAGGTGCGTAAAAAGCGGGATTGTGTGGGTAAAGATGAAGGGCATCATCTTTTTGTATAAGTATATTTGTCTATTGGGGTTGAAAGCATTGTGAAAAATGAAGAAATTGCTTGTACATGTATCTCAGGGTAAATTTGAATTGGTAACATACGCCAGTTCAATCTAAGGTTGAATAGAAATTAAATACCAAATAGTGTAAGGAATATTTTTTAGATGTGAATTCGATTGTTACAAGTAAATACTAATCTAAAGGGTGTTTTAATGTTTTGATTTCAAAAGCAGTCCTATTCGGAGACAATGTTCCTAACACCATTTCCTTTCCGTTTCCTTTGAAGATGTGGTAATTGGTAATTGGTAAGCTGTTGTTAGAACGCTTAGGTCGACCACCAACGGTTAGCTTTTTTTTAAATCTAAGATACATATCTTATGACAATATATCTTTGGAATACCGCTAGGACAGTCACATATGTGACCCGATCGGAAACTGCATAAAACTTAAAAGCATTGAAAGGCAAACGAGGCAGCGGAGCACTTTTGCATTACCAATTGGTATTTTTCGATTGACAGGCCAAGAAATGTCTTCACTGTCAAATCTCTCTTTCAGAAAAAAATAATCAGTATTTCGTAGATTGATTGATTGAATAAAGTTCATCGCATCTTTAAACAGTATTTCAGTCATATCGCAACGGCTGGGGCACCTAACCCTAGATTCTTGGTATTTCTCGCACCAGTACTACCACTTCACCCTTTCAGAGCCTCCAGCTGCTCGTCCAACTTAGGTTTACGATTATCCATTCAGTGGTGAAAGACAAATGCTCTGCCGGAATCGCACCGCTACGAGTCCTTCGCGCTATCACTGCGCTATGACTGCGGCCGTCTTGCCAAATAAGATTGCATGTTTTTCTCCAATGGGTCGTTTGTTTCAGATACCCAACAGAATTTTATATCTTTGACAACTTTGAGAAAAGTTGTAGATAATTAAGAAATACTTCAATTTCAAGGTTTATTATTCTGGGTTTTATATGATACTACGATATAATGTCGAGCAAACTTTGGAAATTCCAGATGTATAGGAGAAATTTACCACAAGACTTTGGTAAACACCCTAGATACCATAATGCAATTAATTTAGTTCAACCTTTAACAGTGCAAACTTACGAAAAAGGTCATTATTGCACAAGAAGAAATGCGAGACGAAAGTCAGTCCCCTGCAGGTCCACTTTTAGTTATAAATTTATCTTGGTTATCTTGGCCCGGATTGCTCCATTGGCACGTTCGTTCAACAAAGGGCCATCAATAACAAATTGTATTGACAGGCATTTAGCTAGGATAATGTTTATTAAAAAGATTAATGTATGGTTTGAGAAAAGACGGTTTTTTAAAGATTTGTTCCGTTGAGTACCAATTAGTGCTGATACCAACGCCCACTATAAGCAATGTCGATCATTCAGTTTCTTCGATAAGATTTAACAATTTGATAACAATTCCTATTGAAAATCCCGCATGACTCGATCATTGCGGGAATCTAGAAAAAAGATCTTCCAATGGCCAATCTTGTGATTTTTGGTTGGTAACGTTATATAAAAGAAATTGTATAGAGGAAATGTCCAAACGCGATTTCCAACAGAATCATACAAGCACGAAAAGAAGTTTTAGTGAAGGAGACTTGTAAAGATTTTACCACTTGATACCAAATACTGTAGTTAAGTCCCGCACAATGGACCTAATTTCTTGCAGGAATCCAGGAGAGGATGATTGAAGTTGCATAATTTTGGCAATTGGTTGGTTCGCCCGCAGGTTCTAGAGAAGAAGAGTTACAAGGAAACGTTAATGAACGCATACAGAACGCAGGACGGACACAATGCCATGACAATTGTCTTTCGGCAAGTGAAAATAAGAATTAACGAGAAATAAGTTATCCGGGGACAACATGTCGAGCCCGTTGATTTGCACAGAGAATGTGGTGCACAGATATTGTCTTTTAAACTTTGACCTTGACACTTGCTCTCATCTGAAAAACAACAACTTTGCCACATAAATTCGTCAATGAATGTAGAAGTTATGCTGCTAATTGGGTCAATTTTGTCTTAAACGTATCATAACAAACATTTCGCATGACACAAGCTCTCATCAAAAAGAAGAACTGTGCCAAGTCATTTTCAAATCAATCCATAAATGTAAAAGTTATGATCCAGACAAGGCAAACTTTTGTTATTTGACCTTCATCTGTGACCTTGACCTTGAGGGTATAAAAAAAACGTTTTGCATGACACTTGCACTCATAATGAAAACAATTCCATCAACAAAAAATCAATCCATAAATTGGAGGTCATGCTCCTGATAAGGTAATTTTTGTCCCTTCACCTTCAACTGTGACCTTGACCTTGAAGTATCACAACAAACGTTTCGCTTGACACTAGCAGTCACCAAGAAGGACAATAGTCCGAAGTTGTTTAAAAATTCACCAATAAATGTAGAAGTTAAGCTCCAATCAAAGTCAGTTTTGAATTTTTACCTTCAACTGTGACCTTAACCTTGGAGTTATCAAACTCGACATTTCGCTCGACACTAGCACTTATCAAAAAGTATAACCATGCCTGGTTGTTTTCAACTCAATCCATAAATGTAGTAGTTTTACTCCGGACAAGGTCAATTTTGAAATTTGACCTTTAGTTGTGACCTTGACCTTAGAGGTAGCACAAAAACGTTTCGCATGACACTAGCACTCATTAAGAAGAACAACTGTGCCAAATTATATTCAAATCTATCCGTAAATGTAGAAGTTATGCTCCGGACAAAGATTCGGACGCACGCACGCATGCGCGCACTAACACAGAAGCGAAATTTTTACAACTATGTATCGCTCACCGCGAGCGGCTCAACAAAAAAGACCTAAGACTTACCCTACTAATGGAAATATTGCTTAGCATAAAAAATATATGTTGTTGATACTCATAGAAATAGTCTCAATGAGACAAATCCCACCAGTTCCAACAACTGATGATTTAACCAATTACAACACAGCGCAATTTTAGAGTGGTCCAAATTGAAATAAGCTGCAGACAACAAGTTCAAGTTGGTGGAATTTTGAATTATTTTCGTCTTTCGTGTAGAAAATATTTTGGATAATGAAGAAAATGCTTGATACTAGCAATTTCTTCATTTTCCACAATGCTTTCTACAGCTTTTTACTTAAGTGCGTAAAAAGGAGGAATCGAGTGGGAATGGGTTAATTAAGAATAATTGATATTTTCAGGCTTAATGTCAAATATAATCGCCTACGCACGAACAAAAATCGGAAGAAAGAAAAAATGAAAGATGGAGATTCAAGATATATACTGTTTTGCTTTTATCGCCAACCTAGCAATGTCACAGATGTTTAGAAACGCTCGTTTTTTGTATCTTTTCTTTTTCTCGCAACTTCTTTTGTTTTCAGTTAGACTTCCAGCATACTAAAGTTTAGATCCAGCCTATTAAATGAAAAATATATTAAATAAATGAAAGCTCAGCGAAATTGAAAATTAAAGCAGTATACGCGACAGGCCGCCGTTGGTACCGCCTAAAACTCCCAATCTTCAATCATGGGATGTCACGGGTTTGATCCATGGCGGCGGAACATATTCTTTCCGACATTTGTCTTTCACCAATAGGTGGATAATCGCGAACCTAAGTGGGATAGCAGCTGGAGGATAGGAAACGGTGTAGTGGTAGTACTGGTGTTAGAAATACCAGGAATCCACGGTTAGATGCTCAAGCATCTGCGATATGACTGAAATACTGTAAAAAGTGGCGTAAAACCCACCCAATCAATCATTCAATATGCGACAGTAAATATAAAGAATAAAAATGAAATGTAATAAAAATGAGAATTCGATTGATCCAAGTCATTTCAACGTTTACTATAGGGATGAGTGTATTTTTCACTGCGTTTATTGGAGTATAAAGTGCAATTGCCTTAGCACATGGCAAATAACGCCCGTAGGGCGTTATGTTTAAGCCATGTGCTAAGGAAATTGCACTTTATACTCCAATAAACGCAGTGAAAAATACACTCGTCCCATATAATTGCAATACGTCTATTTTCAAATCCGAAACGGATAGAGAGATGAAAATAAAAACAAATATACGAACTGTGGGCGGAGTTACTTTTCTTTGATAGGCGTATGGATACATTGACACAGTTTATCGCTCGGGTCGTTGTAACGGCGGACATTTTATTTCGTCGCTTGGGTTTTTTGAAATGGAAATTCGAACATTCGTTGGATTTATTTGGAATTATTATGAGGAAATACTAACTTTAAATTCTGTAAATTATGATATCTGGGTCGATAACAGTTAGAATTATGAATAGATGCTTTGTAATAGACAAGAAATATAAACCTACCACATGGACACGATGCATGCTGATGTGGCGAAGCCGATTCGACATCTCGGATTTACGGCTAATAAAGGTGAGTTTTTCGAAATCTTCATGTTTAAAACGAACATTATAATTGTTATAAGGACACTATTTGTTTATCTATTTATTGAAAATCCATGGAAGTATAAAGGAATTCGAGGAAATCGAAATTCAAAAGGTGATGACTATAAATAGTAACAAAACAAGTTTGGTATTTCTTGGAAGTGAATTCCCAATATCGGAATTCCCTGACCTTGTTTGTTTCTATTTTTGTCGAAAATAGTTCTACCTTTTATCGAGGTATAAAGTGCAATTGATTTGATCACGTGATACGATTTGGGCCAATGAAAATACTCTATTTTGAAGTATTGCAATTATTGTTGGATAAAACAATGACTAAATGGGAAAGGTATTTTTCTATTTTTCCATTGCTTTATCTATAAGCCTATGCCTACTGTTTTTGCACGGTAACATCGGTTACTGTGCCGCTATATTTTTACCATGTTTTGTGAATTTTGTTTTCATTTCCCCTGTTAGTGTATTACTAAAAGATATAGGCCTCATTTTTAAGGAAACGTATAGGTTTGATTGATTCCAGCTGGAAATGACAAGATAGTACTTACACCGCTACCGTAAGAGCATAAGGTTATTGGTTTCAAGCATATGAAGGCTTTTCAAGCTCCAGAAAAATTCTGTGATCACGACAAAGAAGCCCATTTGTTTTTTAACTTAGCCATGATATTTGTGACGGAGTTTTCAAAGCGGCGTTAACGACATAAGTAGAGGGCTACATTGGCCCGAAATCTGCAAGGCCCATGACTAGATGTGTATACACGATAAAAAAGGCAAATCATAGAAATAGTACTACCGGGTTTGGTTGGAATCGATGCAGCGATATCGCCGATGAAAATGTAAACCCGAAATATTGTGCTAAAGAGAGGAACCAAATGATTGATAATAAAGTATCTGCATGTTCAAGATGGATTTTTGATCAGCTTCATTTTTTAATTTACAGGAGACGATCACGCAAAAAACAACAACTAGCAATATTATTAAGAAGACGCTCTACTGGCTACTGGTTATCAAGTTTTCGCATAAAGTAATCTAATATTTAAGAATGTTAATTGCTTAAAAAATAATGCATAAGATGAAAATAACAAATTGGACTTTATTCCCTTTATTTTTTTCTAGTCAAGTGAATCGGATAATAATTATGGACTTTATTGCTTAGACTTGAGCAATTTGAGTGAAGAAATAAAAGGCCTTTTCCGGATTTTCAGACAAATCCTCATGATTTCGAAGAGGAACCTGTCTTATGAACAACCAACCATCCTGTGAAAGTTTCAAGAGAATGATCGAATTATTACTTGTATTTGTCGTCTGCTACACTTTGTCAAGCTCTGGTCACACAGGTGACCCGGTAATGATTCCATCTATCAATAATTTACAATTGATTTAACGAAGTGGAACTAGACCATTTGTTAACGGACCATTATTTGGCTCCGCACTTGATTGATTTTTACTTTGCACGAAATTGTATTCTTCATTATGATATAATTGAATTTATTATATACCTATAAAAGATATGGAGTAAAACCTGGCTGTCAAATACAACTCGACAGAAAAAAATCAATATTCGGCGTGTAGCAAAAAACCGTATTCGTCGAGTACCGTTAATTTGTTTGTTTGAATGGGGTTTTACGCCGCTTTCAACAATCTCTCAGTTATATCGCGGCGGCTGGAGCACCTAACAATGGAATCCTGGTATTTCTCACACCAGTACTACCATTACATCCCTTCCTAGCCTCCAGCTGCTATCTCACATAGGTCTACGATTATCGACCCATTGGTGAGAGACAAATAGTCGGTAAGGATGAGTGCCGCCGTCGGGAATCGAACCCGGGACCTCTAGATTGTCGAGTACCGTTAAACACGGACTACTATTTTGTGTATTGACGTTCGGGTTTTTCGGAAAATTGGTTATTTCTTAGCCATTTAAGAGAATTTTCTTAATGTCATTTCCTAAAAGGTATATAATAAAAGGAATATTAGAACAGTGTATTTTTCTATTTGTTGTTATCGTGTTCTCGAATCGTGTGTTGGTATTTTTTATTGGATTCGACCTTCGGTCTCATCCAATAAAAAATACCTACACACGATTCTCGAACGCGATAACAACGCATAGAAAAAGACACTGTTGTAATATTCCCTATATATTTACAAATTGCATTCTTGATCGCCTGATTTATCTCCCTTTTACCGACGTATGTTTTTTGTTGTTTTTGTTGTTGTTGTTGTTTTACTGGCAATTACATGCAAGGATACGATACCTTTTTGATCTTTGACTAAAAGTGCGATAATTCAAACATATCGGCCGATTCAGTTATCCTGAACGTTTTTCTGATCAGTCTAGACACGCTAGGTTACTACAATCAAAGTATTGAAAGTACTGTAAGCTAGCAAAGCTTGCAGACGACAATTTCAAGATAGTGGAATTTGGAAGAAAACATTGTGGACATTGAAGAAATTGCTTGTTACAAGCAATTTCTTCTATGTCCACAATGTTTTCCAAAGCATTTTCTTGAGATGTTGAAAAAAGCGGAATTGAGTGGGAATGGGTTACATAGCATGCTTGTGAAAGAGTGCACTACAATTTGAATAGAGTTAGTTATATTCCTAAAATACAACAGGACTACTTTTTATGGTGTATGCATTCAATTGATTAGTAGTTAAGCCTCCAGTGGCAGTTTGCACTAGTTGAACTTAGAGAAAAAAGTGATCCTGCTCAAAGTATTGACCATTCACTGCTCTCAATAAAATAATCAGTCGCCAAGATAAAAACATTTATTTCTACATTGGCCGCCGTGTATGTGAAACATATTTGTTGGGTTGACAACTTAAACGTCGTACTAACAGCTTATTCAATTTGTAGTTACGACGTTAAGGTCGCCAAACAACCGTTCTGCCTTTTTGTTACGCGGTCTAAGACAAAGAGTCAATGGGCGAGGCCAGCGGCCTCTCAACCATGAGGTCTAGGCCTCGATCCTCGATCGCACGAATTATCCTTTTCGATATTTGTCTCTCACAATCACTCGCATAATCGTAAACCAAAGTGGGATGAGCAGTTTGAAGCTCGGATAGGAGTCTAAAACTCAGGTCCGGGCTGAATAAATGATTTGATTGGTTGGTTGATTCCTTGATTGACATTCGCGATTGTACAATTACTCATTTTTCATGTAAAACATATCACGGATAATTTTGTCATACAGTTAGATATTACAGGCATGAAAACTTATTTGACAGTCTTTACTGCAAATCAAGGAATATCGACCAATCAAATCATTCACTCACCCCTGAATTGAGATTTAAATTCCAACGTTGGCCGCCATTTGTGTGAAACATTTTTTGTTTGGCGACTTAGGTCGGCAACCAACGATTCTACTCTTTTGTAACATACTCCCGACCATATAGCGCCATCAAAAATCGAATCAGACTTCCATTTGGAGTCAGTGGGCGTTGCTATACGAGCTGTTCGGCGGGGCCAGCAATTGGTCATTTGCAAATCCAATGCAAGCTTTTACCTCCGTTACTATCCCAAACAAATTTTAAACAAATATTGATTCATGTATATATGTTTGACGTTTCTTATAGAAGCATAGAGGAAGTCAAATATAGTTGAGTGACTTAAAAAAAAAACACGTAACTACAGCTTAAATAACCTGGTCGCAATCAACAATTGACCAATAGCTGATCCCGACCACTTTCTCCTTTAGCCACGCCCGCTGACTCCGACAGGAAGTCTCGGTTCGATGTTAGACGGCGTAATTTTGCAATTATCCATTGCCATTAGCGTGTAACAAAAAATTAGAATGCTTGGTTGGCGACTAAAAGTCTTTATGACAGCTTGAATAATCTGTAGGTCCGACGTTTAAGTCGTCAACTCAATTAAAAAAAGGGTTAACCAAATGGCGGCCAATGAAGGAGTTCAAAATTCAATTATTGTCTACATGAATGATTTCATTTGATGACTGGTTATTTATTTGACAGCCACGATTGGTCGATCCTATTAGTTTTTACGTTTTTGAACACTAAGCTTCTAATTAACACCGTTTACTATCTAATTCGAACTTCCATACAGAACTCAGCGGCCTTGAACAGCGACTGTCAATTAACCAACCCTTAATTGACGTAGGCTTTTCCTGTTATTTTTTCCTTTCACCAAAGGACCTTTTGACTGGTTGGAATTTAACTATGATAACGGAATGGCTGAGATAATGATATCGGGTCTTTGTGGGATCATAATGACAACGTCTCTCTTACATGTACAAAAACACATCGTCGATGGGCGTATACAGAATAAATCTTTAATTAAGACATTTACGCCCAACGACGCCAACGGGTGATAAACTGTCAATTAGGAGTTAACCTGTCTTCTTTACTATGTTTGGTTTTCATACCTTTATAATACACAAACAAAACTAACTTAATCACCGAAAAGTTCATATAGAGTCCCTTTCTTGCAGCATCAACAACGTCCGTTAGTTGTTTGACCTTGATTGATTTAAAATGAACAGCAGTTTACCATATTTTCTATAAAATTAGTTTCTAAATTAAAAACGCCGAGTTGCTTTTAAATTGAACTATCAAAAGTCGATTAATCTATTTGTTTTCTGACAGGAATATTGAAATGTGAACTCCTAAATCGAAATTATATTATTTTGTTTGGTGTCAAACTATCCGTCGTAACTGCAGCTTATTTAAGCTATGGTTACGCGTCTTACGTCACCAACTCACTATTTTGAAGTTCGGAAAATAATGCTACTTGATATCAAGTTTCTGTCAGAAGTCAGTAGGCGTGGCTAGTGATCTGCCAATCAACCACAAGAAAACCTGCCCCAACAAATCAAATTAAAGGGGATGGGATAAGTTTGAAATGATGGATGTTTTTATCCTCTTTTTCTAGCGACATCTGTGACTTTAACCTTTGCGCCCACATAGGTCGAGCGTTTTTCAGCTCTTTGGCACTTTATATGTGGAATGAACTATTACAGATATCATTTCTGACAAGAATCACGCTCGTGATAGTCATGAAGTTTACTGGGTTGTTTGTTCTCCTTCAGGTAGTATAAACTTATATGTTGTTTATAATCTCATAAATTAGTTTTAAGTTTTGTCTTTCAAAAAGAGTCTTCTGATTTGCCGAAAAGGCTAATGGTACTTCCACGAACAAAATTCAAAAAAAAAAAAATGTTGTAATTGAGGATGAAATCGACGGCCCAAGCAGAAGACAAAAGAACTTTAACTTCCGTTGATATGTGCCTAAGGAGTATCCGTCTGATTATTGAAGTTAACCATCGTGTATACTACTAGAATTTGAAAATTTTCTAAGAGATGAAGAGAATGATTTTTATTTTCATGGAAGAATGGAACGAAAAAACTTACGCAAAGCGGATTCATACATAAGTGTGATTAGGTCTTTCGTTTTTTACTTCCATAAATAACAAAAAAATTCTCTTCAATTCTTATAATTATTGATATCGAGCAAAAAAGCAAATATTTTAAAAATTTTGGTACCTTTTTGATGGAACTAATTTGTGCGTAAGAATACAAAATAGCTACGTGCTAAAAATTTTGTTCGTGGATTTAAAAAATTGTCAATCAGAGCGCTTGTTGCTGATAGACGAAACTTAACATTAAAATATTTAGAAACTAAATAAAGCAAGGGCCTTCTTATTATAAATATGTAAAAGAAGGGGTCGAGTTCTTCGGAGACGTTTTTTATGGGTTTTGATCGATTTCAGCTCGCGTATGATCGAGTCGAATGCACCTGATTCTTCACCGGCATTGACTGTTGTATGCACAGGCGCTAATGACTAGACTCGATAACCTCTGTGACTCAGCAGAATTGAACGCAGAATTGTTCGGATGTGAAAACGTTATCACTGAAATCTAGATTTTATGTAAACAAACCCTAATTTATGCTGGAGTATGGTTTCCAGATTTATTTTGAGGTGTTTTTGGTGGAAGAGTTATCCCCTTTGATAGTATAAATTGGTCCTAAGATAGTGAAATTATAAACATTCGATTCAAATAGATACAGTCATAGCAAAGGTTTATCTCAAATGTCAACACCATTAGCTTGTTTATTACAACTGATCCAAAATTAGGTTATTCCAAAGAAACGCTAGACCTTTAACCACATAACCCTGACTCATTATGCACTGAATGACCTATGGGGGGAAAATAGGACAACTTTCTTATAAAACCTAATTTCCCCTATTCACAAAATATTTTCGTCCCTATTGTTTTTCAATTTGACTAATAAAATGGACAAAAAAGGAAATAACGCCTGCAACCCTTTGTCATTGGCCTATTTTTTTTCTAATGGATATAACTTCAATATTCAACATTAGTCATTGCAAAAATACACCGGAAGGCAAAATGATGATTCAATATTTCTTTCGGAAATCTTTTCATTCACAGCAATGGCTTGTCGGTGAAAATCTGGTCGTTTAAAATAAGACCAGCTTTCATATGTTTATATATTTTCTGCAATTCTGAGGTAAGCATGAAAGGTGTAAAGATTAAGGATAGATCTATTCAAGATTTGAAATCGGTTCGCTAAATTTTAAAGGTTTTTTCCGAAGTTCGATTATCCCGCAAACAAACTGTAAAGTGAGTTTTATTGAAATGTAGACTACGTTAAAGATTTGCCAGTTTCTTTAAAGTTGTCTGATGTTTTATCAAGGTTACTTAGATGATTATACTTGATTACCAGTGAAATTTAACTACAATTTGCTCACTGTATTGGTAGATATATCCACTCTTTTGTTGTATTTAACGTTACTAAATGTCATCTCAGTTGGACCTAAAATAATTATTACGTCATCAAGTGTAAAGTAAACGATGAAAACTTGTGGAATTGATATTTTTTCGCTGACCGTCCTTACATTAGTTTACCAACCCTGGATCAAATGTCTTTCTTCCTACTATTTGTTAGTTCTTATCGTAAAAACTGTGAAATTATTGTGTCGACGAAAAGGAAAATAATTCACAAATAATTTTATGCTATGCGAAGTTTTCGTCGTGAGTTGAGAAAATTCAATACTATGGCTGAAAATGCACTCATGATCAAGGTGACGACATTATCAATAGAATGATTTTATATCAAAGGTCGTTACATCTAAACTATCCACTTTGTTCACCTTTGAATAAGCTGGTCGGACTCTAGCGGAGGAAGAAGTGGTAGTACTAGGAATCCATGGTTAGATGCTCCGGTCGGCGCGATATGACTGAAATACTGTTTAAAGAGGCGATTAACCACCTTTCAATTAACTATTTGCCTGTTAAGATTGTGTTTTCTTCATATGTTGAAAACTTACAATATGGGTATGATTCAATATTCGGATTTTTTGGAAATAGGTCATTTTCGTATAAAATAGCAATAAATCTTGTAAGTGTCAAATTAATAAATACTTACATTTATTTCTTCACTTAACAATTGTGATTACTGCGTAAAAATAGGTTTCATAAATGAATCGACAATATGCAAACCTAGATAAAGACATGTCCTAGTAAATACTTGAAGCTATAGGATTTTTATTCTGTTCGACTGAATCAAACTGTAGCTATATGCTGCTTAAAGGCAGAATTATTCTGTTCCATTATCCATTTATTTCCTCCCATCGTTTACTAAATCACCCTTAGGGTTTAGAAGCTGAAAAATAAAGAAATTATTAACTAAACTTATTCAGCATGATCAATGATTCTGAAAAAAGGTTTGTTGGCAAAAATTCCTCTTTCTTGCGGCTTAATTAAATTGATAAGGGATAAACCCAATTTTCGACATAATTTCGTCATAGATTTTCGACATAATTTCGTCATAGATTTTCGACATAATTTCGTCATAGATTTTCGACATAATTTCGTCATAGATTTTCGACATAATTTCGTCATGTCGAGCTAATAGAGCACCTAACCATTGGATTCTAGTAATTCAGACATCGCACTATCACAAATCCTATCGAATCCTTAAGTTGCTCATCTCACGCATTTGAATGTTAAATATTTTACGTGGCTTTGTCGGAAATAATACTTGCTTTTCGTAGAATCTGGAGCCTGTAGTTGACCAATCGCGGCTGTTAATCAAATAAACAGTCACAGAGACCATAAATGAGTTTTGATCCCCGAAATTGGCCGCCATTTTTGTTGACATTTTATTTTTCTATTTCTTGCGACTTAAAAGCTGTAGTTACGACGATTAAATCGCCATCCAACTAAACTACTTCTATTTAATTACTATTACTTAGCCATTTTTTTTCAAAAATAACACCTTTTGAAATTGAAGCGAGGCTTCCTGTCGGAGTCATTAGGCGGGGCTAATGAAATAAGTGGGCGTCGCCAGCGATTCGTCAATTTGAAGTTTAACAACTGTACTATGGCTACAAGAAATGGGAGTTTTTGCTTTTTAGCTGGATATATATGTTTTTTGAAATGAGTATAGAGTCATTTGAGCATTAAGTATGTCTAATTCGAATTTTCCAGATGTCACGAATACGATTAAACCATATTCGAAAACGCTTATGAATTTAGTGCACTTTAATATATAGAGAGCGAGGGGAAGAGAAAAGAAGAGATAGAAGGATGGAGAGAGAAAAGATAGACACACAATAATGTAAAAATAATGTAAACATTCTCAACTCATTTTCTTGTTTTTTTTAAGTTTGCAAGTAAGTTTATAGTTTTTGTTGGAACTTGTAGTTTAATGTTTTTCTCCGGCTTTCCCTTACTTATGCATTAAAAATGTGTATGGTATATACAAGCGATGAAGGGTATCCGACTTTTGATAAAGTGAGATAGGTGGATTTACCGTTACCCTTTGTTTTAACATTAAGGTCGATTTCCACAATTCCATGTATCTTTACTTTTGCCGTAGACAGACGGCACTGCACACATACTTACACATACAAACATGCACACTTCCATATATTTATATATATTTTTCCGCTTTCCAATTATATCAAGGGTCACTACAAGCCCCTACACCGGGAATTTCAAATGAAACAGATAATGATGCGTTCTCTTTATATATCTAAATAAATTGCTCCGTGGTACCAAGTACATTTTTTGTTATTTGCTTCGACAAAAAGAATATATTCAGTCTTTTTCATTATAAAAGAGATAAATATTTTTTTCCAATTACACGAATTGGAAATGATAAGGAACTGCTATATCATGTGGACGATAAACATAAACGAACATGTCATATATATACCGTACCATTTCTTTTTTCAGGCTTTCGTCCTGACAGATGCGAGTGGTCAAGGCTGTATCACATCTGTGAAACTCGCAGGAGGAACAGGTAATGCCTAGCAGAAATTTGGTCTGGGCTAATTATGGTCTTGGCTACGCTAAGATTGAAGAAATTATTGAAAAGCGTTTTCCTCTTGAAATCAGCTTATTTCGTAAGTACATGTTGCGGGCATTTTCTTTTAGCTGAGCTGGATCTTTATTATTTTTCTGTAAATCGATATATTTATCCTACTTCATCTCTCTTATCGGCTTCGCAACGTTTTATACGTCCATTGAACTTTTTTTAGAACGGAACAAGTATTGATGCAATGTGTCGCCATCAAAATTCTATCAATTTTGTGAAACAGTTTACCTGTTTGATGTGATTTAAGACACGTTTTTTCCATCATAATATCTTATATAAAATATTGACTTATAGTCTAGGATGTATGGAAGTTGAAATAGACTTACTTTACATTGTCTATTCGATATCAAGTATTCGCCTTATACGTTTTTTGTTTGTTTTGTTTGTTTGTTGTTCATTGTAATATCTCTATTTTAAAATGTTTATTTAAAGTTGTTTGTTATTCTAAACGCGTTACTCCTTTACCTGAAGAGGCTTTTTGCAACATGATTATCTGGCGACATAAAGGGGTCAAGAAATACATGTACATATTCTTAAATAGACTATCACTTAGGGTACTTGTTTGATTGATAATACTCATTATTTGCCAAAATTGTTATTTGAAACCTATTTCCCACTACCAATTATTTCATTATTCGGATCCTATAAATTTCCAATTAATTTGATAAACAACGAAACAAAGCATTCAAATCGTGTGTTAAACCAACAGCTTCGCTTATCAGCTATATACAGCAACTTCGTCTAACCGGATCGTCTTAATACTTCAACTCTAGAATTATGAAATAATAGTTTTTTTTGGCTTGAATGATGCTTGATGGGGAGGAGTTATATGCAAAAGGTAAAATCCGAGAGCGGATCATATATCTCCTTCCTATCAAGCATTATTCTTTAGGAGGTCCCCTCTAAAATAGCTAAAATAGCTATTTCAGAGGGGATCACCTATAGAACTTTTCTGCGAAATTTGGTTAAAATCTGGTTGCCATGACAACAAAAGTAAACTTTTAAAATAAACTTCAAAAATCTTCCCTTCCCGACCTAGATGGCGTAGATATTTGGTATTTTGCATGAAGCATCGGTATATTGACCTCTGTCAAAATAGCTAAAATTATGATCGTCGGGTCCCAGGAGCGGAGCCCAAGGGGGATGGGGATTATATAGAACGATTTTTAAACGACATCACCTCCAAAACCACTTGGCGAATTCTAACCAAATTTGGCAGAAATGTAGTTTTAGTTGTGGTCACCTCTAAAAACAGCTAAAAGAATTGAAATTTGTTAAAAACCATGGCAACAAAAGTGAAAGATTAAAATAATCTTTAGAAATCTACTCTTCCTGACCTAGGAGGCGTAGATCCTTGATATTTGGAATGAAGTATCAGTATATCAACCTTTTATCAAAATGGCTAAAATCATGACCCTCGGGTCTCCAGGGGCGGAGCCCAAGGGGTTGGGGTTTATATAGAAACAAGAACCATGTCGGATTTGGCCATCCCCGCCGTAAAAGCTTGATAGTAAACTGAGTTGTGTTTCTTGTACACTGAACTTCTCCTCAATGAGATATATCTACCTATGAAGTTTCAAGACGAAAGCTATTATACTTTCAGAGATATGCCCCGGACAAAATCTAAGTCTTTAGAATAACAAAGGCATTAATTCCAAAAATATGCAAGATTGTGTGTCGTCCTTGTGCACTGAACTTCTCCTCAAAGAGATCTATCCACCTGTGAAGTTTCAAGTTGATAATTATTCATACTTTCAGAGATATGCCCCGGAAAAAATCTTTTAGAAGTCTTTGGAATAACAAAGGGCATTAACTCCAAATTTATGCAAACAAGAGTGGTGATTCTTGTGCACTGCACTTAACCTCAATGAAGTCTATCCACATATGAAGGTTAAAGTTGATAGCATTTATACTTTAGGAGATCTGACGGACAGAGACCATTATTATAACCCCTTCGCCGAAACGGTGGGTAGAATAAAGAATAATTTTTTAACGACATATCCTACAAATACAGGGCAAAATTGAACCAAATATGACAGAAATGGTCCCCTCTAAAAATAGCTTAAATAATTGAAATTTGTTAAAACTCTGGTTGCCATGGCAACAAAAGTGAAATTCTAAAATAATCTTTAGAAACCTTCTCTTCCTGACCAAGAAAGCGAAGTACCTTGATATTTTGCACGAAGCATCAGTAAATTGACCTCTTTTAAAATAGCAAAAATCATGATCCTCGGGTCCCCAGGGGCAGAGCCAGAGGATTGTTTGGTGCATTCGAAATAAGGAACTATTTTTAAACAGCATCTCCTCCAAAACCACATGAAGCATCAGTAAATTGACCTCTTTCAAAAAAGCGAATATCATGCTTAGCCCCCCCCCCCCCGAGGGGGTATATGCATAAAGCATCAATTCACTGACTTCTTTCTTATTTCTGAAATTATAACCCATGTATTCAAAGGGAGGAAAAAGTTTTCCCTTCTTTCACATTTGCCCTAAGCCTTTGAATTTGTAATTTAGACTTTTGGATCCCCTGGTACATGTACATAGTCTATATATGTATAAAGTATGGCCAACTTGTATCATAATCCTAACCTCAACATGAAATTAGACTGTTGAAAGAAAAAAAGCCTTCATCTCAGGTGAGCACCCCAGGGCCAACGGCCCTCTTGCTTTATTTTTTACCCGTAAATATAATGCACAAAGCAAAGATATTGACCTTTGGAGAGTTATTCCTTTGAATTTGTAATTTAGACTTTTGGATCCCCTGGTACAAGTACATAGTCTATATATGTATAAAGTATGGCCAACTTGTATCATAATCCTAACCTCAACATGAAATTAGACTGTTGAAAGAAAAAAAAGCCTTTATCTCAGGTGAGCGCCCCAGGGCCAACGGCCCTCTTGCTTTATTTTTACCCGTAAATATAATGCACAAAGCAATGATATTGACCTTTGGAGAGTTTCATTGATTTCATAAATATTAATGAGATGTTTTCTTTGAAATTCTGACTAATAATGAGGTGTCCTTCATGAAGTTATGTGATCATAACTGTTTACACGGCATCTACACGATCAATAATTTATTGGATTTTAGCTAAATCGCTAGTAAGTGATAAGATTTTTTTCTCGAAATGTGAGTAAAATCACAGGGTTACTTTCATTAAAATTTGTAACAACCTATATGGATCAAAGGTATTATTTGTACATGATAAAGACGTGTGATTCTATTTATAAGCATATTTGCATATATGGAAATTGATTAGATAAAAATCTACCCGTCTCGGAAAAATGTCGCCATCTTGGTCAGTCTATGTGGTTTATCTTATCTCGGTTATTTAAGGACAAACGTTTTAAGAAAAATGTATGGGATGGATTGATGGTGATGTAGATACATACTTTTTAACTGTTTAGGAGCGATTGGTTAGTAAATGCTTACTTTTTTCAATGGCTTTTTACGATCCATTCGATGGTATATACAGTCGATTCTGTCATCGTAATGTAAACTTGGACACAGGCATATTCAATTGTCAAGTAATCGGCGACAGGCTATTGGCTTTTTAACTTGACTGCATTTACGAATTGGCAAGTGAAAACATGTATATCACATCCTTGACTCTCATTTACTCGCTTTTGACGTTTTATTCGAAAGCAGAATGTGTACATATGTACTTCCTCATTAATATGCATGTTTTAATAGTGGCGGAGCTGTCCCACTAACATTATCTTTTCATGTGGCATGGAAAGTTTATCGCGAATAAAGTTTTATGTCTTTTAAAGTCTTTGTTTATATATGCGTTTTACGCTATCAAGTTATAATAAGTAATATTATCTAGGAATAATAAAACAACTTTTTCTTTTTAACAATATGAGTTATGGGTATTCATGGTTAATAGTTGTCCTATTCATTCTATATCTTCTTCCTTTCTATCCATGCAAACGTTGACTTTTGCTCATATTACCCAATTCAGAACACGTAGATGAATGCACTGTATATTATCAATGAAATTAGTCAAATCTCGCCTTGGTCTTTCTTGCCTCTGAACCGAGTTCATTCGGGAGTATTAATAAATAATCGAAGTTTTGTAATCCAAACCAATCTACTTGTCATGCGACAAAAGATATATCAATTGCGTTAGATATTTTTATCAATAAACTCTATGTGGATTGGGCCGCCGTCATAGCGCAGTCGGTAGCGCATAAGACTCCGTCGGTGGCACAGGTGTATAATCGTATACCTAAGTGTGATAGCGGCTGGAGGCTAGGAAAGGATGCAGTGGTAGTACTGGTGTGAGAAATACCAGAAATTCATTGTTAGGTATTCCAGCCGCAGCGATATGACTGAAATACTTTTAAAAGTGGCGCTAAACTCAATCAATCAATCAATGTTTGTTGATTGAAATTTTACCTACGCAATCTGAGGCATTTTTGGTGCTACCATGCAAATTAAGAAATCGAGCTTTTCCACACATATACATTTACAATGTACAATGTATTTGAACTTTAATAGCTTGTGTGATGTCCTCCTACTCGGTTTAGGGTGTCTACAACCGATTGCTTTGATTTCTAAAAAACGTGGACTTCCAGTGAACACTTGTTAAATAATTACAAAAAGCCCTTTTAAGCCTATCCGATTACCGCAAAGTTAATGTAGGACTCATATTTAAGTATTAAATGTTCGTTTGTGCGTATTTGGGAACCGTTTTCCTATCTTGGATTCAGAAACATTGATGCCTCCCTTTAAATGTTTTAATACAACATCCGCTGATAGTTTTAGATGTCATTTTGGGGGAATATCGTATCTACTATACGTTATCCGCGTAAACCGACTTGAATGACCAAAAAAATACAATTTTCAAAATAACTTTCTTTCTTATTGACAAAAAATGAAAACTACAGAATTTTGAAAGACTGACAAAGTTACAAATTTTTCTCATATCAACCAATTACCGGGCAACAAAATATAGACTCGTCTGCATTGAAGAAAATAAGGACGATAATGATTATGACGTTGGTTATTTTTTTTCCATCTGCATGTTTAGAAGACATCATAGGTAATGCATATTTTTTGTAATAAAAAAGGTCTACATTGTCCCCAATATTTCCAAAGTTTTCTTCTTCGGGGCAAAGCGATAATCAGACACAATTTACTTTATCAAAGCATTGGTATTTTTATATTTTACAACATAACGTCATATATGTTGGTTTACTTCGGATAACTGACGATAAGTATTCTATTTTGTTATTGTTGTTGTTGTTTTGGGGGTTTTTTTCATAATGCATATAAATGAGTTTGTTTGAATGGGTTTAACGTCACTTTTGACTGGAGCTACTTGTCATGGATTTCTCAAACCAGTTCAACAACTACAGCATTGAACTTCCACAATTACGATAATCCACCCATTGGTTGATTGTTGATTGAAAGTTGATTGAAAGGATTTGTCTTGACCGTGGATCGAACCCTGGACATCTTAATTAGAGTCCGACGCGCTACCATCAACGTCATGACCAAGGTCATTTAACAAATTAAGCAACCACTCAAATCTATATCGATCTTATTTGTGGAATAGATGTACAGCCTGAACCGTATTAGTACCAACTTCTATCATTTAAAGCTAACAATCAACGCCCTACCAAATAAACCAAGATTTAAGATTAAGTTTTCTTTTTTCTCAAAATATTTACGCAAAGGTAAGTTTTGGAAGTTCAACATAGGTTATAGGGAGAAAAGCGCCAATATTATATTCGAAGTAAGGTTGAATAATTCTACATAAAAGAAAAACAAAAAGAAAAAGGAAAATATAAAGAAATGCAATCATAAAAATTTAAAGCATGAATAGAACGAGAAATATATCATAACATTGGCTGATACCAAAACATTTTTGAAAAAGATTGTAATGATGAAAAATCAATGTCTTCAGTTTTTGCACAATTTTTTATTAAGTGACTCCCAGACAGTTGCTTTGGCTTCAGACTTATTCTAAATATATATATATTTTTCAGCTTCGACCTGTGAAGAATGGGCCTCTGTAAACAGGTTAACGAGTGGTAAACACAACGCTACAATAGACCCTGATGGAGACGAACAGGAATTTGGCGAGACCTCGGTTGTCTGTGATTTAGACACAGAACCTGGAAAAGCTTGTGTTGTTCTACGTATGTATCAAAGACTATTCGTTAAGGACTTTTACACTATCAATACTACGAGCAATGTCAAATCCTGAATCAATATTAATTATCACTTATAGCTTGTAAAGAATATTCTCAATAACGGTTGTGATGACAATATATTGAACTATGGTCAATAAATTTATTTAGCATTATTGTCAAAAATATGCATATGCAAGCAATTTCTTCATTTTACACATTGCTTTTCCACCCGACCCACTGACCTCGAACAAGCAGTTGTCAGATAATAAAATGGTTGGTTGGCGACCTAAATATCGTATTTATTCTATAGTTGCGACGCTTAAGCCGCCAAACTAAAATAAATCTCAACATAAAATTCGGGGTTCAATGTTTACATATTGTATAATTAAAGGATAGGATTGAATTATCGATTTTTTATCCGTTCTTGACCCACTAACCAAAATCGGTATGCAAACGTGATTTCCATTGTTCCTTAATTTTCTTTTCGAAGTATAAATGTTTAACACCCGAACGATCAATTGTAATTACCTTGGAATAAAAAGTCTCCATATGTCATAATTAGTTTATTACAGCCTTATATATGTCAACTAAAACACAAAGTACGTCAAGCGATACATTCTTTATGAATAGCAAATATCAATTCTTAATAAAAACTTAAAACTTTGAAAAAGTTAACAAGAGGGCAAAGATGGCGCTATTTCGTTTATCTCAGTTAAAAGATAAACTAGATGGTTGTCCCAGGACAACAGTTGTCGAGCACGCAAAGTTTTGACCAACATTTTGACCTTGACCATCAATTTTAGTGTTTGACCTTGAGCCATGACTTTGACTTGAAGCTATCCAAACAAATATTTCAAATGGTACATCTACTCTTATTGTAGAAAAATTGTACCAAATTATTTTGAAATCCATCAATAATTATAGGAGAAATGCTCTTGACAATCGAAATTTTAGTGTTTAACCTTGAGCTGTGACCTTGACATTAGAACTATTAAAAATTCTTTCAAATTGCTCGTCTACTCATGATGGAGAATAATTGTGCCAAGTTATTTTTAAATCCATCATAAATGTAGGAGTAATTGTCCGGACAAACACAATTTTAGTGTTTGACCTTGAGCTGTGACCTTGACATTTGAACAATCCAAAACTAATCTTTCAAATTACATATCTACTCATGGTGGAGAATAATTGTGCAAAGTTATTTTGAAATCCATCCATAAATGTAGGAGTAATTATCCGGACAAATTCGGACGGACGGCCTAACGGACAGACGCACTTACGCACCGACTTGTCATTGTGACAACAATGTCTCGCTCACTGCAAGCGGGCTCGACAAAAACAACGAACTTGGGTCATCAAATCGGGTCTTAATTTGTAAAGAGAAACACAGAATACGAAGCTTATAGCAATTATTCATTAATCAAATAGCCATGAAAGTCAATTTTCCTGTGATTTCAATTGGTTTGTTTTGTTTGAATGGGTTTTACGCCGCTTTCAACAATCTTTCAGTCATATCGCGGCGGCTGGAGCACTTACAATTTAATCCTGATATTTCTCACACAAGTACTACCATTACATCCTTTCCTAGCCTCCAGCTGCTATCCCACATAGGCCACGATTATCGACACATTGGTGAGAGACAAATAATCGGAAAGGATGAGGGCCGTCGGGGATCGAATCCGGGACCTCTAGATTGACAGTCCGACGCGCTACCAACTGCGCTATGACGGCAGCCCGTGATTTCAATTTGACTCTTCCAAATAATACTTGGCTCCATCCTCATGAACACTTACAACAATTCTTGAAAAGCTTCATTGAAATTCAGTCAAAATTGTTGCTCCTAGAGTATAAACAATGAAGTGTCATTAATACCCCTTTTCCGTGTTTGCCAATGGAGTCTTCGCATTTCTAATAGTTTTCATCCTTTAACCTTATGATCGTTCAAACCAAGTTTTATCAAGATTTGGTCAAAGTTGTTGCCCAAATGTGTTAACATTGGGACCCCTTTCCTCGTGTTTTGAAATAGAATCTTCCTATTTTCATCAGAGTTATCGTTATGACATTGCAACATCTCTCACTAAGTTTCATCAAGATAAATCTGTGTCCCCTAACAAACAAATTATCCGTTTCACTAGAAATTAACGATTCGAATGTTCCCAAAGAATAACTCGAATTAGTTAGAATGTCCCACTGTCACTTGCGTGCGAAACCTGTTTTAGGATTAGGAAATATGCATGCAGGTTTTTACAGACGAATATATACAAGTTTCGAGGAGTTTGTCAAATACAGTGTAACTTAAGATTATTACCAATCCTTACATGAATATCAAAATTTGTCAAACTAAAAAACAAACTAGCAGAGGCTACTAAAAGTTGCTTCATCATTTAAAGATTTCACTCTATTTTGTTAATCGTTCGGTTTTCGGCCTCCAGCGATTATTAACTTATCGAAACTGCCCCTTTTCAGGGTACTTTTTAACTAAGTTACGTCAATGAACGGGAAAATTTTCTTCTAGTAGAGATTCATGTCCTGATGTATAAAGGTATTCCGACTATCGAGAGATTCCATTCAGATTGCAGATACATCATACCATGTCACCATAAACAACAACTACACCAATGCTATTGCAATACACCGGGTCTTCGAAGAAATCAGACATTCAAATATCAATTTCATGGAAAAGAAAAAAAATCGACTTAAATATGAGTATCATAATCTGAAGTATGTATAACAAAACATACTCATAATAATTTTTTTTTCAATTTGTATTTGATTGTAGACCATAACCAGGAGGAAAGGACGTTTGTTGATGGATATGATAGTGCTTTGTCATATAGAGTAACTCTTCAATATGAGGCTAACATTGAAACGGTCAAGAAGATCGCCGACGTTAACATGGCGTGTAAACAGTACATCAAATATGAATGCATGAACGCTGTTCACGATTTTAGTGTAGACTCAAAAATCACACGATGGATAAATCGGTATAATGACGAATCAACTTATTTTACAGGTACTTTAACTTAATTGATTTGATCTTGTGGACATATATTTAGCTCTAGACTGTTTTATTTATTAAACACACACTCACACACACACACACTATCGTCATAACGCCTAAACACGCATATACACACACACGTATGAAGCATTTCAGTTTTTTTTATCAATATTCCAACAAAGTGGCAAATTGTCAAAAAATACGACCGTAACACTGCTGGTTGTTGGCTGGGGAAGGGGATGAGAATTTCAAGAAAGAGTAACTATTCACAACAATAACCTATGGTTCCGGTGTTTTTTCTTGTTATCATGAGGTTTTCAAAAACCATAGGCTTTTACACTAGCCTTTTACACTACAAGAGATTTGAAAAAAAGATATGTTCCTTGATGATATCTATCTACCCATAAAGTTTTTCAGAGATATGCTCCAAAAAAAATCTAAATATGAAAAAGCAAAGGGGAATAACTTCAAAAATAGGTAAAGAAAAGTAACGGTTCATTTACTCTGCATTTTCCCTAGATGATATTTTTCCATTAATAAAAATCCATGATCATAGCTATTATACTTTCACAGATATACTAAAGACAAAATCAAAATATGAAAAAAACAACACAGGTGAATAACTCAAAAAAATACGCAAGGTAGAAGTAAAGTTCATGTGCACAGCATTCTCCGTTGATGACATCTATCCATCCATAAAGTTTCATGATCATAACTATTACACTTTTAGAGATATCTTCCTAAAAATATTCAAGTACGAAAAACAACAAAGGGGAATGACTAAAAAAATAGGCAAGGTAGAGTTTCTGTTCTTGTGCACTGCACTTTCCCTTGATGACATCTACCCACCCATAAAGTTTCATGAGCATAGCTTTTATATTTTCAGAGATATACTTGAGACCAAATCCAAGTATAAAAAAACAAAGGGAAATAATTCAAAATATAGGCAAGGTAAAGTTACGATTTTCGTGCACTGCACTTCCCCTTGATGACATCTACCCACCCATACAGTTTCATGATCATAGCTTTTATACTTAAAAAGATATGCTCCGGATAAAATCAAAGAATGAAGAATGACAAAGGGGTAAAACCAAAAAATGAGCTAGGTAGGCTTACTGTTCTTGTGCAGTGCACTTCCCCTTAATGACATCTATCCACCTATAAAGTTTCATGATCAAAGCTATTATACTTTGAAAGATATGCTCCGGACATATCCAAGTATGAAAATACAACAAATGGAAGTAATTAAAAATAAAGGCAAGGTAGAGTTACGGTTTTCGTGCACTGCACTTCCCCTTGATGACATCTACCCACCCATAGAGTTTCGTGATCATAGCTATTATACTTTCAGAGATATGCTCTTGACAAAATCCAAATATGACAAGCACAAAGGGGAATAACTAAAAAAATAGGCAAGGTACTGTTACAGTTCTTTTGAACCTGACTTTTCCTTGATGATATCTATCCACCCATACAGTCTCGTGATCATAGCTATTACACTTTCAGAGATATGCTCCAGACAAAATCCAAATTTGAAAAAAACAACCAAAGGAGAATAACTCAAAACATAGGCAAGGTAGAGTTACGGTTCTTGTACACTGCACTTCCTCTTGATGACATCTACCCACCCAGAAAGTTTCATGGACATAGCTTGCATACTTTGAGAGATATGCTCCAGACAAAATCCAAGTATGAAAAACAACAAAGGGAAATAACTACAAAAATTGCAAGGAAGAGTTATGGTTCTTTTGCTCTGCATTTCCCCTTGATGATATCTATCCATCAATAATGTTTCATTATCATAGCTATTATACTTTAAGAATTATGCTTCGGACAAAATCAAAGAATGAAAACAACAAAAAGGAATGACTCAAAAAATAAGCTAGATTGAGTTACGATGTCCGGTGTCCCCTTTTTTGTCCGAAGCATAACTCTGGCAATTATATTCCACTCATGATAACGGAGTGCAGTGCACAAAAACTCCATCGGACTTAAGGTGGCAGAGTTATGCTTCGGACAAAGAAGGGGACACCGGACACCGGACGCCACGGGTGATCCCATAATACGTGCCGTCTTCGACGGGCGTAAAAAAATTATTCAAGAAAAAACACAACACACACGCACTAATGAAGTCAGGAAGATTAATATCAATATTACAAAAAATATTCCAAAAAATACACAACGTACAAAAAATAATAACTAAAATGAAATTTTCAGAAAAGTACACAACTTAACGAACATTTCTGATATGATAGAGACTCTGACATATTTTTAATCGTCATGAAGCCTCTTCTGTGGATTACCAAAATAAACAAAAGTACCCCGATAAACAATTTATGCGTGACTAGTAAAAGGGATACAGTCGAATCAAATGAGCCATCAGATTCAAAATTTAGGCCTTTTGTTGTCGGCGCAAATTGTGAAAAGCACAGACTAAGTAACTTGATTGTCATTAAAATGCCATATGCTATAACCGGGGTGGTCGGGACTTCCTAAATTATAATCCTTACAGGGTCCATGCACAAACGCTTTTAGTTTCGTTTGATGTCACTAGCCTCAGTACAAATATCTGAAATGATTTAGGTATAAAGGCACTTTCAAATTGGTTTGATAAATATCCATGTTTAATTAAATCAAGGTTTTCAAAAGATTTTATCTTAGAAGGAATACAATATTTTAATCAACAACAACTTTTTATTTGCCGGTACATATTGTGCACAAAGGAACATCAATGCGAACTAAATATACCCCAATGTATGCAACTGTAGTTTTGGGATGTATCACTTAAAAATGTAAAAGCCCAAAGTCAACGGAAGGTAACACATTGACAGGCGATTCAACCAACGTCCAAAATTATGTCACATCAAATAGTTAGCGCAAAACTATATTACG
Organism: Fragum fragum; assembly: GCA_946902895.1. Classification (NCBI taxonomy): domain Eukaryota; kingdom Metazoa; phylum Mollusca; class Bivalvia; order Cardiida; family Cardiidae; genus Fragum; species Fragum fragum. The sequence goes on from OX336378.1 coordinate 435,375, forward strand.
TGTTATTTTCGTTATAACACTTACGAAGGTTTTGGACTTATTTTTACAGAATAAAAGACCGGCTAACTAAAAAAAACTCCTGATGATGTAACGATGGGGTAGGTTTTATGAAATTCAAAGCCAATGGTTATTCGAACCACATGAATGACCCTTTATTTTTTGCCACTGTCTCGGCTTAGTCTAAAATTAGATTAATTACCTGCGTACTTCGGGAAATACTCTGTTTTTCTCTCTCTGACAAACAACCTTAAGAAAAAATGCTTTTCAAAATATTGCCCTCCAAAACTATTTGAGTAGAAATGAAAATAATTAAAATATGTGACACGAAACAAACACCGATACCTATCTTAAATGCTGATATATATTTCAAAGACACAGACACTTAATTATAGTACCTAAATAATTATTCATGTCTTCCTAACCACACTTTAAACAGTATCCCATATAATCTAGCCATAATAATATGCACAATAGTTTCGAGCTAGGAATACTCGCTTAAAATTGAATAATAAAAGCAAACAGCATTCCAAGAGAAACTTTATTAACAACTTACCAAGGCAGTGATACAAAGAAATCACATATGTCTCCATATTAGACCCGTATAACACTGAAATGTTTCGTGTTATTAATTTCATTTATATATTTTGAATTCTGACTCCTCTTCAAAAGACAAAACCACAATAAAAAAGACAAAAACAAACTTCTAACGAAAGTTAGGGACAGAAATAAAAGAGAATTTTCTGTAAAGACTTGTGGCCGACCCCAACATGACTGAAAGGCTAGCCAAAGAAAAATATTTGAATATTTCTATCCTAAATTAAATGCATGTCACACCAATCAAATGTTCCCTTCTTATAAACTCTTCATAGACGTTACGGAGGAAGTGACGTCAAAACGACGTTATATATTAATAACAGATGAGACGATAGGCGAAACATGTTTGTTTTTTCATCAATCAGATTTCATCAAATACTATTTTTATAGGCACGTGTATTACATATTTATATATAGGTCAAAAGCAGTCAAAAGTGGTATCTCTGTGAAAGCAATATGAAAATTTCGAAACCCAATGTTTCTTCGCCAGGATACAATATGACCTGTGTTATTATCTCATATTCATTTCTAACTTTAAGTATTCATGCATCCTTGGAGATCCAGTTTTTCAGAAAGATATCACGTTTGTATTTTCCACATTATATCTTATCACATACAAACACATACATGTGTCTGTGAGGCATGAAAATAACAAGCCTACTATATCGATTTAGTTAGCTTTATTATTAAGTTTTATTAGCTTCTATCGGTTTCACAAATTTCGTCATTGTACTAAGTAAGCACGTTAAATGACAGTTATGACGAAGGAACGTCAGATATTAATTTTCTAGGGAAGCCATGATATGGCCATTATTTTCAATTTAATCTAATTTCTGCATGAAGTTTTCTATGAATAATGGTTCTTTTTGTCTTTCATAAAACTATACTTTCTATTTTCATTATCTTACTACTGAAAGCCTCTAAAGAAGCGATGATTCGGGAAACATTTAGCAATGTTTGTACTCATTCTTAGCATTCTTACAGATTGATCTCTAATGTGTTGGCTATCAAATAATACATTCTATTTTAGATTGTTGTCTCTGCTATGTGGTTTTTTATGTTTTTATCTTCATCCATTATATTTTCTTCGATTGATACCTTTTTCCATAATCGAATTCATAGTTTTCTCCTTCCGTTTACAATTAAAATAACCAAAATTTTTAAACACAAGGTACAAAGTTGTCGATTACCGATTGATTTAACAACGAATCAGTACAACAATTTTTAAACGAACTTAGTGAAGTAAAACAACTTACGCAAAGAAATCCGAGATAAACAATTTACAATTTCAAATTAAAGTTTTCAAAAGGAAAATTACCAAAACTTAGTAGAACAAACTGGATTTTCGAAGAAATCAATACTGGTAATTCAATACAGTATTTCAGCAGAAAACATATAAAAAGCAGTCTACGCCGATTGTAATTCTACAAAAAATAGCTCATGACAATTTTACAGAGACTCCTGAACATTCCAAACTTAGACAGAAGACGATATCAATAATTTCAAATTTAAAACAAGACGCCCATGAGGGCCTGAGACGCTTAAAGGGAGATTACCAATTAATCTTCTATTTGAAGAGAAATAATATATTTAATTTTAAAAATCGACAAGATATTTATTGATTTTAGCTTATATATGTACTTCGGATAATTCTATAATTATCAATGTTGGTACGAGAGTAATTTGTATTCAGACCTTGTATCCTTTGATCTAGTATTAACCCTCAATTATTTTGCTCAATTCTAGACCTGTACAAACCCAAAAGCCCCACAGACGAAAAACCGAAGCGGATTTAAATTGAAAAACAACCATTCAGTAGGATAGATAATATTTTGGAAAAAGAAGAAACCACTTGTTACAAGCAATTTCTTCTTTTTTCACACTGCCTTCTTATTCATAAAACCGTAAAAACAGGAAAGGGTAAAGCGTTTCTCAGTTGATTGTATAAAAGAAAAGGAAAAAAAAATAATTATAACGATATTGACTGTGTAATGATGCGTATAAGATTTCTTTCTTTACCCCTTTTTTAGTTTATATCAAGTTTATCTAGCCATAAGCAAAGTTTCTTATTTCTAGATGTCGTCATAACGTAGGCTATTAAAATATTATTCAAAAATACAAGGAAAAATCGTTACAATGATATACAAGAAAAAAACAGAATGAAAAGTAATTAAATTAAGGATGATAAAAAAAAAATCAATAACATGAACACCTTAAAGAGGGGGCATCATATAAGTATGCATGGTTTACTTAACTTTTTCTATCTCCAAGGTTTCTAACCAATGACCAATCTTGAAGAGATGAGGGACCTGTATCTGTATCTTACAAGTTTTGATTATGCCATAATTGAGACAGGTCGTTTATTAGGCTTCTTATAAATTGTTTAGTTTTTAACAGACCTTTTTACGCAAAGCGTCAGATGACTAAAAAGTCTGTATCCGTTAGACGCTTTCAAAGAAAAACAACATCAACAATTTGCCACTGCGGGGAGGATTTAATTCCGTTTTATTTTTCGAAAGCCTTACAACTGCGCCATGTTATTTTAACTTCTTTTTTCGAGTTTTCACAATGAAAAGTATTGTGCTAAATGATGTAGATAATATTGTTGGAAATGTAACACTTGTTTGTTACAATATTCTTTCCTTCGTTGTCCCAGTAATGTTTTTAGAAGCATTTAAAGTGCCCTTAACGAATAAATGACGGGTGTTTCGTTTCATGATCTATTTTCACCATATACAATGAATTGTATGATAACCCGGTATATTGTATAAGTTGAAACAAATGCCGCTAGTGTATAGGTGTGAATGAACCATTAACTCGTTTTTATCAGGCAAACCCCAGAATAACCAAAACTCATGTTCTTCGCCTCCGGAAGTATTGAAGCTATGACAGTTTGTGCGAGGAAAGATGAATTTAAAGATCCATATAGTTCAGACATTGTATTGTCGTTTGATGACCAACACATTACCTAAAATTGTATTAACGACCTTTTGGCAGCTTATTGGTGATAATCTGATTATAATATTGGCCCCTTGATCTACTAGTAAGGCTAGATTTTCAAACATTAAAGCTAGATATTTTAAAGTGTAAGCCTATCTCGCAATATATCCTCCAGCGAATTTTTTTTATAAATCTATTCAATAAAAAAATAAAAAAATAAAAAAAATAAGCGTATTCACTTTATTTGATTTTGGAAATGCGTAAAAGATAAACACTATGACATACGACCGTGCCGATTCAAACGACGCCCGGTCGTATCCTTTGATCAATCAAGAAATAAGTATTTGGCGGCATATCGGTTGAAACATAAAAAGATAAAATTTGTCTCATCAAATCATAAATCTGACCAATTAAATGTAAGAGTGTTTATCGGATTCTTTGTGACATGTTTCCGGTTACATAATAACCCCATATGTATCGTGATTTACTGATAGGGAACCATTTACATCAAGGCTGTTAACAGTTCTTTCTTCTAATCAGCTCTCTCTTCTCATATCCTTACATTGAATCATTTGTAATTTTCATATTTTTCTTCGCACTTTTAACATCATCATCATCAATACGATCTTTGTCATTCATCGTCGAAATAATGCTCCCTGTCATCGCATTACAATATATTATTTGAATTATTGTTTGGCATTTTTTACGTAAATTGGATTATTTATATCAAGAAATTGTTTCCTCCTTTCTTCAACATGTCTTTTGTTACAATAATGCGAATGTTTTTAAAGTAACATTTGACGTGCTCTATTGCGGGCATGTTTGATATTAAGAAATGAAAAGAAGGGAGAGAGAGACAGAGACAGACAGACAGACATAGACTGAGAGAGAGATCTACATTGGTGGACACACAGACAGAAACACATATTTCAAAAATAGCATGCCTGCTTTGCTGCTTTGATCTACTTTATTTTCATAATGTTTTAGTTTATACGCTTAAACTTTGTAACAAGGAAATCTTTTAAAGAAATATATGCACTTTGGTGAAAACTTGGAGATTGATTTCAACATGACATATCTGAAGCAACATTTTATCTTTATTCAAAATGTGGTCAATAGCACAAAAAACATATAAATTAAATCATTCATGTCAATCAGGATTATTGTCACTTGTGATCAGGCCCATCGTGTGAAGGGCGAGGTTTGCAATGAATGACGAGCCTATGATTGACGCTTATTCGCAAATTTAACAAATCAGTGTGCTTGAAAATTTCGGCATGCTTATGTTTTTGTGTAGTGTCGATAGCTGTAAATGTTAAAAAAAACCATTGATTTCCGGCACAAATAATTTATAGTAGTTTGTCGTATATCATAATTCATCAAAGTGATCATTCATTGTTTGTACCGAGAGTTTAATTGTAACTCTTATTTTTTTCTTTTCTTATATGCACGCATGTGTGTGTGTGTGTGTGGGGGGGTAAATATTTTCAAGAAATCTTTTTACATTGGAAATATTATTGTTATCGCCAAATTTGATGTACGTTTTTTCCATATGACCTAGATACCAGGCCGTTTTAAACTCAACTCGGTTACTAATACACGATAATATCATCAGTATTACTCGCTACAACTAGTCTGCATATATCTGCTCACAAGTTAAAACCCTTTTTTTAACAAAATTTTGATTTTTAACCTTTGTTTTTTCCCGTTCAAAATAGCCAATTTATATAGGATTATATAGGGATAATTTATCGACTCCCCGCAACCGATCACGTGACCTAGTCTCGGGTAGATATCGCATTAACGAGTGTGAGAGCGTGAAAAGGTCTATATTACAAGTGAAAAAATATCGTTTGAAGTTAAGATTAAATCTGGATGAGAAAAGGATATTTTTTCTATCAAAAATTCGAGAATTGGTTTTATATGGCCGCAATCAATATGTGATTCTTATGCTATATCGCAGAAAGTACACAATGAATTCGATTTAATTTTCATTTTGAATAACAGATCATTTGTTGATAATGTTCGCGTTTGTAGCCACTGTAAGTAGCTTTCGTCGTTATTTTATAAACATTACCATAAACATGTTTCCAGTCTATGTTCGATTGGGTATAGATTACTGCCCATGTAAATTGACTAGTAGGAGTGTCCGTGTTCGATATAAGTGTATTGTAAACATATTCATTCTAATCTGATCCCATAAGTGTTCTGTGAGAATAACAAATAACAGAAGGGTTTTAGGATCGTTTATAAAATATTGCATTCTGTATTTATATTTAATATTGATAAAAGGACTTTAGTGTGTCTCGTAAACTGTAGTAATTCAGATAATTGAGTTCTGTTAACTTGTTTGATATTCTTAATTTGTTTGAATGGGGTTTTACGCCGCTTTCAATAATCTTTCAGTTATATCGCGGCGGCTGGAGCACCTAACAATGGAATCCTGGTATTTCTCACACCAGTACTACCATTACATCCTTTCCTAGCCTCCAGCTGCTATCCCACATAGGTCTACGATTATCGACCCATTGATGAGAGACAAATTGTCGGAAAGGATGAGTGCCGCCGTCGGGGATCGAACCCGAGACCTCTAGATTGACAGGCCGACGCGCTACCAACTGCGCTATGACGGCGGCTTGATATTCTTAAACGAGTAATAATTATTAAGTATGCCTTTAAGTAAGCCATTCAAGTAAAGGTCTCTAAAGTATATATATTTTGAATTAATAGTGATTTATTTATTGTAGAATAGTGCAATATGTAGAATATGTTTCCATTTTGATAATCGATATTTTTTCGATATATGCTCTGTACGATTTTAGCACATAGATAAAAAAAAGATAATCTAGCCTTTTACTGATTATATCGCTGTAACATTTCCATAGGTTTATTTTTTTTTTTAATTAATCAAACTGTTACAAAGTCTTTAGCATGTATTATCACTTTTTATTATTATTTTCATTAGCCATTTAAATTTTATTGAGTGAATATAACATTTGGTATCTATGGTTTTTGCCCCCATCACAATATTGTTTAATGCTTATACTTTGCCTAATTTTAAGTCTACTATCCCATATGAATTCAGTAAATAAATTATTAATTCATTTCGTGGTGTTGGTAAACTGATGAATATATGTGTAAATATCCAAAACAAAAGCGCTTTTACAACAGTTATTCTGCCGATTGGAGCTAGTTTTCTTCTTTTCCAATACGAAATTATTTCTTGTTTTTTTCTATTTGGTACCAAAATTGAGATTTTCCAATACGCTTGGGTCTCGACTAAAGTTGCATTCCTAATAACTTAAAAGTTGTATCAACCAAAGATAGTCCCCATCTTGTTTATAGATCATGTGCTATATTTCATTGATCCTATCCATATTAATTTGGTTTTATCGAAGTGCACATAAAGGCCTGATATTTCAGAAAAAAATGATTTAGTGTTTCAGGTCTAAGGGAAGTAAATCATTTTCCATAGACGACCATTATAACATATTCGCTTATAGCTCTGTCCAAGAGTTTGCGAGAATGACCAGACCTACTTTAAATTAAAGAACATCCATTCATACATCCAAAAAAATAAATTTTAGTATGCCATGATCCCTTTTCTCTATGACTTTCGACCCCATTTTTGAGATGACCCTCCCTGTACAGCTGTTTCTATGGGCAATTAAAAAAACGTACCCGTTTTTAAAACCCGCTAGTCATTTGCCAAAATGATTCAAAACCGTTACTTTTGACTTCAAATTTTTTCAACGGAACAAAGGGCCTGAAAAAATCATTGATCTTGAATTTCAATAATATTGTCCAATCAGAGGCCACCTTGATCTTGTGTTGATATGAACCGGAGTTTCCCTATACTTACCTGACAGATGACGGGAAAATGATTTACTTCCCTTACACCTAAAAACTGTATGTAAAAAGATGCCTCCGACCAATCTAATAGAAGTGTGGTATCATCAGCAAATTGAGATATGATATATTCATTTTATCTTATCCTTATTCCAGTTATAGTAGGGTTATTTTTATTTCAATACTAAGATTTCTGAGCAAAGAATAATTAATTAAAATGATATGGGATCGCCTTGTCTATAACCTCTTTTATCAATGAAAAATTCAGATAAGAATCCATTTAGTAAAACACATAATTCTGCATTATCCAAAAATAGTGTAATCCCTTTTTTTAACATATCTCCAAATTGAAAAAAAGGAGACTTTTTTTATATATTTCTAAAATTGAATGAAAGGAAAGCACTAGTCATTCCGGAATATTATTATCCTCACAATATCATATAAAAGTCGAGTATTTTCTCTGATATATCTAAACCGGTACCGCCGTCGACTTTATCAAAGCCGACAAGTAGGTCCCGATCGACTGCACCAAGAGATTGGCTGATGGGCATTTAATGACGTATACCCAAACATCGAATCTCATTGGGTGATGCATTGTTTGTAAACAATATGGCGGAAGCGGGGCGCAGAGATCCTCATGTATTTTACATGAAAAAGGTGACATTTCAAGGTTTTTCTCACACACAATTTCGTTTAACATTAAAAGTGACTTTACAACTACAAAAGTAAGATTTTTATCGTATTGGATGGAAATCCCGTGGCGTGTCCAAATTTTTCAACATAATTTGCTGCGCATGCGTAAGCCTCGTTTTCGATTTTAGTTAGGAAAAATAAAACTAATGGGCCAGGCTTTCCGTGTATGTACCGAAAATCGGTGTATACCTGTCGGGTTTATTAAAGTCGACAGTGGTACCAGCCTATGATATATCTTCCTGTAAAACCAAGTTTGTCCTTTTGAAATCAGATGATCCCATGCATTTTTGGTCTGTTGGAAATTGAACTAGAAGCTAGTTTATTAAGCACATTTTAAAGCGTTATAGGTCTCCAATTTTTCAAAAAAAATATTTAGGTTTATTTTCTTTTGGTATACAAGTAATATTTCCTTATTCTATATTTTTTATATTGATTTTGCTTCAAAGGCAAAACTCAATGATCTAACAACAAAATGAACAATGTCATTCCAGAATATTTCATGAAAAATTGCGTTATAACCATCTTATCCCGGACTTTTGTCATTTTTCATATTCTTAAGTGTAACTACTTCATATGTCAACATACCTTATACGTTTTCTCTTTGCCTTGTTTTTAATCTATTTATATCAAAATTGAAATATTTGTAAACTAAATCAAATCGTTAAATTGTTATCTTTACATCATTTAAATGTTCGTAGAATTGCTTTGTTTCATTTAGTATTTCCGTTTGGTCATAGATGTATTTATATTCATTATGTTGTATAAAAGCTATTTATTTATTCTGGTATCTCTGTTTTTCTAATTTGCTTTAAAATTGCGTACTTTTTTCTCAATTTTCCACCCAATGAGATCTTGAGAGAATAAATGCACCTTTAAATTTTGAATCTCTTAAGGTACTTAACTCATCTTATAGGTTGAGCAATGTATTCTTATTAAGTTATTTAATAAGTTATTTTCTATGGTTTCAATTTTTGCTCTTAAAAATCTTTCCTGTTTACCAATTCTTTTTGCTTTATGACTCAACAACAAAATAGGTAATACCACGTTTTGTGTGATGCGTTTTTTTTAATTAAATGATACATAAAAATCAATAGAAGGAAATAAGTGCACGACATAACCGTTTCATACTTAAGATACCTCAAATAAATCAAATCTTTATGACAATCAAGACTGTTTTACTTACAATATCAATAGCAAATCACCTATTATCGAATCGGCAACTATGGTGAGAAAATACTAGAAACCCAGAAGTTAACCAATATATTCACGAAACACCACATTTTTCATGGAATGGCGAAGACAACAGAATCCACCTTAAATAAGCAATAAGAAATTAAAACAAGAGGACTATGATGGTCCTATATAGCTCCCCTGAGTATGATTGCTCAAGGCTTTATGATCTTATACTCAAAATATCAAAGCCCTATACCTAATCATTTTGGAGAAGAAGATTTTTTAAAGATTTTCTCCTTTAATCCTAGGTATAGTGAAAACCCAACCATGTTGAGCTAATTTCAAGAGTACTGTAATTCTTTGAAGTAATAAAGTACAGGGTCAATAGGCATTAATACATACCAAATATCAAAGCTCTAGGCCTAATGGTTTAGAAGGAGAACATTTGTTATGATATCCTTCTTTATTCCTTTCTGGGATTGCATAGAAAAGGGCTTATTTTCAGAATACAGTAATTCTATGAAGTACTTTAGTTCAGGGTCAAAAGTTATTATTTCACACCAAATATCAAAACTCTCGGCTTAATGGTTTGGGAGAAGAAGATTTTTTAAGATTTCCTTCTTTAAATCTATGTTAAATCAGGGATCGCATAGAAAAAGGCTAATTTTCAGAATACAGTAATTCCTTGAAGTTTTTTGGTACAGGGTCAATGGATGATGATTTATACAAAATATCAAAGCTCTAGGCCTTATGGTTGAGGAGAAGAAGATTTATAATGTTTTCCTTCTTTATTTCTATGTAAAATCAGGGATCGCACAGAAAAGGGCTTATTTTCAGAATTCGGTAATTCTTTGAAGTATTTTGGTTTAGGGTCAACAGATGACGATTTGTACCAAAATATCAAAGCTCTAGACCTTTCGGCTTGGGAGCAGAATATTTTTTAATTTTTTTCACTCCGCTGTCATGGCAACCAGAGTTCTTCATGGATTTCAATTCTTTGAAGTATTTTGAAAGAGTATGACCTAGGGATCATTTCTGTGAATTTTTGTTGAAATTCCATGATGAGTTTAGGAGGAGAAGCTTTTTTTGTAATTGTGAACGGACGGACAGACGGACGGACGGACGACGGACAATGACCGATCAAAGTGGCTCCCCCAGAGCACTTCGTGCGTAGGTGAGCTAAAAATGTAAAAGAGTAAAATCGATGAGATTTATCAGAGTATACACGAAAAGTACGACTAGCAGATTTTTTCATGGATCACATGTAAGGAATAAAAGTACTCTTGTTCTTCCTTTGAATAGAAGCTAATCCATAAACAAAAGGACCATGATGGTCCTAAATCGCTCCCCCGAGTATGATGGTTCATGGCTTTATGATATAAACAAAATAGCAAAGCCCCCTGTCTAATTATTTTGGAGAAAATGTTTTAGGATTTCTCTTTTAATCCTAGGTATACTGATGATACCATCATATAGCACTAATTTCCTGAATATGGTAATGCTTTGAAGTATACACATCAATACATACCAAGTGTAAAAGCTCTAGGCCTAATGGTTTATGAGAAGCAGGTTTTCAAAGATATCATTATTTTTTCCTAACTAAAATTAGGGATTGCACAGAAAAGGGCTATTTTTTTAAAGTAATTTGGTAGAGGGTCAATGGCTGATGATATGTACCAAACATCAAAGCTCTAGGCTTTATGGTTTGGGAGAAGAAGATTTTCAAAGATTTTCTTCTTTATTCCTTTGTAAAATCAGTGATCGCATAGAAAAGGGCCAATTTTCAGAGTATGATAATTCTTTCAAGTATTTTGATAGAGGGTAAATAGATGATGATGTACACCAAATATCAAAGCTCTATGCTTTATGGTTTGGGAAAAGAAGATTTTTAAAGTTTTCCTTCTTTTATTCTATTTAAAATCAGCGATCTCCCAGAAGAGGGCTATTTTTTTAGAATACGGCAATTCTTTGGAGTATTTTGGTAGAGGGTCAAATGATGATGATTTTTATGATTCTAGTAAAGAAACAGAAATGGAAACTAAGACGGCTCTTAATTTTTTTGCTCTAACAATCGGCTTTTATTATCAACTACAGATAAAAAGCTTTGCTTATGAATTTGAACAATGGTGGAAATTAACCTTAAAATCTTACACAGAATCCATTAGAACCTTAATACCATTATAAAATTTACGATGGAAATGAACCAAGAAAATTAACATTCTAGATTGTCTAAAAATAATAAAAGGAACAAAAGTATCAACTGAAGCATTCTACAATTCTAAGGAAAGCAAATCATATAATTTTTGTACGTCATGGCACTCGAAACAGAATACCTTTCGCTTTAGAAATAAGCTCTAGGCTAAAAAATCAGAACACTTTTCTTTTGAAGATGTGCAAAATAATTAGCTATAAATCAGGATAGCTAACGAAAAGGAGACAAAGATTTGACGATTGCTTACAACCATAATGATCCAAACGTATTAACAAATATAATATCCCCAAGCGTGATCGACATATGAGAACGTCCTACAGCGTATCACGGTAATGAAAATAAGCATCAAAAGGGGACATATCTATTAGTTCACATATGGTGACAAGAGTAAAAAAAGGTTTGATAAAGTTTCGCGTGCGTTGTTTTTCTCATTTAAGAGATGAAGAGAATATTTGTTGTTTTCATAGAGGTATGAACCGAAAAACCTAATCACACTGTATGAATACGCGAAGCGGATTCATACATTGTGTGATTAGGTTTTTCGGACCATACCTCCATGAAAACAAAAATATTCTCTTCATTTCTTATAATTTAATAGCATCGAGCAAAAAACTAAAAGCTTTACAAATTTTGATACTTTTTGGTATGGGACTATTTTTTTTTTTTTTTGCGAAAGCATACAAAATCGCTGCGTGCTCAAAATTGTGTCATGGAGTTATGAATAATTTTTCTCGACCAATCAGAACGCCCCTATTTGATAGACGAAACTAAAAATTAAATTATTTTGATATGATGTAGGTTTCTTCGTTTTGAGCATGACCTTAAATTAAAGCATGTATTTCTATTCTTCTTTACCATAACGTTTATTGGCAGGCATTATGAAGTGATCTATAGAATAAAAGTGACGTCAACATAGACTACCTTATATGGAACCATATTTGACACGATACGAATTTTATTTCTGACTTTTCCAATTTTGTCTTTGAGAAATGTGTGTTTATTTAGTAGAAGTATCTATATATATATATATATATGATAAAGCATGTGCTTAAGATACAAGCATCACTGCAGCCGCCGTCATAGCGCAGTTGGTAGCGCGTCGGACTGTCAATCAAGAGGTCCCGGGTTCGATCCCCGACGTCGACACTCATCCTTTCCGACTATTTGTCTCTCACCAATGGGTCGATAATCGTAGACCTATGTGGGATAGCAGCTGGAGGCTAGGAAAGGATGTAATGGTAGTACTGGTGTGAGAAATACCAGGATTCCATTGTTAGATACTCCAGCCGCCGCGATATAACTGAAAGATTGTTGAAAGCTGCGTAAAACCCCATTCAGACAGACAGACAAGCATCACTGGTGCCGTCATGGAAAATGTTTGACTTGTAGGAATACGGAACCAATGATGTTTGTCAAAATATCCGTTACCTTAACAAAAGGCAGCTATATAATATTATATATCATAGGGTAAGATATTATTGTAATTTGTTATAAATTCCTCAACCCAACTGCCTATTATTCAAACAAACAATTCATGCCCAATTGCCATCATACCAATAATGGATATGATATTGAAAAAGAGATATTCTGATCTCGTCTGCGAATGCCGTTCGTGGAAAGGGGGTAAGCCTAAAACCTAGATATCACTTTATAAGTAAGTTAGTTTTCATCGTTGGTTTCCTATGGTTATTTTTATGAATAGAATTATCAATATTTTTCCGAGTTTGAGAGCAACGAAGGGTTATAAATTATCGATTGTTGAAAATGTGGCGTCGTAAATCGTGTAATATTTTTGTTTCTTACCTAGTCTAAAATATATCGATCTTTCACCGGAACAAGAAAGCTAATATTTACTGGGTAGGTTTTCTTTCAAATTAGGAAATGGAGCCGGCCAATACTTCTGCGACTGTGCACCATACGGAACTTGTGGATACTTCTTAGGTTGTCGGTGTAATGAAAACGACGATGTATGGGGAGTAGACGAAGGATACATTACAAACAAAGCAGATCTACCAATAAGAGCTTTCGCGGCTGGTGATACTGGTTATAACGGTAAGTGTAATTTAGTGTGATAAAAATACTGGGAAAGACACAAGCACAAAAACCGTGCTAGGCAACCACCCATTATGCAGATTATGTTATGCATAAGATAGACCCTTACTTATGCAAATTATATTTTCTGGTGAATTATAAAACCGCTTGTCAAATTGATTTAAATCCCGGTTTTCAAAGACCTACCTTCTTTTCACGTGATTGACAAGTAGAAAAATTAAAGAGAAAGCATGTCAAAGCAGTTCTTTTTGGTGTTAAAATTGCTCAGCCTTCTTTTTTAATACTTTTATTCTATGCCATTTCACTCCTAAAAAGTGTGTGGCTTATCAAGTTAGATGTTTTCCTTTTGAAAATGATGTTGTTTTTTTCTATAAACTTTTTTAAAGGGGGATATCGATGTTCCTGAAACAAAGATAAGACCAATTTTGATACATAAATTTATCTTCGCAGTAATCTTATAGGCTTAAAGTTTCTTTTGTGGTTATATAGGAAAGATAAAACGAAATTCCAGGTTATTTTTAGATACCAAGGAATTGGTTTGTGTCGACACCGCATGACCTTATTTGTATATGACCCGAAGTCAAAGGTAGATAACAAATTGACAAAGGAAACAACCAACGTCCTAAATTATGTAAAATCAAATGGTTAGCGCAAGACTAGGGTAAGTGTCTATATACGTATTAACGCTTACGACAGTTTGGACTGATATTTACAGAAATGAAGACCCGCTAGCAAACATACCACCCGATGATTTAACCTTGACTTTGGTTTGAGGAAATTCAAACTCAATGCGGGTATCCAACGGTAATAAACAACACATGAATGACACAACTTTCATTACAAATGTCTCGCCTTAATATAAAAATAGATTAATAGCCTACGGCTATTAGGGAAAAACCCCGGTTTATTCTGATAAAAGACCGCTGATTTTCGCAAAATTACCTTCCATAACATTTATTAAAATAGTGTATGTAAGGATATTGGAATAATTACTATCTGTGACACGAAAAAAAATCTTTAGTTTCCTATTTAAATGGCCCATACAAAACAAAGGCAATAGCGCGATAGTTTAATGACGATGTCATGATAATATGATGACCATGACGATGACGCGACAAGACAAGGTTGACAACCCTAGAACAAGACAGTACAATGGTGAGATCACGATACTATTCCATATTATTGCTGTCGCACTACTGTTAAAGTCAAGGTCACAATCGTGGGGTCAAAGATCAAAAATCGGCACTTTTTGCCGTGTCCGCTCTGTTACTTCTAAAATCATGCACGCAGGTACAAATTTCTTTCTTACAAATGTTCGACGTCTACAGACAACGTGTCGCGCTAAAGACCAAGGTACCTATGTCAAAGGTCAAGGTCACAATCTGGGGTCAAAGGTAAATAATTGGGACTTTTTGCCGTGTCCGCTATGTTATTTCTATAATCATGCAGGCAGGTACGAATTTCTTTCATACAAATATTTACCTACTTCAGACGACGTGTCGCGAAAAAGACCCAGGTTCCTATCTCAAAAGTCAAGGTCACAATATAGGCTCAACGGTCAAAAATCGGCTTTTTTTGCCGTGTCAGCTGTGTTACTTCTATAACCATGCTTGCACGTACAAATTTCTTCCATACAAATGTTCACCACCATCAGACGACGTGTCGCGAAAAAGACCAAGGCTTCTATCTCAAAGTCAAGGTCACAATCTTGGGGTCAAAGGACAAAAATCGGCACTTTTTGCCGTGTCCGCTCTGTTACTTCTATTATCATGCACGCAGGTACAAATTTCTTTCTTACAAATGTTCACCACCTTCAGACAACGTGTCGCGCAAAAGACCAAGGTACCTATGTCAAAGGTCAAGTCACAATCTGGGGTCAAGGGTATAAACTGGGAACTTTTTGCCGTGTCCGCTCTGTTATTTCTATAATCATGCACGCAGGTACAAATTTCTTTCATACAAATGTTCACCATTTTCAGACGACGTGTGGCGAAAAGATCCAGGCTTCTATCTCAAAGGTCAAGGTCACAATCTAGGCTCAACGGTCAAAAATTGGCTTTTTTTTGCCTTGTCCGCTCTGTTACTTCTATTACCATGCTTGCACGTACAAATTTCTTTCATACAAATGTTCACCACCTTAAGACGACGTGTCGCGAAAAAGACCCAGATTCCTATCTCAAAGTCACGGTCACAATCTAGGGTCAAATGTAAAAAATCGGCACTTTTTGCCGTGTCCGCTCTGTTACTTCTATTACCATGCTTGCACGTACAAATTTCTTTCATACAAATGTTCACCACCTTCAGACAACGTGTCGCGCAAAAGACCAAGGTACCTATGTCAAAGGTCAAGGTCACAATCTGGGGTCAAAGATAAAAACTGGGGACTTTTTGCCGTGTCCGCTCTGTTATTTCTATAATCATGCACACAGGTACAAATTTCTTTCATACAAATGTTAACCTACTTCAGACCACGTATCGCGAAAAGGCCCAGGTTACTATCTCAAAGGTCAAGGTCTCAATCTAGGCTCAACGGTCAAAAATCGGCTTTTTTTTGCCGTGTCCGCTCTGTTACTTCTATAACCATGCGGGCACGTACAAATTTCTTTCATTTAAAAATCACCACCTTCAGACGACGTGTAGCGCAAAAGACCAAGGTACCTATGTCAAAGGTCAAGGTCACAATCAGGGAACAAAGGTAAATTATTTGGACTTTTTTCCGTGTCCGCTCTGTTACTTCTATAATCACGCACGCAGGTACAAATTTCTTTCTTACAAATGATCACCACCTTCAGACAATGTGTCGCGCTAAAGACTCAGGTTCCTATCTTAAAGGTCAAGGTCACAATCTGGGGTCAAAGGTCAAAAATCGGCATGTTTTGCCGTGTCCGCTCTGTAACTTCTATAATCATGCACGCAGGTACAATTTTTTTCATACAAATATTCATCGCCTTCAGACGACGTGTCGCGAAAAAGACCCAGGCTTCTATCTCAATGGTCATGGTCACAATCTGGGGTCAATGGGGCGTCCAGAATGGTTAAATTTCGTACGGAATGGTTAAATTGTATTTACTCTCTTATTCTTCAATGGATTGCTTCCATATTTGAACAGATGCTCAATGGCCGGACCACTTTACATGACCTTGACCTTGACCAGTGACTTTGACCTACTTTTGACCTGAGAAAAAGCAGTCCTTCATGCATTTCTCGATTGCATTCTGTATTTATAAAGATTAGTATATGTTTTTGAATTTCATTTATTAAAACCCAGACGTATAGATCACAAATGCATGTGGTTGTGTTTACAAAACAAATCAAAGTACCACATGCTTGACCCTGTCCTTTGGGGCATTTGTCACATGACTGTGACCAGATCTTGTTTATATGGGAACACAATTATTATGATCATGCTTGATTGCACATCAATTTTATGCATTAAGAACAAACTAAAAGTGGATGATTAAATTATTTCTTCGACTTCTACAGCAAAATCCATTGCCTTGCAATGCCGTTTATATCATAGATAACATTGGAATATAATCTTAACCCGGATCATGATAATTTGACAAAGAAGTTAATTTGATGTTAACAACAATTTCTAAATAGATTGATTGATTGAATGAATGGAGTTTAACGCCAATTTAGCAGTATTTCAGTCTCATCGCGTCGGCTTGAGCACAAAACGATGGATTCCTGTTACTTCTCACACCACTGCTACCATACAGCCTTTCCTAGCCTCTCAACTGCCATACCACATAGGTTTACGATTATCCATCCATTGGTCATTGTTTAAGATTTCGGAGTATTCAAACTGACTTGCATTAACCATGAAAATGATTAGATAGAAGTAGTAAAGCTACCAGATAAAACGTTATAAGTTCAAAGATCTGAGATTTAATGCTACAAACCGTTTACCGCTATGACCATAAAAAGGTCACCAACTCCTTTCTGAGGTGAGTGGTAAGTCTAAGATGGTCTGTAGGACCCACATAAGAAAATCTCTGAGAGTCCTGGCAGCAATTTTGTCACTCGATAACTCGAAATGGCAGCGACCTTTAAAACCCTGACAGAGACTAATAGTTACTACTTGGTTGAAAGATAACGAAAAATTAAAAGTTTTTCGAGTAAATAACTAAATGATTGGTAGTCCCGAACGAAATGAGAACACCCTACCCAACAATCCAGCCTCTGTAAAAAGCAGAGTAAAATTAGAGTTTAAACGACCTATGATCAACTAAACGCTAATATTTGATAAATGCACACAATTCATGAATCTGTGAGTTTTCAGAAAAGACAGTTGATTTAGTTTTGGCTTGCTGTAAGGGGCGCTGACAGTCGAACTCAATTATCTTCGGTGAAAATACACCAAAGTTTGTTTTTGCTATTAAAAATATGACCATAGATGGTTTCCAAAATGTAATTTGTAAACTAGAAATAATTTCCCACTACGTATGATATAGATTTAGAGAAATAGGGGCCATTTTGAAACATGTGGCCATTTTGATAAAAATGTCTTGCCAAACATAAGGGGTGTATTAAGATTAACTAAAATCAGCCCAATTGTTACTGTCTATTCGTCTTGACAAAAATGCGGTCATATGCGGACAGTCAATCAGATAGACGGGCGGACAGAAATGAAGACAAATGCCGCAGGCAAATCATACTTCTATCAGAGTGTAAACAGAGCTCGATTAATGCCCATCTAAACGGGTATCTTTTTCTTCTTTTCTTTTTACATTTAAGGCATGTATATGTGTCTTTTAACAAATTACATGGATAGATACAATTTATTTTTGATTAAGTGGGGTTATATGCCACTTTCACAGTGTTAGATACAGGCGAAAAATTTGATTTGATACGTAAATTCAATGTCAAAGCTGAAAGTCAAATGCTAAAAAATGACTTTTTTCTTTGTCCAAATAGTCACTTGATGTGTATGTTGCACTACCCTCAGGGCTAAAGATGTAATTGAAATTAATATATCATATGACATATCGCTTATCATCTGCAACACATTTTTGAATAAGATAATGATATTAAACAATTAGACGAAAAATACGACGTTTTAGGGTTTTAAATGCATTTATGAATGTAAATTACGCAATTTCAAGGTTGAATTTCTATTCGTGATTTATCCATGGTACATAATTTGATACGCGCTATTTCATTTCCGTCTCATGATTAAAGCTATTATCAAAATTCAGTCTCAAAAAATTAAACAGTACCAAATTCCATCTCCACTTTTAACATACATGAACTGAAAACAGCATCAGGAAGCAAGTTCGAAATATAAACTAAAGTTGTTGTTGTTGTGTTTGTGTGTGTGTGTGTGTGTGTGAATAGTAAATTTCCGGAATATTACTAAATATTCCTGGAAAAAATGCGATAAAACAACGCCCGCTTTGAAGTAGATGATATATTATTTCTACAATAAAGAATTCTTACATTAGTTTTGTCGTGGTTACACACCACTTCATTCAATAGGAGATAGTGGTATACAAGTTTGATTAGACCACATTCTTTTTTATGAAAAACCTTTTCAGTTTGGATTTAGGCCGTTTTCCTTGAAAATTAAATCTTTGAGACGTTTGAATTGTAATCAACTACCAAGATTACCAGGATTCACAAATATTGCGAAAGCAAGTCCATTGCTAGTCTGATGTATACTTCAAGCTCGTTAAGCATTATTTATTTATCCAATTTTACATCCCTTTAAGTACTTAAGCTTGAGATAATTTCAACGATTACATTAAGTTTTCTACTGATGTTTTGTATTGAAATTCGTAGTCTTCTTTTCTTTCTCTAGTAAAAAGACATTTAGAAAACTTTGACAAATTTGTCCTTAAGTCGGACACGTGAAGTTTTCTCGTCAAGTTATCAAAGAATAAGTGATAAAAAATTGTCATTGAATGATCTCCGGTCCCGCGAACTGGAACTTCGGCTAATGAAAAAGTCGCTTATGAAATAACGTGTTCAGAAAAATCTAACGGAAAATGAAATAATTAGTTGGCGACCGTTGTCTTTACTACGATTATGTTGTCAAACAAGGTAACATACTTGACTTTTGACTTGGTTACTGCCCATAGATCTATCGATACTAGAGACAGGTACGGTACAAATTTTTTGTTTAAAATGAGCGGAAGTGACGTCAGTTGATCGTAGTTGGGCGAACGCTATCTACGGATAATATGGAGCGTTTGACGAACGCTGATTAAGAATTGCAGATATCCAATACGGTTCAATGCGGCGGATCTCTGCCTAGAAAATAATGGTTCATCTAATCAACGTTTAAAGATCGAAACGCCATGAAAATACACGGCAATAATTCATCAAATAACTGAAATTGATTTTGCAAAAAAATATATTGTTGTCATTTATTATAATTAGAAATAAATTTGGTAATTCAGGAATAATTTGGTATATTTCCATGCACCCTTCATTAGGCTCTATTCTCCCGTAGTGGATCATCTTGAGCTATAAATTTACACATGCGCACTTACAAAATGACAAATAGACTCTGTGAATTAAACTTAAGATAAAATAAATTCAATTAGATTTGTTTCTTTGAATGGGGTTTTACGCCCCTTTCAACAATCTTTCAGTTATATCGCGGCGGCTCGAGCACCTAACAATGGAATCCTGGTATTTCTCACACCTGTACTACCATTACATCCTTACCTAGCCTTCAGCTACTACCCCACAAAGGTCTACGATGATCGACCAATTGGTGAGAGACTTTTGTACTACCATTACATCCTTTCCTAGCATCCAGCTACTATCCCACAAAGGTCTACGATGATCGACCCATTGGTGAGAGACAAATAGTCGGAAAGGATGAGTGCCGCCGTCGAAATTCAATTAGAATATTACAGTCCGGATAAAAAACAGATTGGTACAAAAATTACACTTTTTTATTTTATCATACACGCGACATTGAGATGCAAATTCAGTCTCCCATAATCAATCTACAAACAAGGATCAATGTCATACTTGCGGCATTGGTGAAACAGACTTGAGAATGTATTTCGAGTTATATACCATCGATCTACCCAAATTTTAAAAAGCATTTACATGGCCATAGCATTTGCAAAAAGAAAAAAAAACATGAACCCAAAATCTTTGTAAGGAATTAGGAAAAAATAGTATAAACTGGATAATATGATTTCTTTGATATATTTCATACACTGACATTTATTAATGTTGATTTCTTACACTTTTCATATTGTTTGTAATTCATGTATCAACTGCGAGTGCGCAGAAATGAAACCAATCGAATACGGGAGAATGCTCGAATATGGGAAACTTAAGAATATACAGCATATTAATCACTAAACACAGTGAGGACCTAAAATATTGTGAGTCCCTTCTCTGCGTAAATATCAAACTATTAGAAGATGTTTTAATCACATATGATAATTCATTACAAACAGCCTTATTCTTTGATGCCCTGGAGAAATAAATTAAGATAATGAACTTTTTGGAAAAGAAGAAAATTGCTTGTTACAAGATATTTCTTCTTTTTCCACAATGCTTTTCCAGTATAAAATCACAGCAACTTAAAATCACGGTTTTCTACATGAAAGTGTTAACACAAACTTTTTGATAAATTCGAAAGAAAAAAAAGAGGAGCTAAATCAAATTTATGACTAACTCAGAAGAGTGGCTAGTACAAGACTAAAATCTTTATTTTTCAAGGGGATACATGTTTAAAGTGTCTTAATACCCACAACATTTTGTAGGAGGATGTAAGTTTGGGAAGGACCCCTAAAGAAAAACGTCATGGAAAAAGAAGAAAGTTTCGTTAGTTAAAAGCAATTTCTTCATTATCCATAACGTTTTCTATACTAAAAGACAAGATTGTCAGAATTGCACCAAGTTTAAAATGTTGTCGGCAACTTCTTCCAATTCGACCCTGTCTAAAATTTTCTTTTGTGGTATTGTTAAAGATAAAAGTGAAATTTTAGAATGTTCGCAAATTAAGGAAAATTCTGCAATTTAATTGCAACAATGCAAATACTTTGTAGGCAAAATCTGAACTTTCTACCTCCTTGGGTGGGTTTCTCCAAATATTTTTGAAATATATTTCTCATAATACCGCCTCTATCTGTAGTTCTAGATAAGGTATTAGCTCTAGACTAGCTGGTCTAAGCTCATAAACATAACATACTTTTTGAGGAATAAACTTGGGAAGAGTGATAAATTGTTAGTATAAATTATTTTACATGCTCTTGTCATGGTTTCTCAGTTACAATTTGAAATTCAGTTGTGGTATTATGAGGTGATCTCTTAACCCATTACTAGAGAGCAAAATTTGAGACTGCTCCAAATTGAAAGGCATTGCAGAAAACAATTTGAAGTTCACAAACTTTTACATTTGTTCAACCTTTTGGATTGAAAACATTTTGTAAAATAAAGAAATTGCTTTTTCCAGTTGTTTTTATTGAGGGGCGTCCAAAAATGTCACTGTTTGGAAATGGGTTAATAAGTATCAAGAGTACAAAATCAGATTACTGATAAAAAAGGAATTGAATGAATGTAGTATAATTCAAATTAAGTTCATTTACCGGACTACATAAAGAAAATTAATATCCGTATTTTGGAAAGCAAAATCAATAATATTCAAGTAGTTTCCTTAAACTAACCAAATTAATACAATTCTACCAAAGTTCTATTCATTAATCTCTGAATTAAATTATCAATAAATATTTATCATTTAACATACATGTGTATATACCCATCATAAAAGAGAAAATGTATATTTGTCTTTAACGGTTGTCATGCTAAATATTTATTCTCTTTTAACTATGTTTAAAAACTGTGATATAATCAGATCTATCTTTAATTCCAAGATATTCTTATCACAACATGAACAAGCAGGTAGTGTAGGCTAGGATCAGACTGCACCTCAGGCACCTCTCGCAGGCTATACACCAGCTTAAGCCTTTCAAAAGCAGGAATATTTTGGGATCAGCATTACAAGGGTTAATTTCTTTTCTAATCCTTTTTTAATTTTTGATTTCATTTCTGACTTCATAGATTTGGTTTGTAGTGGGATTAAGCTTGTGGCAGTGTGTCATGTGATTTAAGAATTATTAAACTTCTACAAAATGCAAAAAGAATTATCTTGTAAATGGCAGAATATCAAAGCACATTGTTTACATTTTCTTTTTTCATTTTCTTTAAATCTTATCGGTTTGTATGAACTATATAAATTCAAATAAAATGAAATAAATTATAAGCTTAAAAAAGTTATCAGAAATCTATTAACTTACTGGTGTTAAGGGCAAAGTTCTAGACTTTTCAGTATTAAGGTATAAAACATATGTTAACAAATACAGTAAACCACTTTTGTAAATTCTATTGTTCTTAAAATACTTGGGCACACTTTCTTAAAATACATCAAAGACAGATAGTATAATCAAAGGATTAAATCAAATTGTATAATCCCCTATATATAATCTTACATGTTTCTGTTTATCCCTTACATGACAAAAAAATCACAATTTAAATTAAATATTTATATGTTTGCAAAAGTATTCTTGTCATATGAAATATATAGCTTTTAAATTTCATTGATATTGGTCTGACCTAATGGTAAAAGTTATTTCTCTTATGATAAGCAAAATTTATATCATACTGATATTTATATTGTTATGTTAAAATATATGTTTAATCTATTTGTGTTCTTTATATAATTGCATTTTCCCCCCATTAATTTTCAGTTGTCGAAATTATATCTCTAAAAAAAATGTAAGTTATTTAACAGTTAACTAAAAATCACAGCATAATTGTACATTCTTTGATCTATTTAAGTTTATATGAAATTTTATGTTTTATCTTGGGTCTTAAAAATGTGGGCTGAACTATACTCATTAAATTACAGAATGTTTGATAATATCTTGTGAAAAGAATGAGCCACCTGTTGCATAATATAAATTGTTTGATAAATGATAAATCCTATTTCACACCATGCTCTTGCCGAAAAAAAATAATAATAATAATAAAAATAAAAAAATAAAATGAAATCCTCTGAAAACAAGAGGCTTTTGAATTTTTCAAATACATGAAGAAAAGTTAGATAGAACACTTGTCTATTGACATTGTAATTTGATTTTGGTTCAGTTGAAGACAGGCAATGGTAAACAATATGTCCTCAGTCTTTTGATGTGGGCGTAAAATATACTTTCTTGGTGCCTAATTATTGCAATTAGGAAAGACAGACTATGGTAAAACAATAATACCCTTGATCTTAAAACACAGGGGCAAAAAACATTGCCAAATTGATGTAAAAATCCTTGCGATCAGGACACTAGGCAATCACTTTGATTTGCAGTCATTATCACCATATGATTTTTCTCATTCATTATCAACAAATGATTTATTCATAAAAGTTAAGAATATGCATTCCCGGTACTATATCTTTGCAATTAGGCCAGTAAGCAATCACTTTCATTCGTTCTCTTTGTTTATCTAAAAATCGATTTATTCAATATCATAAGGTATCTGTTTTTTGTTTGTTTTGTATTTTTGTCAATCAAAATCATGTGGGACCACCAGACAATTTATCGCTTTATGCACCAGCTATTTATAACGTCTGGGGAGGGAATCGAACCCCCAAAAATAATTTTGAATAAAAAGACACAATTTTATAGTCCTGCTTGACAGTTAAATAGTTTGACGCATTGAAAGTGATTGATGAATGTAAGACAATTATTAAAAATCATACCAATTTAACCCAAGCCCAGACAATAAAATTTTAGACCAGTCCGAATTCAAATTAAGATGCGGACAATAACAACAAGTTCAATCCTAACCAAACCAGAAACCATGAATTTTCTGTGATAAATTTTAGGAAGGGGCTTTTATCTGCAGTAGTGAAATGTTGAAGGGGATAATGTCCACCCTGTAAATATTAGGAGGGGAAATTTTGTCTGCCCATCCAGAAAGACAAAGGGGCTAATATCAGTCTGCCCTGTTAAATTTAGGAAGAGAATATTGTCCGTCTTGTCAAAAAACATAGAAGCTGATATTGTTCAAAGGGGATAGTCTAGTTACCCTTGAAAAGCTGAGAGCAACTAGGGTTCCCTCTGGTTCAAGGGGAACTCCCTAGCCAGGGTGCTGGCATCAGGGGTAGTAGTGTAGCACTGGTGTGAGAGATCTTTTTAAACCATGGTTATGAGCTCATTACTGCTATCTGACTGAAATAATGTAACATTTGGCATTAAAAGCCAACCAAAATCAAATAATTTCTCCCAGAAAGGCCGTCCTCACTAATTGCTTGACCTTAAACTAGGCACTGGCTTTTGGCTGCCTTTTTTTCTCTCCAACTGGGCTCAATTGTTGTGCTACAGCTCTCGCTAATCTACAGCCATATTGCATTTGACCTAGAAGCAAATGATGGGCCGAGTTGACTGTTCACCCACATGAAACCCGAGAGATCTACCGGAGACTGAGAATGTAGATATTAAGCGATTGTATCGTAATCATTAGCTAAATTTAGACATTCTAGCTGCTTTGGAGTCCAAAATCAGTACCAAATGTCTTGCGCTTGTCGGGGGAAGTACAAATGTTTAAGACTAACGAGAATTTAAACAAACCTACCATTTTTTTTTCAATCGGATGTGAGATTGCATGATGGGAATTTTCTCCCGGCGCCGGGAGACTTTACTCGTCGTAAGAACTACAATAATATTTCCAACCGCCAATGAGATTGCAGGAAAGTTTATACACTACCCTTTGTCTCTCACAGACAGCGGGCTACCAGTTTAACTTGACATAAATATAAGAGTTCAAAATCAACTACCGGTATGTATGATTTGTTTGGTCAATCAGTATTACTAATGACATCCGCAATTCTTCGATAACCCCTGTATTAAAACTGACATAAGTTTACGACTGTTTCCTCTTTCAGGTCCAACTGATGAACGTGCCTATCATACCATTGGTCCATTGATCTGTTGCTAAAGTAAAGACAACAGCTAAAAAGATGTCAAAATCAAAATTAAAAAGATTGACTTTAGGACTCAAAACAACTAATCACAAGAAACAAACGCGGATGGGATTTGAACCAGAGAACCCTGTTGGATGCCATTAATAGCCAGATGAAGCCCAATATTGGAATTATTTACATAACAAGAAGCTCAAATGACTGGATACGCTTCATATGCTATCTGACCTTTTTTAAATTCAATGTATATTTATCATGTCACGCCGATATTTATCGAAAATCATCTTTAAAGTCGAACAAAACACTGTGTATAAGAATCTAATAAATATGTGCATCTTATCCTGTGTTAGTTTACAAGATTTGCTCTAATTTGAATGTAATTAAAAGTTCCTGTTGAAAGTATAGCATGCCTTTACGACTGCCTCTGACACAATTTAATGCACCTTGAAATAACTAATACCTTATTTAGAATATTAATTAAGCCATCTATTATTTCTTAAGTCTGGTCCACTACGAGGTAACGTGCATTTCGAGAGCAATGTCTGTCTTATATTTTTTGGCAGCCAAAAATGATTTTCACAAATATGGACCAAGGCACATACACCGACTTGTCATAGTGACAACTTTGTCTTGCTCACTATAAGTAAGCTTGACAAAAAGGAAAATAGTATAATCTTAAAACTTTTCCTGTTTGCTAAACACTGGAGGTCAGTTGTTGTATCTCATTAGTTGCCCATTTCACGTGTGCATACCACTTGCCTTTTTCCAATTGGTTAAAGACTAAGGTACTTGTCACAATGATTATGCCAACTGTCCGACGAAAGTTGACAAGGTGGCTTTTAACAATTTTTTCTGTCATATTGTGGAGCATTTAACACTTGCATTTCTCACACCAGTCTTACCATTACACCCATGTCATCCTACATCTACCCATTAGGGAGATCAAATGCAGCAAAGGATGTGTATTGTCGCCGAGTTTAAAATCCACGATACCAAAGGTTCCCGCACGTTTCTCTTTGCCAAATTTGAGACTTTTTTCAAGACTTTTTCCAGGATATTTTCTAATTTCAAGAATTTTTCTTCATCGACAAGGAAACCCAAATACCTGAAAAGTTTTATCAAAAGCCAGTTATACAATTCATCTTTTTTCTCATGAAAATGTTGTTGCCCCCTCTATTGGAGGAACAATAGTACCTTTACAGAACAGCCAACACTTGCTCCGGTATGCAATAGAGAACATTATATAGTTAAAGCAAGGATTATAATGACACAGATTTTTGAGTTCCTGGAACGCCATTTTATTGATATCAAACTAAAACCCTGAACTCTGTCTAAAAAAATACAATCATATAAAATAAAGGATAAATTTGATTGCGTCTAGACTTGTAGATTGTAAATTTCATGTTAATGATAACAAGTTCGATGTCTGTTTAACGAGAGTTAACATTTTCAACGAATTGCATGTTTTTTGGTGGTTTTTTTTTGTAAAACAAATACAAATATCTCTTTCTCGACAGACATCGTGACGTAATAAAGCATCCCCTTGTAATTTATACTGTGTGATAAAATCTACTGCCGCGGGGATACTGTCACCTCTTTCTTGTGTTTCATCTAATAGAGCGGAAAAAGTATCACCAAGAATTTGTCTCGTAATCAAATTTATTTGTCTTTTCGATAGTTTTCCCGTTTTTTAAAGATATCACAAAAATCAAGAATTTTCCCGACCAGGAAAGAGTTTCACAAAATTCGCGACTTTTTCCCGATTTCCCGGTAGTCCTGTCATCTCATGATTGAAGATTGGGTTTCTGACGCAGCCCAAACTGTTTGTTATGGTGGCAGTCCAGATGTACTCTCAGACACAACATCGCTTTAATATTGGCTATTGCCAGTAAGATTCATACCACGTTAGAATGAAAGTGGCCTAAAGGTGACTGATAAGAAGATGTTTAAAGATTTTGAAATAAAAAAAAAGCCCCGCTCTGCTACACCAATATTTTTGGGTCTATCATAATATCCCAAACAACTTTTGAAAAGCGTCACCTACGTCAACAAATTTTAGAAGGAGTTCAGATTAGACCCATGAATCACAATAGATTAGACCCATGAATCACAAATGCTAATCTTTTAATCACGTACTTGAACGACTATCCCCCGCATTATTGACCTTTTTTTTCAAATTGAAGGATTGATTTCCATGACCTCTGAACTCCTCCATTGCGGTTCGACTGAGGTAATTAACGATATTATTTTCTACAATATGTTGTCTAGGACTGAGAATAAACTGTATCGTTGGTTAGCAACCTTTACCTAAGTTTGGTTGAAATTGGCCTAGCGGTTACTGAGAAGATGTGTAAAGATATCCAAATTAGAATAAGCACCACCCTGTCACGCTCATATTTGAGGGGTCAGTCAAAATTTTAAAACAGCTTTTTAGGAGGGTCCCCTCAGGAACATTCATGCAAAGTTGAAATCTGCCCAGTGGTTACTGAGGAGTAGATGTTTAAAGATTTCAAGTAAACAAGATATGCCCCCGAAACAGGAATTCTTTGGAAACGGGAAAAGGGTTAAAATTTTGACCTTGACCTTGATGAAATGACCTTCCCCAGTTGCGCCTTGTTGTGAGCTATCTACATACCAAATATTAGCATTGTAACTTAATCAGGGTTGAAGTTATAAGAAAATGTTTAGTTGGCAGGTTAATTTTTGCAGACAGACAGCAGACAGACAGACAGACACCGGTAAAACAACATGCCCCCGATCTTATCGATGCGGGGGGCATAAAAACTGACCCGCCCTGCAAATCCCACATCTGGGGTTAATCAAGGTTTCGCGTACAGATTTTGAAAAGGGTCATCCATGAACATTTATGCCAATTTTTATTTGAATTGGCCGTATAGTTACTGAGGAGAAGATTCCAAAGTCAAAAATTGCCCAACCCTGCAGATTTTGAAATGGTCCCCTAAGGAACATTCATGCCAAGGTTGGTTGAAATTGGCTAAATGGCTACTGGGGAGAGGATGTTCAAAGATTTCAAAGTCAAAAACTTCCACGCCCTGCAACGCCATATTTGGAGGTCAATCGAAATTCTGCGAACAACCTTAGGGAAGTGTGACCCATAGAACATTTCTGCCAACTTTTTTCTAAAATCGGCCCAGTGGTTACTGAGGAGATGTTGCTTAAAGAATTGTTGACGACTTATGACGGACTACGCACGACGGTAAAGGGTAATCACAAAAGCTAACTTTGAGCATGTTGTGCTCGGGTAAGCTACCCCCTCAAGAAATAGCATATTTATTAAAGAAATAAAACGTTCACAGTTAATCATCTTTATTTAGGTTAAAATTGACTTACGTTTTACCCTTGATTTGATTTTTCTTGTCACTATAGAACTTCAGTTCACCATCTTATGTCTATTTGCATGGAGTCTTTCTCTCTTTGAAGAATGTAAATGTTTAAACTAAACGCTGCATTTCTTATGTGAATATAACAAATTACCATTTAATGCCCAGCAAACTCAAAATAGGAAATGACTTATTGCAAAACATAAGTGGCCTGTCACTTCATGCACTTTGTCAATTCTCGATTGATACCGGCGGTCCACTAATCAAAGTATAAGGTTTAATCTGCAAATGGTGTAACGTTCTAGAGGTCCCGAGTTCGATCCCCGACGGCGGCACTCATCCTTTCCGACTATTTGTCTCCCACCAATGGGTCCATAATCGTAGACCTATGTAGGATAGCAGCTGGAACCTAGGAAGGGATGTGATGGCGGTACTGGTGTGAGAAATACCAGGAATCCATTGTTAGGTGCTTCAGCCGCCGCGATATAACTGAAAGATTGTTGAGAGCGGTTATTCCTAAAAACCCCATTCAAAGAACAAATGATGTAACGTGCTCGTAGAGCGGTTATTCCTAAAAACCCTCGCAGTGGTTCTAGCTAGGAACATCTTTGATACTTAGCTGACCCAAGCACGACATGTTCCTGTGAGCTTATTGTTCATCGTCCATCAGTCTGCAAATCCGGACATATGAGAACTCGAACTCGAAGTGGTGCGAAGAAGGTACGAATTGTTTTTGCACGTGATTGAATGTTGTTGGGAAATTGTGTCGCCATATTTATACGCACGTCGAAATATGGGACGTATTATGGGATCACTGTGGCGCCCGGGCGACGACAAATTCTTTTTTTGGAACATAAACCTTGAAACATATTTTCGATTGAAATGTCCGACATGAAACTAGGCAGATGTTTTCATTGTTTGATTACGAAATGCAGCGCACAAAAACCATAACTCTACCATGTTTTTTTAGTTATTGCCCTTTGATTATTTTTAAGGTTTGAATTTTGTCCTGAGAATATCCCTGAAAATATAAAATGCATGATCGTGTAACATTATGTGATCTCTTGATCCCACCAAAGAGAAGTGCAGTACACAAAAACAATATCTTTACCATAATTTTGTTTTGAGTTATAGCCCTTGTGGTTTTCTGTCTCTAATTTTATCCAAGCATAGTTCTCTGAAATTGTGTAAGGCATGATCATGAAAATTCAATTCGGATAGTTATCACTAAAGAGAAGTGCAGTGCACATGCATCATAACTTCTGCAGTTCTTGTTTTTTTAAGTTATTGTCCTTTCTTGTGTTTCAAACTAGAATTTTGTCCATAGCATATCTATGATCATGAAAGTTTATGTCTTTATAGATCTAATCAAAGAGAAGTACAGTGTACAATAATCATAACATCGTGTGCTTTTTCGTTTTGTTTTGTTTTATTTCTTAGTTATTGCACTCTGTTGTTTTCCAGTTTTGAAATTTGTTTTTGGCTTATCTATGAAAGTATAAAAGATATGATCATGGAATTTTTGTCTCATCTTAACTGTGCGGTTCTTATGCACTGAGTTATAATCCTTTGTTCTTTCTCAGTTTTGAATTTTGTCCGTGACATATCACTGAAATTATAAAAGGTATGATCATGAAACATTATGTATGCATAGGTCTCCCTAGCGGGAAGTGCAATGCAAAATAATCATAACTCTACGGTTCCAGTTTTTTGAGTAATTGCATTTTTTTCCATATTTTTTTAAGTATCGATCATATGATTGTGAAACGTTAGGAGTGATTAAATCTCACCAAGTTTGTTGCATCTCAACTGTAACTTTACCAAAATTACGTTTTTAAATATTTGCATTTTGTTGGTTTTTAGACTATAATTTTGTCCATAGCACATCTAATAAAATATAGAAGAAATGACCATTGAGCTTTATGTTGGTTAATTTCACCAAGGGGAAGAGCAGTTCCCAAGAACTATAACACTACCATCCTTTTTTGAGTTAATGCCCTTTGTTGTTTTTCAGAATTGACTTTTATTTTGTACAATGTCTTAAAAGTATAAAAGCTCTGATCATAAAACTTATTGTATGGATAGATATCATTGAGGAGAATTGCAATGGACATGAACCACCAATCTACCTTAGAAATTTTTCGAGGGTGCCCTTTGATGTTTTCAGACTTGATTTTCGTCCGTATATCTCTGAAAGTTCAGTGCCTATGGTCATAAGACTTTAAGTGTGGATAGATCTCAAGAAGGGGAATGCCTTGTGCAGGAATCGTAATTCTGATGTACATTTTTATTTTTTTGCTCTTCGTCCTTTTTCAGGCTTGATTTTTTCAATAGCATTTCTCTGAAAGTATAATAGCTATGATCATGAAAATTCATTTTCTCTATAGCATGCAAAAGAACTATAAGTAGTTGCCCTTTGATTTTTTCTCATTTTTATCGTAAATCCCTGACAAAAGTCGACATCAAGCAGTGTGGAGGGCGTATCTTGTAACATTTTTGCATATTGTTTCATAATAAGAAACGGTGTGCGTAACCAACTTCGTATTTGGTGGGTCGAAATCGGTATGAAGCAAAGGTAAAATGTAAGAAGGTATAGTCTTTGCAAATATACACGTTGTACTTGGTGCATTTGTTGTTTTTGCATTTTTAGCGATGATATGGCGATGATATAGACCAGTTTTGCAATCGAAATTAGGGTCATTGAATCTTTGAAGTTTGTCTCCATGTCATTCAATGACTTCATGTTTTTAGTCTTGACAAGGAAAATGATTATCACAGACGATGACTTCTTATACTAGTCCTCATAAAGTTCGGTAGAATTGACCAATCGCGGCTGTCAATTGAAAAACCAGTCGACCAATAAAAAACATTCATTGCGACAAGAAATGATTTCATCATTTTGTTAACATTTGTCGTTGGTTTAGAGACTTAAGCATCGTTGTTACAACTTATAAAGCTTTAGTAACGACGTTCAGGTCTCAAACCAACTATTCGATTCTTTTGTAACATACCACTGGTCATAAATTTTGCAAAATAAGGCCAATTAAAATCGATACTGGACTGTAGGAGTCAATGGGTGGGATGACGAAATAAGTGAGCGAAGACCAGTGATTGGTCAATTCTAGATTTTGAGCAGCGTTTGTTCAGGTTGGCTTGCTCCTGAAAGTCACTTGACCTATGTCTACACCGTTTGAAGAATCAGTTCGTTGAAAATCACTTGGATTGTTTCCTTTGTCAAAAGCAACATTTGTTGATTTGGGAAAACAGTTTATTGCTAATTGTTACTTCATTTGACGACATTTTCTGCAATCTTACTTCTCTTTATGTTTTTAGAAAGATTTCAAGATAGCCTTTGTTATTTGAAATTCTGTAGAAGACTTTCATCAAAAACATAGTCGAGGTCATTATCTAGGATTACGATTTATGACTAGTATCTTAATACAGAGCCTGTAGACTGATGTTGGCTAAAATACAACGCTGAACAGACTGCATGCGATTCTGGTTGACATTGTAAAGCTAAAAGGTAGTTTTGAATGTTTCTCAGTCTTTATATCTTTGTTGGAATACTGATTATTAGTACATTGGATGTTTATGACCCGAGTAATACGAATCATTTTTATTTGGAATCCTTTAATGATTGAGAAAGATTCTCTGTGAGCCGTTGTAGACATGAAGTTGTAGTTTAACTTACGTTAGCCAATTCAATTTGAATGATATTTAGAACCGTAAACAGTTTCGACGTTGTTTAGACTGCACATTTGTGCAGATTGAATTTCGGCATCATTGGTTGATGTTCATAGGATGTTTTATGCATTTTGTGCAAATCGCCTTTGGTCTATGATATTCGCAAGCAGGTAAAATATTATGATTACCTTTTCTTAGTTATTTATTGCAGTTAATCTTGAGGACTAGGTTTTATTTTATATAGTTATTGCTCAGGAAATGTTAAATAAGCATCTCCTGCCATACCAAAATGTTTTAAAGTCTGCA
Organism: Fragum fragum; assembly: GCA_946902895.1. Lineage (NCBI taxonomy): Eukaryota > Metazoa > Mollusca > Bivalvia > Cardiida > Cardiidae > Fragum > Fragum fragum. The sequence goes on from OX336378.1 coordinate 468,163, forward strand.
TGCACTTTGGCCTTAAAATATCTACCGAAATACTCTTAATGATTACTCTGGGATCAACACAGGTCCTGTGTTATCTGTTGCTTGGTTTTACATAGAGATTAAAGAGATAAAAAAAGAGGAAAGCGTTAAAAATCATTTCCTTATGGGATCTTTTCGATCGGAACATATGGAAGCTGGGAATCATCTTATAGTCCAAATGCTTGTCATTTCTCCTAGACAAATAGAAGGAAAACATCTCAAAAACATCTAGGCATAGAGCGTTCAAATCTTGTATGCAATGTTGTCTTGTAAAAATACTTCATGAAAATGTTTAGAATAATTGCGCTTGGGTTTTACATATAGAATAAGAAGGATATTTTGAAAAGTCTTAACCCTCTTCAAAGCCATAAATCGGCTTAGATCTTTCAAATTTTGAATAAAGCATTACCTTATGATTCTATTAGCTTAACAAGGTAAAACCTTCATTAGGACCGACCAGATGCGCGATATGGGTCGACCGACGTCCTCTTACCCATGTCTTTTAATGTAATATTTAGCGGTTTTGCATATGCGAAACCGGTATTTCATTTCGATGAAAATGGAAACAAGTTTGCCGCTCATTTCCACGCTTGTGCATGCTTTAAGTATCACCTCCATATTGTTTCATCGCTGGTTTACGTCGTGTAAAACAAGGCTATTCTGTTATTTCGATCTGGCAGGGAGACAGTGGTAAATCTCCGTGTGGTAAAAAAAAGGTTTGTACGTGGTTCTAGTGCATGATTGCGATTTCCACCGAATAATACACGATTTTACTTCCCGAATTAGAAATATATCTTTGAGATGTGCATTTGATAGTTCCTGATTAAATTATAACAAGTAATATGTGGCTCCATGTTGGAGCAAAGGATTTAGCGCAGCGTAAAGAAACTTATTTTACACTCTTGATATAGATTTATACTTATAAGTACACGATATGTTGATGCGTATATTTAATGCACATTCAAATAACACAAAAACTCTGGATTTTTCAATACAAAGAATTTGTTGACATCAATAAAATGAAAAAGACAAAGCCTCAGAACGATCGCATTTTCTCATTATAGACAGTTAAATGTTCCAAAATGTATTCGAACTCCATCATGTCCTTTCATTTGGAATGGAAATTGTTGCTATCTTAAGTTCAATAAGCAATTTCCTAATACACAGTATCTATAATTAAAATTTCAATCACTACGTATTTACCGGTGTAATTCTTTTATAGACAGACTTTGTTCAATGTTTTATAAAATGGGAAAGAATTAGGCAATCGGTACCCAAATATGACTGGGGAACCAAGATATCATATCAAATGGTGTTAGTTGTTTCCTTTGTTTTTTCAGTCAATGATATGTACGCGTATTAAAAAAAATGATGGTTTCAGGGGAGGTAATATGTAATGGTATGTAAATTGGAAAGCTCCAGCACAGAAACATTCTGAATAAATATTCCAGTACTTGAGAACTAAATTGGACCTCTAGAGTACAAACAGAATTTTTTGAAAGATTTGACCTAAGGACCTAGATTTGACCCTATGAAACCCAATGTCGATTCGAACTTTAAGAAGATAAACATTCTGACTAACTATCAAATTATTATAGCCAAACATGTAACCTCTAGAGTACAAGCAAGGTTTTAAAAAGATTTGACCTTGTGGCCAAGTTTTGATCCCACATTTGAGATCTAAATTTTGCCTCTGGAGTACACACAGGATTTTTTTTTTTAATTTTACCAATTGACCTTTTTTTTTACCCCATATGAGCCAATGTCAAACCTGACCTAGATTTTATTGTATTGACTGTATCGGGTTTTACGCCGCTTTTAACCGTATTTCTCATAGCACAGTCAATAGCGTATCAGACTCCTAGTCTTCAATCATGGGATGTTATGGGTTCGAAACTGAGCGGCGACACATATCCTTTACGATATTTGTCTCTCTCCAATAGGTGGACAATCGTAAAACTAAGTAGGATAGCAGCTGAAGGCTGGGAAAGAATGTAATGGTAGTACTGGTTAAAGAAATACCAGGAATCCATTGTGAACACAAGCTATTTTCTAACATTAGACCCAATGTATTTCCCTATGGGACCAAAACTTGACCTTGAATTTATTCTGACAAAAATCACCACATTTGAACCAAAAATTTGGCCTCTTGAGTGCACACAAGATGTTGACGGACTAAACATGTCACACACTCGACACGGCATGATCACAAAAGCCCACATTGAGCATTTTATGCTCAGGTGAGCAAAAAACTGTTCCATTTGCAAAAGGCCAATTGATATACATGTTATGAAAATTGCATCCAAATCCATCATCATGTCAGCATAAGTGAAATTGATTGATTAATTGCATGAAGTTTAACACCAATTAACAAATTACCAAACGGCAAAATTTGAGACAAGTCCAAATTCAAAGGGATGCAGACGACAATATGAAGCTGATAGAAATTTAGAATGATCAATTTTCTTGACAGAAAACATTGTTTTAAAACGAAGAAATTGCTTGTTACAAGTAATTTCTTCATTTCACACAATGTTTTCTCAATTGTGATTCTTGGGGGGGAGCGTCAAAAAGCTTCACTGTGTGGAAATGGGTCAAACAATATTTCAGTAATGTCACGGTGTTTTGTGAATCAAACATAGATTCTTGTCAATTCTCACACCTGAACAACCATACAATTCAATCTGAGTCACCACATGCTAAGGGCACTACTTATAATTCATCCATTGCTAACTTTTGTCATAATTATGTCAGAAAGAATATTTGCTGAAATGGGGTTCAAACTCCCAACCCCAGCATTATAACATAGGGTGTTATCAACTGAGTTAACTGGATTCAGCAAGACAAGTAAGAGAAGTTAACAAGCTAGTTTTCTGTGATCCAGTAAAATATATATAACCCAATAATTTTGATGTCAAATATTCTGTGGAATGTAAAACCCAATAACTCTGATGACAAATATTTTGTGGAATTTTCACCCCAAAATGATCATACAGAATTCAAATTAAAAAAATATAAATAAACTGAAAAACAGATAGGCAGACACAAGTTTGGCAAAGATTAGCCTCACTCTGCCTACAGCAGGATATGTAAATGAATAAATTGAATTGTTTTAACCCTTGTCATGCTGAATCTTGAATATTCCGGGTTTTGGCAGGACATGTAGACTAAGAACAGTCTGCACATAAGTGCATTCTGATCTTGGTCTACACCTCCCGATTCTACTTTTCCTGTCAGAGTTGTTTATGAAATTGATTTCTAAAAGATATATTGGTTTTTAAACAAGTTCTAGCAGTGCTTTCAGCTTTTTGGTTTTACAGCGATTCACTAAGGTTATTTATACAGCATGACAAAGCATAAATGAAAAGGAATTTTCCCATTAACCAATTGCAATCATCGTGCCAAGTTTGAGCAATGAATCTTAAATAGGCTTGAAGAAATTGTAAATGTTAAGGTTTTTAAGTAAGTTTATGAAGTTGTTTGACCTTGACAAATAACACTGGCCTTGTTGAATGACCAAGACCTTTGTATCTGCGGATGCATATCAATTTATTGTATTGTAAAACTAGAAAATATGCAATCCTGGTGCAAAATCGTGGAAACTAAGACATAAATTAGACACTTTTCTTCGCAGTCTTTATTAATCACCAAATATATCATCCTGGTGCCAAAATTTTTTCATTGCAATTAGGCCAGTTGCAGTAACTTTCATTCATTATATTGATGTCCAAAATAATTTATTTCATTTAATAAGGTATCTGGGTTTTTCTTGTTTGTTTTTTAAATTCAAAATCATGTGGGACCACCAGACAATTTGTCCCTTTATGCACCAGCAATTTATAACGTCTGGGGAGGAATGGAACCCCTATAACTGATTTTGAATAAGGAGACACATTTTATATGGACCTGATTGATTGAATATTTAGCAACATCAGTTTAATCCATTTTGAACAAACCAAAAGTGATTGATTTATGTCAATCCAAACAATATTTTATTTATAACATGAAATTCAAATTTTCTGAATTTTAACTCTTGTCATGCTGAGCCCGGAATATTCCAGTTTTAGCATGAGCTGTAGACCAAGATCAGTCTGCACATAAGTGCAATCTGTCCTTAGTCTACTACTCCTGCTTGTACTTTCACTGTCAGATTTGTTTATGAAGTTGGTTTCTAAAAGAAATGTTGATTTTTGAACAACAAGTTCTATCAGTGCTTTCAGCCCTTTGATTTTAAAGCAATTCAGTAAGGTAATGAATCCAGCATGACAAGGGTTAAAATGTTAATGACAACTCGAAAACCATTGCATGATATCATGTATATCAGAATGACACGTCCTTTAGGAACTGGTAAATAGATAAGAATAGATAAGATAGACAATAACTAGATCAGTTTTGAGAGTACTCCAGTCACAGGACATCAACACTTAATATCAAGATCTAAATAGATATTCACTTGTGAAAGGGTTCAGTTACAAAAATGACAAAGAGGCCTGAGAGGACATCATGAGCAGCTTTTTAGACTACATGGCAGGATTTTAATCTTCCTACCAGGGACTCAAGTGTTTGCAACTTTGCATCTTAAGGGTCATTGCATAACTCATAAATGCAAAATTCTGCCTTTTGTAGCTGTGAAGTATCAAAGTTCAAAACTTAGTGGTAAAAAGAGAAATTGCTAAGTCACAGTTTCTCATTTCTTCACATTCATTTCTACCTTATTTTAAATGTAGCAGACTTTGAAATGTTGTCTGTACTCTATTTCAGTTTAGCCTATTCCAAAACATTGTCATCTTTATAATGGGTTAACGTTAAATTGTATGCCACAAGCTATTTCTTCTTTTCCACCATGTTTTCAGAAGTATAAACGCGATGTAAAAACCATGGTTTGTACAGGAAAGGCGTAGGTTCTTGTATTGTTCAATACGGGATTGTGTTGAAGTAAGTAAAGAATTAAAAAACAGGTTTTTTGTTATTTTGTTTGTTTTTTGTACTTGTTGCATATAATATGATGAACAAAATACTGAACTAGGCTTAAATGTTTTGAACGTCAAGTGGCTATACATTTGGACAATATTTACAATTGAATTAAAACTGTAAAAAAAATAATGGAAATATTTTTCGTGTAGAACTCTTTGCCATTAACCCATCTTATATTTCCCTTTATCAGAATTTCATTCCTGTATGTGGGTATGGAATGTTCCCAGACATAACGACGATAAAGTGGTTCTACTTTGAGCCCCCTTTTTTTCTTTCTTTTTTTATTATTTTTTATTTTTCTGTTTTACGAAATGGACCAATACTATATAAATGCGTTTATTAAATTAAACTCCTCAGTTGTTGTTGAAGTTTTTGCATTTTGCATCGTTAAACTGAAAAATTTATTATCATAATTTTCACTTGATTTCTTTTATTATTTCTTTATCTATCTGTTTTACAAAATGGAATAATACTATATAAATGCGTTTATAAAATCAACCGCTCATTTGTTGTTGTAGTTTTTGGATTTTGCATCATTAAACTGAAAATTTTATTTTCATAATTTTCACTTGATTTTAAGCATTACAAACTACACTGTTTGAACAAAATGAATTGTTTCTATACTGCTTTTTTATGTATTGTTTTTGAATGGTTTTAAATAATAGACCCTTTTTACGCTCTCACTGCGCATGCCAATTAAAACCAAATCTCGTTAAATGCGATAACTACCCGAGACTATATCACGTGATCGATTGCGAGGAGTCGATAAATTATCACTATATAAACCTATATGAATTGGCTATTTTGAAAGGGCAAAAATAAAGATTTAAAATCAATATTTTGGTGAAAAAAGTTTCGATCTGTGAGCAGACATATGAAGGCCAATTGTAGCGAATGATTTTGATAATATCATTGCGAATTTGCAATCAATTGAGTTTAAAACGGCCTGGTATCTAGGCTATATGAAATATAACGTACCTCGAATTTGGAAATAATCTTCTTTCCATACAATAATATTTCCAATGCAATAAGATTTTTTGAAAATATTTTTAACACCCGGCACTTCTAACATACATACAAGAAGAGAAAAAATATAGAGTTACAGTTTAACACTCGGAACAAACACCGATTGGTCACTTTAAATAGTTGTAATATCAAACAAATTACTATAAGTTATTAGTGCCGACAATAAATGTTTTTGTGACATTTACAACTATCGACTCTACACAAAAGAAATAAGCATCCCCAATTTTTCCGTCAATCATGGCAAAACCCGCCCTTCGCACGGCAGGCCTGATTATACGAACAAGTGACAATAATCCTGATTGGCATGATTGGCTTGATTAATATTTCAATCTTTAGTGAATTTAGTTTAATATAAAGGGGTAGATGTTCATATTATAATCAGAATATCATAGATGTGCTAACAAAAGGTTGTAAATACTATTTGATTAAAACTTTTGGTCTCTAACCCGACGATATAATGTCTTATCCATTTTAAGCTTTAATTTCACCTTTTCTCACACAAGCTATCATAACTTTATTATTTCCGGAGGCAAAGAATATGAGTTTTGGTGATTCTGAGTTTTGTCGGAGACAAAATTTGTTAATGACCTTTTCACGGTGAATTCTCCTCCATTCATTACAGGCGTTTGTTTCAACATAAAGTATATAGCGGGTTATGATACATTTTATTGAATATGGATAAACATAGATCATGAAACAAAACACCCGTCATTTATTCCTTAGGGCTGATAATATAGAGTACATTTAATGATTCTGAAGAAACATAACTTGAACAATGGAGAAATAAATGTTGTAACAAACAGATTTACATCTCCAACAATACTATCTACATTATTTAGCCCATGCTTTTCATGGTAAAACATTGAAAAACGAAGTTAAATGGCTAGACGCAATGATAGGGCTTTAGAAAAACAAAACCGGAAGTAAATCCTCCCCGCAGTGTAAATTTGTTGTTGTTGTTTTTATTTGAAAGCGTCTAGTCGATACATACTTTTTAGTCATCTGGCGCTTTGCGTGAAAAGGTCTATTAATCTAGAAGTTAAAAATTATTACAATTTGACCCTTTTCTGTACAGATATTTTTTCAGATATGTTTTCAAACTATTTTTCAAATCTTAGTTCTCACAATTTATATTCAAATGACTCCCCTTCTTATGAAACCCCAATTAATGAAGTAGAAGAATTAGACACCTCAATTACGATAGAGGAAATAGAAAAGGTTATTTTATCTCTCAATAGACATAAAAGTAGTGATTTAGATAATAATGTTGCAGATTTTTTCATCGATTGTTATAGCTTTATCTCACCATTCTTATGCAAAATTTTTAACTATATATTTGATACTGGTATCTACCCCGAATCTTGGACTAAAGGTGCTATAGTACCAATCCACAAAAAAGGTAACAAAAGAAACCCAGAAAATTATCGAGGTATTACCCTGGTTAATATTACAACAAAAATATTTTCATTGGTTTTAAGAAACCGTTTAAACTCCTTTTGTGAACGAGGAGACACTTTTCTGGAAAGTCAATTTGGTTTCCGTGATGAACACTCAACCGCTGATGTAATCTTTATTCTGCATGCTTGAATACAAAACGTTTTATCAAATAATAAAAAACTTTGGTGTGTTTTTATAGACTACAAAAAAGCATTTGACACTGTTAACAGAGACTTCTTGATAACAAAACTTTTCAATGTAGGTATAAGTAGTAAAATGTGTAATATGATTAAAAGCATTTACAAAAAAGTACAAGTATGTGTCAAGTTATCCAATGAAACAAGTAGTTCGAACTTTTTCGATGTAACCATCGGTTTGAAGCAATGTGAGCCGCTGTCCGCTGTCCCCAATAGTATTTATCCTTTTCATTAACGACATTTCAGATAATCTTAATTTCAATGCTCTAACAGAAGATGATTTGGAACTACTATCAAGATACCTCATTTTATTTGCAGATGATATTGTGTTATTTACTACAGATCCAGTAGGTTTACAAGCTCAAATCGATAGTATTTATCATTACTCGAAAAGATGGGGGCTAGAAATAAATGTAAATAAAACAAAGATATGCGTTTTTGAAAAGAGAAAATCTCTTCACAATGAAACTTTTGAAATTAATGGAGAGATTATTGAAATTGTTAACAACTTTACATATTTAGGTGTCAACTTTAATTACACTGGTAGTTTTAATCAAGCTGTCAAATGTTTAAATGATCAAGCATTAAAGGCATATAACTCTTTACTTTCCTTGCTAGATAAAGTTAGTATGGATGTGAAAACAACATTATCACTTTTTGATTCTATGGTTGTACCAATATTGCTATACGGAGCAGAGGTTTGGGGAGTGTATAACCATAAAGATGTAGACAAGTTACATATGAAATTTTTAAAAAGAATATTAGGAGTAAAGCAACAAACACCAAATTTTGCAGTTTTGGGAGAATTTGGCAGATTACCTTTATCAACCATTTGCAAGCAAAGAGCATTAAAATTTTGGACTAAGATAATGAACAGAAATGTCCAAATCCTGTATGAAACTTACGTAGATCAATGTGAAAAAATAAATAGAAATTGCTGGTCAAAAAGGATAAATTCTGTGTTAGATCATCTTGGACTTAGTAATCTTAGATTTGCAAATAATCGATCGACAAATTTCAATAGTATTAAGATAAGACTTCATGACCAATTTATTCAAGAATGGAATGTTTATTTTTGCAATTCCCCAAAACTTTCATCATATCACGGTTACAAAGGAAATTTTGAGTATGAACCATATCTAGATAAATTGAAAAATCCAAAATTTCGTAAAACGTTCGAAAGATTCAGACTAAGTAGTCATAATTTACAAATTGAAGCTGGTAGATTTTTAAACCTTACCAGAGATGAAAGATTGTGTAATGTCTGTAGATCAAAAGATATCGAAAATGAATACCACTTCCTCCTTTGTTGTCCTAAATATATTGACCTAAGAAAAAAATACTTAAAAAACATTCAATGGCCCAACATCTTTAAGTTCAATAATCTTATGTCAAGTTCTAAAAGTAATGTTTTGATTAAAGTTTGCAAGTATTTATTAGAATCTTTCAAGATTCGAAACGATTTATTAATCCGATAACCGTTTCAGTATCATTGCTATTTTAGGTAAATGGAAATACATAGAATGCAACGATTTGTTTGTATCTCTTCGCTTTATTGTTGTTTCACTTTTTTTTCATTTTGCAGTGATGTTCATGTTAAAACCAAGTCTTAGCCATATTTCCTTTTCTGTATGTAAATGGCCAAAGACATATTTAATGTCGATTTATCCTTTCATTAAATGAATGTAATTTACTTGAAGACTGAGAGTACATAACACAATTAGTCCTGAATTTAAGATAATTTTACTTATTTAACCTGGGCCGCCGTCATAGCGCAGTTGGTAGCGCGTCGGACTGTCATTCTAGAGGTCCCGGGTTCGATCCACGACGGCGGCACTCATCCTTTCCGACTATTTGTATCCCACCAATGGGTTGATAATCATAGACCTATGTGGGATAGCAGCTGGAGGCTAGGAAAGGATGTGATGGTGGTACTGGTGTAAGAAATACCAGGAATCCATTGTAAGGTGCTCCAGCCGCCGCGATATAATTGAAAGATTGTTGAAAGCGGCGTAAATCACCATTCAAACAAACAAACTTATTTAACCAATTACGAGACGGCAAAGTTTTAGACTGGTACAAGTTCAAAAAAGTTGCAGGCGACAATTTAAAGAATATGAAATTATAAAATATTAGATTCTTTGCAAGCAATTTTTACTTTTCCCACAATGTTTTCCCAATTGTTTATATAGAGGGACGTCTTATTGTGTGGGAATTTATTCTGTAATTCACTTGACTGAGAGAAATAGCTCATGCTGGGAGGTATTTTACCTTTTTATTTTGAACTGAGGTGTTTTTTTGTTGCCCGTACTCTCTTTATTTGACCAGGTTTTTATCGCAATCTTGGCAGTGACAGGAATGTTTTAAGATTGGTCTGTTGAGGTCACATAACACATGTTATTTGGAATATATTTGAAAAAACGATCAACGGCTCTTCATTCATTGTGATCCAAATCGAATGAGATGTTTTAAGAAAAATGGCATGAGGGGAAAGTTGGAAAGTTCCTCTACCATGGAGTGCGCCGCGAATATCTAGCAGTTGTGATGTGTCTATTTCTTGTAGCCTATCAATAATTACGGGCATCTTAGAAACATGCCAATCTCCCAGTAATTTAATTGTATGATTCATATTTTCACAGTTCTTGTTTTTCAAAATAGGGGAATATTTTGGTTGTCAATCCATGGTAAAAAAACGTATTTATAAAGAGTTGGGATCAATTTGTCTCTTATGTACCCGTTGTCAATGTTTTCGAATTGATCTAATATTTTTTTCTCAATAAAAACTACTGTATTAGCTGATGTAAGAATACCCTGATTGCCAAAAAATTGATGTGACACATTTTTTGGTGATGTTCCGAAATCTTCTTTTTTTTGTAAATGCCTTTTCATGTTTTCCTCTAGATGCCTGGTGCATAAAATTTGTTTTGCTTCTGGAAAGGCAACCTTAATTGCGTTAAGCAATGCTTGTTCCTCATCAGACCCAAATATATTTTTTTAGTTGGAAAGGAAACACCCAGAAAAAATCTCACTCTAAATAGAAAATCACAATAAGTTTGGAAAGTCCCATCTATGCCAATTACAGATCCAGAGTGTATTGCATTTTTCATAAGCTCAATTTATTCGCACAATATTCCGAGTGGTTTATTGTTATGATTAGCTATCACTGATCTTATAAACTTATCTTCGTTTTTATTCCTCAAAATATCTGAAATTTTTCTTACTTCCATTAACTTACTATTATTAAAATTTTCTGAATATATTGAATACTCGTTCTCATTGCTATCATTTTAGGAATCCCTTTCTTGATTATCATTTGCACTTTTTTCAATGGAAACAGACTCAGAATTGTTGTTGGAGGTGATATGTTCAGTATATGAATGATTTGCAGATTCATTATCAATTCCCGGTCTAGTCGTATTTATATTTTTTTGAGAAAGGTTCGAAAACAGTTCCCATTCGGACGGAGTCATTTTTTCTCCAAGATCTTCACATGACATTATTTCGTTTTTCTGTTCCATTGCATTAGAATTCCAACTGGCATTAACCGAAATCATATCGATTTCGGATACAGTCAATGATTCTTCCAAATCTATTTCGACACTTTCTGTTTCACAAAAATTATTTGAATATTTTTTTCGGGTGATGTATTATTCTCAGTATAATCGATATCTCTAAATTCAGACATATTTAAATCCATCAACGGTTCTTCAAAACCACTGCTTGAATTTACGTAAAGGGGGGAAATCAATTGGACAAGTCAAATCAATGATCATTTTATCATCCCTTTTCAAAAGAGGCACAAAATGATCCAATTGTTGTCCAGAACCGGACCACATAATTCGAACTATTTGGCTGTCAGTGGACTTTTTTCCCCGTCTTGGACTAAATTCCGTATTAAGGATGCCAACAGCCTGGTCTAGTATTGAAGTGTGTGCTGGAAAAACATACCGCATTGTCCTTCTTATAACGCTTGCTGCGGCATGCATAGCCCAAGCACTCGAGTAAGCATTATTGGTAGCACATGACAGTATTGCTTCTTCAATGTGCCCAGACACTATCCATAAATCGTCTGCTAAATGAGCTCCGAGGTAGAAATCCTTATTTTCCACTAATTCGATGCACTTTCGGACTCTTCGGTCAGAGATTCATTACCAATTAAAGCAATTGATATGGCATTGAACAAGCAATTACCATCCCCAGTTGTTGTGATAGGCACGAAATCCTTGTTTCGAGAACTGACTTAGCGACCCTGTCTTCAAACAACCCGGATTTCTTTACACTCGGATAGGTAAATTTAGAAAGACCCAATTTGTGCTTTCTTAGTAGAACCTTCTCAATTTTAGAGCAATCTAATAAATTCCCAGCTCTGAACGCCTTTGATAATCTCTCGACTGACATACTGAAATTGAATGCCTTGTTTGGTAGAGCACAACAAGCTGAGCAGACATATTCGAAAGAAATCTCAACCAGAATATTGAAATGGATATTGGTTAGCTTCTCACATTTCTTATGAAACCATCTATCACATACGTCACATGCAATGTCTCCTTTCCCATTGCAGTTAGAGAGGCACACTCCGCGTGGGTAGTTTGCCATTATTGACTGGAATTTGGAAATCTGAACAGTATATGACAAATAATTTTCAGAAGAAATGTCAAATAGCTAACTTCTCAGTAAAAATTGCTGTAATTCTTATATTTCCTATGGTAAGATTTATGTAGGGATAGTACGTATATGAATAGATGAACAAATGAACGTATCTTGTAGGTAGGTTAATCCGTGCTGGATAGGATTTTTATAGCCCTTGTAAGAATTACTGGACAAACTTTATTGTGACTGGATTAGCTAAATTACGCTTTCATGTAATAAGCATAATTGATTAATCGGAACATCTCAGAAAAATAATTGTCTTGAATTGAACAAAAAAAAAATCATGAACTCTAATGACAATCGATTGAGCAGTTCGCTTTAAAGTAATCAACTATATTGATATAAATTAAGGCGATTGGGTCGAAGTGTGTGTGATAACCAACTGAATTATGTCATTTGTTTTGCATAACTTAACCCTTTCCCGTTTGATCCCTAGTTTTGACGCCCCCCCCCCCCTTGTTTTCTTAACTGACAATTGCGGCAAAAGAAGAAATTGCTTGTAGCAAGCGATTTCTTCATTTTCCACAGCATTTTACGACCCTATTGAATGATTATTTTTCAAATGAAGACAAATGTTATATTGTCGTCTGCAAATCCTTTGATTTTGGAAAGGTTTAGTGTTTTGCAAAACAGGAATGGTTAAAAAAATTCTCGAAAGCTTAACCTATTCCCAGACAATGACGCTTTCTGGCGTACCATAGAAAAAAAGCCTTAGAAGCAATTTGTCCATTATCCACAATGTTTTAAACCATAAAAGACAGAGATTTTTATACTTCACCTTCTTAATTGTCGCTTGTAGCTTATTTGGATTTGCATCATTCTTAAATTTTGTTTGTATGGGATAATCATCTGCTGGAAATTATAAAACCTTGTGACCTCTGTGTACACTGCCTACATCTAAGTATAATGTAAATGTACGGAGCCCTGTAAGTGACATTCTGTAAACATTTTTTAATTCGTTTTAACGAAATATTAATTTGTTATTACGAAGTATCAATTCGTTTTAACGAAATACTAATTCGTTAAAACGAAATACTAATTTTAACGAATTAGTATTTCGTTAAAACGAAATATTAATTCGTTAAAACGAAATACTAATTCGTTTTAACGAAATACTAATTCGTTTTAACGAAATACTAATTCGTTTTAACGAAATACTAATTCGTTAAATCGAAATACTAATTCGTTAAAACGAAATACTAATTCGTTAAAACGAAATTCTAGATGGTTTTACAAATTGGCGATTTTAGGTTTCTCGCCCCTTTACTTGTGACTTGGGCAGCTGGGTCGGTTTCGAGCTTGCCCGGTAAATATTGCATCATTTACTGTATAATAATTGTTCCCGGTTATTATTATCATCATTTTTATTTGTATTATTTATTTATTAATATTTTCAAAATCGCACGAACATGTATAATGCAATGCTATGCTCCCACTGCCGATCAGATCTACTCGATCAACTCGATCGCCTGATTTCCCTGACCAAACTCGACCGAGCTCGACCAAAAGGCATGTACATAACTTCTTCTTGATCTTTACTCGATCTAGCCCAGCCCCTACATGTGTATTCACGACCCTTTCGCGATCGCAACCCGACCTCCATTCCGATGTCTACTCGAACATCCCGACCTTAACTCGATCACTACTCGATCCCTTCCCGACCATCTCGATCTTAATGCGATCGCTATCCCATCTTTCCCCGACCACCATCCTTCCGAATTCTGCTCGAGCATCCCGACCAACTCGATCATACACGAGTATTTTTGACATGGCAAAGATATTCGGGTAGGAAGCCGGAGCGATGCCGACCACACTCGATCGCTCCGACCTCCCCCGTCACACATGCTGACCAAGCTCCATCAGTACTCGATCGCTTGATCGGGCTTGGTCGAGTTGATCGGATCGGCAGTGGGAACATAGCATTAGATATAAGATATGTTTTTCTTCCATTACAATTGTTTACAAATGAAATCACTTTCAAATACCATCTGTTTTAATTGATACAATATTTATTTGGCAATTTATCAGATACAACAAATAAATATACCCCCTTTGAGCATGTAGCACAACCATTTAAAACTGAAACTATGTGCAAGAAGCATAATGTATTTGGTGTAGGTATGTATTCCCTCTAGAGTATTAATGATTACCGATCCCCTGTAATGTCAAGAGTATACAATATATGCCAATACACATTTACCTTTGAATGAATAATTGATAGAAGTGCTAATTGGTCATTATGCAAATGTATTTTTCGGGATTAACGTAATTCAGCAATAAATACATCAGATCGATATGGGTGAGAGAATTTTGAAACATTTCAGGTTTTCAAATGTTAGAGAAGATATGTATAGAAGAAAGCCAAATCCAGAAATGAAATTAGCTGCTGCGCCGGGTACCGTCGTTTCCATGACATTATCTATAACAACTGCGTTCAGTTCGCGAAGTATATCGAAAAAGTCACACGTGGATTAAATTTGTAAGGCGAATGATGCAAAGTCTAGCCTGATTGCTCAGACTAAAACTTGCAAGGCATTTTCCCCTCGTATTTAGGATGTAACACGAACTTTCAACATTTCGCATATGACTGCCTGGCAAGATCATGATGTCACGGGTATAAACATGTAATTGGCCTCACTTAGAGATTTCAAATATTGTAAAAAGAACGAAAGCATAGGCGTGTTTCTTTTAAGATAAAGACTTTTAAGATTTCTTAAGAATTTTAATTAGGATATATCGCGCCAGGTCTTACAATTTTTAACTGAATCGCGTGAGATATCCTGCTTAGAAACCTTAAAAAATCTTGAAAACGCGCCGCACTCAGGGTTTATTTCACACGAAAGGAGACCATCTGGGAACTTTGTAAAATAGATATTTGAAAAAGAGATCACGTCAAATAAAGGTTTACCGTAGGTCGGATTTCAAAAATTCTTATACAGGGAGTGTAATGATCACCAGTTCTTGATTAACAAGTGCGAAAAGTTTGATCCTAGTCGGCCTGCGCAATCCACGAAGTCTGACTAGGGTCGACACTTTACGCACTACCCAGATGTTCCCACTTCGCCTGACGGGTCACAGTTTCACTTGTTTTGTGATGAAATTACCAATAGATAAGGCTACCGAGAAGAAAATCTCGATAATCCACCGGAAAGCATTAAATAATAAGTGATAATCTACCGAAAGTTCTCGATATTTTACCGGAAAGCACCACGCCATATAAAGTACTGCAACCGTTTAAATACATGTAAATAGTTTTCATCAGGAAGGGTGTGCCGAAAGTTTTGATAATAACGAAACCTATTTCAGTATTAAGCAGAATAACTAGCTGATGAAAAAGTTGTTTTTTTTTTGGGAGGGGGGGGGGAATCATACCATCACAAAATTGCTCGACTAAAAATATGCTAGCCGAGCGCTAGTCGAGCGCAATTACTATATAAGCTTCTAATTTGCATAATCTTTGGTACTGTGACAGATTTTGGCGGGTTGAGAAGGGTTCGGCATCTGGATGACGTCAAGAAGTCAACTTTACGTGCTCTAACCCCCTTTTGATTGCGTAAGTGTTATTGCCCACATTTCAAAGATGAATCTCAGCAATCATTGTATGGTTAAAAAAAAAAAAAAAAAAACATTACAATTTGACTATGCCATGTGACCACAGTAACCATAAACTACTGTGACGTTTCTATTAAGTTCAAGATCTTATATTGCGTTAAGCAACGTTATTAATATAGGCCTAAGCATATTTCATGATCTATAAGGATGTCTACTATGTCATCATATCCTAAAATAAATTAATGTGTGGACCAAACGCACAACTTTTGAAGCCCCGGCTGCAGTTAAAAATCCGTTTATATACTGCTGTTAATGGGGTAATTATGTCAATGCTCAATAGAATCCGCGTATGTTACGTAATGTCGTATTTCACTTAGTAAACATAATTCTTTCAAAGCTAAATACGGGGGTTATAAACTCTTTATATAATTTTCAAAATTCCAAATTTGTGATGGCACGTGGTCACGAGTTAGCCAATCAGTAAATAGCACCAGGAAGAGTGACGGATTTCCGCCACTCTTCTTGATGCTAATTAATATTTGTCCTTAAATATTTAATTAGTCTGTCGGGAACGGTCAGCTACGGTAAAAATATAACGATTCGATGAGAATCCGTCACCATGAATGGTGACCTTAAGCTATCAGAAATTTGACTGGTAACCACAGTAAACGCAAGGGTTCTCTACTGTGTTATCATAAGCTTATATGTGCATTTATGTTTTGGGTTTTGGCAGTCAGGGGCTGTTACGACGCGGACAGCTCAAGCTGTTCACGTGTGACCTATACTGTTTCTCTTACCCCTTAACTTTGTTATAACTTATTTCGTAATAACGAAATAGTAAATCGTTAAAACGAATTGCTAAATCGTTTTAACGAAATACTAATTCGTTTTAACGAAATACTAATTCGTTAAAACGAAATACTAATTCGTTAAAACGAAATAGTATGTTTCGGAAGACTCGGTTGTTACCCTCCGCCACATGAAGACAGAATAGGTTACACTCCTGTCCGTTTTTGCCTCATTAAATAAAGAGCACAAAGGGCCCATTTTAACAATTTGTAGCTCCTCCCAAAAGTTTTGTTTGGACTTAAATCTTAGTCCGTCTTAAAGAGCAGTCTTTGGTCTTGAATTACAGGCCAGGATAATGCTATCATTAGGGATTTTTTTTTCGCAAATCTTCTGCACATCAACCCATGAAAATACTTTAGGCTCGGAAGTGAAAGTCTTGTAGGGTACCAACTTATAACGATCGCAGATCGTGTCTTGCGAAGCAAGACACGATCGAAGATCGTTTCGCGGTAGTACCGTCTTTTGTTATTTTTTTAAAGACGATTGTGAATATAAATGAATTAGACCAGTCCCGCATTTTTACTATGAGAAAATTTTTGTGTAACTTTTCGGCGTAAGGGCGCCGCAGCAAATGATTTGATTGGTCAAAATTGCCAGGGTCAAAGGTCAAGAAGAAGAAATAAAATCTAAAATAAATTCTGGATACAGAATAACTATTTGTGAAATAAGATCACACCGAAACGGTTTCGGCTTTGAAAAAAATCTTTGTAATTTTACTGAAGGTTATTCACTCCGACGGAACTATCTGTCATCGTCCGTTTCGCGCGTTTTGGTAAGTCAAATTTAAATCTACTTTTTTAACTCAAAGCTTAAGATAATTTGAATGAATTTTTGTCCATTTAAATTATGCATTTTTTTCATTCAACAGATTGAATACACACTGCATTAGTTTGTACTTGTTCCATAAACGCAATTGACATAGGGCAGGCTGTACGGGTGGGTGGGGTGACCTCCACTGGTCTTGGGAATGAGTTTACGGTAAGCCCTTTCTCATCCCTTATAAGTTTCAGACCTGACTTTTAACCAACATTGGCTTTGGCGCTGTTGACTCTCAGAAGTCAGGATAGAAATATCATTGAGATAAAGAGAAGTTGCTTTTCATAATCAATTTCTTCTTTGCCAGGAAAGCTCTCCATGATTGTACTTCTTCAGGGCGTCAGACAGGATCATCATGTGGTAATGAGTTAATCCTTAATCAATCCAATACAATGCTGCTTTTGTAAACAACCCCCCACAAAAAAGGCTTTGTAAGTCATAATGAAATAATAAAGAAAAGGCTTGTTTCAAGCAATTTACTTCATCATCATAAATGTTTTCTTCCCAAAAAGACCAGGAATTTAGAGATTTTATTGACCAAATATTGCTGTCAGTGTCAGCAGCTTCTTGAACCCTTTTCCAACAAGCAAATTATCTTTTTCACACAATATTTTCTACCTCATAGGATGTTTTCATTTCAAATTGCATCCAATTTTCAATGCCATCTACAACCTCTTTCATTTTGAACCAGTCTGAGATTTTAAAAACAGGAAAGACTGTCCAACTTTTGTGGTCTGGTGATAGGTTAATTTGTTAATATGGTTGCTAATATTTGAAACCTATTCAGACTGCTAGCTTTGTTGTGAAGGTCTGTTACTGTGAATGAATACATTGTTGTGTCATTGTTCATGAAAGAGATGGATAATCAAGGAATAAATAATTTCTTTATCATTAATCGCTTAAACCCATTTCCACTCAGTGAACCTTTAGACGCCCCCAAGGAAAAAAGCTTTGGAAAACATTTTTGAAAATGAAGAAATTGCTTAAATTACAAGCAATTTATTCATTTTCCACAATGTTTTTATCAAGAAAGTTGAAAAAATCCAAAATTTCATTAACTTTAGATTGTCATGATCTGCAACTTCTTTCAATTTTAAGTCAGTCTAGAATTTTGCCGTCTGGTAATGGGTTAAAGCTTAATTGGTGACAAGGGTTTTGATTTTTATCCCAATTTTTTGTCTTTTAACCCCCATTTTTGCAAAGCAGAGGGTACAAAATCCCAATCAAAAATCTGAGTGGGACACTGATGGCAGGGATTATAATAAGTTAAGGACATGGGTTTTGTGAGCCTGAAACTCACAAATTTGCCAGGGCTCTCAAACTTTTCTGATGTCCAATGAATCCTCTTAGACTCACCCACCAAGAAGGAACTATATAAGGTTTTTATGGCCATAGCGGTCAATTGGTTTTCAACATTTAACCTCAGGGCTTTGAATTGAATGTTTCAGATTCAGGCTGTGCCGCAAGCAATTGGCTTTCAATTGGTTTTCAACATTTGAATTGAATGTTTCAGATTCAGGCTGTGCCATACCACAATTGGTAGGGTGTAGGACTCCTTATCATGGGGTCACAGGTTTGATTCCTGGCTACAAAAATTATCCTCTCTAATATTAATCGACCACCAATAGGTGGATTATGGTAAACCTTAGTTTGATGAGCAGCTGGAGGCTTAGAAAGAATAAAGTGATATTACTGGTGTACCAAGAATCCTTGGTAAATTGCTCTAGCTGTAACAATATGACTGAAATACAATTGGAGTTAAAATCATTCAGTCCATCAAACAATGTTTTTAGCCATTACCACACAATCCCACACATGCTATGTAGAAAATGAACAGTTAAAAACATTGTGAGAAAAGAAGAAATTATTTGTAATAAGCAATTTCTTTGAGCTTTTCTCATAATGTTTTCTACATTATCTGACACTTATTTTTCAAATTTTAGAAGCTCTGAGATTTGTCTGCAACCTCTTCAGACACATTACCACATCAGAAAATTTTAGACTGGTCTCAGTTGAAAGAAGGTGATGGCCTCCCAAATCTGAACCCATTATAAAGGCAACAATGTTTTAGACTAGGCTAAACTGAAATAAGGTGCAGACAACAAGTCTGCTACATTTAAAATAGGTAGAAATCATTGTGAAGAAAGGAGAAATTGACTTAGCAATTTCTCTTTTTACCACTAAAAACTTTGATACTTCACAGCTTCAAAAATCAGAAATGTGCATTAATGAGTTATGCAATGACCCTTATAATGCAAAGTTACAAACACTTGCGTCCCTGGGGGGAAAGATTAAAATCCTGCCAAGATTGACTTAAAAAGCTGCTCATCATGTCCTCTCAGGCTTCTTTGTCATTTTTGTAACTTAACCCTTTAACAAGTGAATATCTATTTAGATCTTGCTGTTGAGTGTGGATGTCCTGGGACTGGAGTACTCTCCATACTGATCTAGTAATTGTTAATCTATATCTATTTACCATTTTCCTAATGGATGGGTCACCCAGCTACACATGATGTCATGCAATGGTTTTGAGTTGTCATCAACATGTTAACCCTTGTCTTGCTGGATACATAGCCTTACTGAATTGCTGTAAAATCAAAGGGATGAAAGCACTGATAGAACTTGTTGTTCAAAATTTAATATTTCTTTTAGAAATCAACTTCATAAACAACTTTGGCAGGGAAAGTACAAGCAGGAGGTGTAGACTAAGATCAGACTGCGCTTACTTGCAGGCTGATCTTTCTCTACAGCTCCTGCCTAAACCAGAATATTCCGGGTTCAGAATGACAAGGGTTAAATGTCAGAAATTTTGAATTTCATATTATAAATAGAAGATTGTTTGAATTGACATTAATCAATTACTTTTGGTTGGTTCAAAATGGATCAAACTGATGTTGCTAGATATTCAATCAATCAGGACCATATAAAATGTGTCTCTTTATTCAAAATCATGTATGGGGGTTCGATTCCCTCCCCAGACGTTATAAATAGCTGGTGCATAAAGGGACAAATTGTCTGGTGGTCCCACATGATTTTGAATAAAAAAACAAACAAACAAACAAAAATACCTTATTGAATGAAATAAACCATTTGGAAATCAAGATAATGAGCGAAAGTGACTGCCACTGGCCTAATTGCAATGAAAAAATGATTGTCACCAGGATGATATATTTGGTGATAAATATAGACTGAAGAAAAGTGTTTGATTAATGTCTTAGTTGCCATGATTTTGCACCAGGATTGCATATTTTCTAGTTTTACTCTGATTGGTGAATCCACAGATACCAAGGTCTAGGTCATTCATCAAGGTCAAGGTCATTTGTCAAGGTCAAACAACTTCAAAAACTTACTTAAAAACCTTCACATTTACAATTACTTCAAGCCTATTTAAGATTCATTGCTCATATTTGGCATGATGATGGAAATGGGTTGATGGGAAAATTCTTTTTCAAATGCTTTGTCATGCTGTATAAATAACCTTACTGAATTGCTGTAAAACCAAAGGGCTGAAAGCACTGATAGAACTAGTTCAAAAACCAATATTTCTTTTAGAAATCAATTTCATAAAAACTTATGTGCAGGTTGTTCTTGGTCTACACCTCCTGCCAAAACTGAATTATTCCAGATTCAGCATGACAAGGGTTAAAACTATTCAATTTATTCATTTACATACCCTGCTGCAGGAAGGGTGAGGCTTATCTTGGCCAAAATTGTGTCTGCTCAACTGTATGTATGTTTATTTTTTTAAACTTAAATTCTTTTGGGTGGTTTTGGGGGGAAAATTTCACAGAATATGTGTCATCAAAATTATTGGGTTATACATTTTTTACTGGATCACAGAAAACTAGCTTGTTTACTTCTTTAACTTGTCCTGCTGAATCCAGTTCACTCAGTTGATAACACCCAATGCTCATAATGCACCAGTGACAATGATATAACTGAAATATTGTTTGACCCATTTCCACACAGTGAAGCCTTTTGACCCCCCTCCCCCCAACAAAAACATTGAGAAAACATTGCATGAAATGAAGAAATTGCATGTAACAAGCATTCATTTAAAACAATGTTTTCTGTTCAGAAAGTTGATCATTCTAAAATTCTTTTGGCTTCAAATTGTTGTCTGCAACTCCTTTGAATTTTGACTTGTCTAAAATTTTGCTATTTGGTAATGGGTTAATTGGTGTTAAACTTCATGCTATAAATCAATCGATTTTACTTATACTGACATGATGATGGATTTAGATGCAATTTTCATAATATGTATATCATCGATTGGCCTTTTGCAAACCGAACAGTTTTAGCTCAACTGAACACAACATGCTCTAGGTGAGCTTATTTGATCATGCCTTGTCCGGCGTGCGACATGTTTAGTCTGTCAACATCTTATGAGTACTATAGAGGCCCAATTTTTGGGTCAAATGTGATTTTTGTCAGAATATTTGTCTCCATAAATTTCCAGTCAAGTTTTGGTCCCTTGGGGTAATACATTAGGTCAAATCATAGAAAATACCTTGTGTTCACTCTAGAGGCCACATTTTTAACTCAAAATTTTAATGTCTTGATATTTGGTCAGAATACTTATCATAATAAAATCCCGGACCACTGTCATAACGTAGTCTGTAACCGCTTCATCCACCACGATATAACTAGAATACAGTTAAACTGATTGATTGAATGAGGTTTAATGCTACTTTAAACAGTATTTCAGTCAGCGGCTGGAGTCCTAACAACGGATTCCTGGTATTTCTCTCACCAGTACTACCATTACATTCTTTCCAAGCCTCCAGCTGCTATCCCACTTAGTTTAGATTGTCCACCTTTTGGTGAGAGACAAATGTCCGAAGGACATGTGTCACCGCTGGGGATTGAACCCATGACATCCTATAACTGAAGATTAGGTCCTTGGTTACTTTAACCTCGCTTCTTTCTCATGATAACGTTTGACAAAGAAGATAACTGAACAAAACAATACTTTGCTAGCTTACAGTACTTTTCAGTACTTTGATTTTAAATACATGTACATATCAATGACGTTGAAAACAAAACAACAAAAACACCATTTCATATGATCTCTTGGTTCCCGTTAAATTTTGGTACCAATTGCATAATCCTTTGCCATTTTGTAAAACTCTGAATCAATTTTGGCTATAAAAGAAATACACTAGTAAATTCGAAGTGGTAGAAATTTTAATGATAAATACAGTGTATTTCTTATTGTACTGAATATAGCAACAATTTCCATTCCAATTAAATGATATGACATGATGGAGTTCGCATACATTTTGGAAGTTTTAACTGTCGAGAAACTGCGATCGTTCTGAGGCTTTGCCTTTTTCATATTAATGTTAGTTTCTACATGGAAATAGTTCCCTGATAAATGTTTTGAATCACATGCATGACAAACAGCAGTGATCTCTCACTCTGCAGAACTCAACATCAAGCAACTTGCTGTTAATTAAACGTTAAAACAGCATGACAAAATGAGGAGATCAAATTCTCTTGGAGTTGACCCAATAGAAGCGGTATGTCAAAGATTGCATAACAAATATAAATATTCCGTTTTAATGATTTAATATTTCGTTAAAACGATTTAGTATTTCGATTAAACGATTTAATATTTCGTTAAAACAAATTAGTATTTCGATTTAACGAATTAATATTTCGTTAAAACGAATTATTAAATCGTAATAACGAATTAATAGTCCGTTTTAACGATTTACTAATTCGTTAAAACGATTTAGTAATTCGTTAAAACGAATTAATATTTCGTAAAAACGAGTTAGTATTCTGATTAAACGATCAATCGAAATACTAATTCGTTTTAACGAAATACTTTTTCGTTTTAACGAATTAATATTTCGTTTTAACGATTTAATATTACGTTATGACGAAATAATATTCCGTTTTAACGATTTAATAAATCGTTAAAACGATTTAGTATTTCGATTAAACGATTTAATATTTCGTTTTAACGAATAAGTATTTCGTTTTATCGATATACTAAATCGTTTTAACGAATTAATATTTCATAATAACGAATAAATATTTCGTTTTAACGAATTACTAATTCGTTAAAATGAATTAAAAATATGTACAGAATGTCACCTACGGGGCTCCGTATAAATGTGATGTTCGACAGAGTGTGGATATTAAATATCGTCTTCATGAGGATATTAACTCTTTACTGTATAATCACTGGTTTTTACGTTCATGCAATTTTATACTTAAGAAAACATTGCGATAAAAGAAGAAATTGCTTGATACAAGCAATTTCTTCTTTTATCACACTATTTTCTACCATATACAATTGTTTCTTTTCAGATTGCACTCAATTATCATTGTCGTCTGTAACATGTTTCAAATTTAGCCACTTTAAAATTTCGAGAAACAGGAAAGGGTGAAACAGTCTGTAGTGACGAGGGTCAACTACTGTCTGAATCAAATGCGAAAATCATGTGAGTACAATTATTAACACTGTCAATCCAATGTTTTCCCGGTTATCGATTACATCTGCAGTGTGGCTATCAAAGAATATGTGGTTACGATGTCTTGGACACTAACGACTATATGCCGAGCCAAGCTTCATTCGATCCCGTTTTGCCTAGTGCTTGTTTAACCAATTCATAGACGATGTCGTCTATTTACGCTCCCAGAGAAAAAGTTTTTAGAAAACACTGTGGAAAATGAAGAAATTGCTTATTGCCAAACAATTCCTTCATTGTCCATAGTGTTTCCTTCCCCAATATAGCTCCTTACCCGAATAACAAATGCTTTACATTCCATGGGTTGAAAATTGTCGTCTTCAGCAATTATCAATTT